>JAUTXW010004289.1:317500-732107 GCA_030620095.1 Kuschelorhynchus macadamiae
AAAGAAATGATTTGCAAATGTCAAAATATCCATGCCAAGTCTTGATGGTGTACTACTTTTTATTATAAGTTTTATAATAATTATAGTTGCCGTCGAAATTTGACGGGGATCTCATTCGTATTAATTAAAAGACAAAGGCTTGCAAGGATGTACTTTTTTACCATTGTTGAAACGTAAATTAAGAACGTATTGTTTCTTACGATAACACAACACAATAAATAAAACAACCACAACCCCTCCCCCATTCTATATCCTGATATTTTTATTAAAAAGCGTAGAACGTAAAAAAAATTAGTTTAGCATAATATGCGTCGTACTCCAAATAATTTTCTCCATTAGAATTTTTTAACCAAATCATTCATTTCGTAAAGCTGTATATTTTTTTGTGCAAAAGGAATACACAAAATTATCGCAACCACTTCAGCATATTCGAATTAGTTACATACACGCTAATTTGATTTATCGTTGTTTTCGCTCGAAAGCACTTTCGTAAATAGTAAGTAAAAAAAAAATACCGTAGACAAGCGGTTTTAATTAAATTGTCTTCCATTGAGACGGAAACATTTAATCCCCGTTTCTAGTTTTTCCATCAAGAGAATAAAAAAATATTTATGTTTTCTCTAGAATTCAACTGTTCTGCCTTTGTTCTTTTCGGTAAACAAAGCAGCAGTAATTTTCTTAATTAGATTTTTTTGCGATCTACAACGGTAATTTAGTTAGAGTTTAAAACAAAATAAGAATTTCCGCCTACATATAAAAGTATGATATTGTTATATACTATATGTCATGTTTTAAAAGTTTTAAGTATATGAAGATTTCTATAAGCTGGCGTAAAATTTGTTTGCCTGAATATTAAAAAAAATCTCTAAAACTTAATTAAGTAAATTGCAGAACATATAACGCTCAATCTTAATGAGCTCTTCTTATTTAGATGAATGAAGATAGAAAAAATTATGTGTTAGCAAATAAAGTATTTCTCTATATTGCAACGTTATCCGGCACTTCGTTGATCTTCGGCAATCATCGGTGACTGTCGGTCATCTGATGATCCTTCACCTGAAGTATGTAACGGGCGACACCTTTTGGTGGTCAATGTGCAAGACAAAGGTAGTATTACTAAAGGTAGTCGGGAAAGTAGAAAACAAAGAAGTTATCATATATGTATTACCTGTTCGTATATCTCAATAGGTCCTAAGCCTAACTCATAAATAAACTAAATGAAATGGGTAAGAGATGTATACATAAGAGAGAGAGAGAGCGAGAGAGATATTACTAAGTATCATTATATTCTCATGTGTGTGCCAGAAACGTGAAGGACCGGCCAGCCGCAAACTAAGATCCCGGTGCTGACCTGAAGAATAGAAAGTTGTTGTATAGAGTGTGTGTGCGAGAGAGATAATTCGATTGAAGTATGTGTGTTTGAGAGAAAAAAACTTGAATGATTAGTCAGTCCATAAACCAGTACCCCGGTACTGACTTCAACGATGGAAAATCTGAAATCAGGACCCGGTGCGAATTTAGGATATGATTGCAGATCCAAATTTTTTTCGCCAGCCGAAGCGGTTTTTTCGTAGTTAGCACAACGCGTTTTAATTTGTATTAATAACGGGCGTATTTTACTAATTATTCATCTGAAAGAGACGTCTTTTAATTACGATTAATAAGGGAGGCTTATGATGAATACATTTGCGAAAAAATGTGTAACTGACAGGTCGATATGGGCCACCGACAGAGACTTTATTAGCCTAGCAAATTATCCAGATCTTAAGCCAAATACAAAATATATCAGATGTTCTTTAAAAAGGGTCGTCTTTTAATAATAATATTGTGTTTTTTTAAAGTTAAAATAAAATATGTCTGAATCTTATAACAGAATATCGCATCTACAGTTTTTCAATAGAGAAAATGATAATCTTTTTTAAAACAGTATGTCGTAACGTACCTCTTAACTTTGCAGATCCTCGAGAACACGTTAAGAAATTGAAAGGGGCGCCACCTAATTGACTCAGAATTAATTAGGAAAAAAACTATATTGATTGTTAAATACTAATAAAAGGTCGCAGGCTTTTCAATAAAACACTGTATAAAGTGTAGACTGTCAAATTTTAATAATCTTTTTTTGCCTTGGTTTGTTTTCTTTTTTTTAAGAATTGTTTTATACAAAAAAATAACATTAAAGGTATACTTTTTACAAATCGGCTGCAAATACTTAATTACATGTTGAATTAAGTTATAAATATTTAAGTTAAAAGTGCTTTATTAGAGATACAAATAGCTAAATATATGACAAAGAAGATGGTATACAAGTTTATGTATTAAATCAAACTTGTGACATGTAAATAGAAATTTATAACTATTATGTTATTATATATTATATAAAAGTTAAATTTAAAAAGCGTACAGGGAAGTTAAAAACTGATGATTTTTTTTACCACATTGCCGCAAGAAAAAATGTTAAAACATATAAAAGCTTTCGCCAAGACTGTTTTACAAAATAATAGGTTACTTAAATTCCTTTCTGCTACTTTATTGTAAAATTTATAATTATATAATTTAGAATTAGGACCTGGTAATCTTACAAGAAGGAATTCTAACATTATATGTAGAACTCTTGGTTTATGTACCCCAAAATTTAAAATGAACTTGCCAACCCAACTCTATAAGATATAGTTATTACAGTGGTATTTTCTGCTAGCGCCACTAGTAAAAACATTTTAGGACCCGTCCATATTCCTTCGAATAGAGCCGGCTAATTGCCCTTGAGCAGAGCCATATATAACAACTGAAGCAAAAAATTGGTGTATCAAAGCTGGCTGGATACCGAAAAAAAAGATACCATACTAATCAAAAGAGAGACCAAATATAATTCGTAAATAAAACAAAATTCTTTTAACTTAATTTATAGAGGCGAAACGTACGTACACAACAAACTATGAATAAAAATTTAAGGTATGTAACATGTAATCTACATAAATGTCTTATTATTTTAATTGCAATGCTATAATTTTCAATTTTAGTTCAGACTACTAAAATAAAGAAAAACCGTCAATAAAACGCCCGTTTAACATTCCATATAAAGTAAACGTAAAAGAAAGCAGATTTAGTAAATGATAAACGAAAAGCTATATAAGCCGAAACCATCTATATTTTCAAATATTCTCAAAATGTGTTAAATTGATATTCTGCAAGAAAAATAGTTTATCACAATTCATCTGAGTGATATAGAAAAAAACAGAAAAACAAAATATTGCATTGTAAACAAAACATTGTTGATTGTATCATTAATGCAGGTCAGTATCTTAATAAATAATATTGATAAAGCATTCAAAACATGTTACTTTAAATAGTATCATCCTATTAATGCAGACTCTAATAACTTCCTACTTATGAAGTATATTGTATATGAATATAGAAAAGTTCGCTGCACCAAAACTTACTTGACAGATTGGTAGCGGTACATAAACATGTAATTGTTATAGTAGAAAAAAAATAAATATGAGAAAAATGGCCTTCTAAAAATTTTAACGAAAAACCACATATCTTTGCTTGGGATATTGTTTCTTCGTTGGGTAATAAGACATTGTAAAGACGACACGTTTTATGGATATTTCGATATTCTGTTAATGTTAACCTTCTAAGAATATACTATGGTTTCTGCTAATATAAATTTTCCCACTTTAATCGATTTTAAGCTTTAAGCTAAAATAAAACAAAAACATTTTAAAAAGTAATTTGTTGAGTTCATCTCCAGAGTGAAGTCGGAAAGATTTAGTTATTTATTTTAAAATAGTACATAATATATTCAGGGGTATAAAAGAGGATACCCTTGAGAGCTTGGAAATTGCAAAGGTTTCAATAACGAAAATTATACTACACTAAATGAACCCATGGGTAGGCAATTTGTTGGCGGCCCATATAATCAAATGATTTAAATAATAAATAATAAGCATTTCCCATATTATATTTAAATCTTAAACAAAACTGTTTTTGTATGCTTTTTTATATACCCGACTTGTGAATAGGTTTGACTTTCACAGCTAGGACACATTTACAGTACATATTTCAGTAGACATTAACTAGTCTTTAATGTATGTAGGGGTTTTAAATGTTGGTCTTTTATGGGTTGATGTAGTGTTTATCCTGTGTTAACCTGATTTAAGTGATTTATTTTATATTATTTTATTTCTAACTGCCGTAATTTCTCACATTTGTTTAGATATTTACATGGTATTAAAAATGGTTGTTTAACCGAAACGCGTCGAGCCTAAATAAATACATTTTTGTGAACATTAAGTTTTTTTTTAAACATTATCTTAAAAAGTAAACTTTTATAATATAATGGCCAAAGACCTGTTTTTTTATCTAATTTTCTTAAAATTATTGAAGTCTATGTACCTGAAATCAGTGGTATGGTTATCATGTAATCTAGGAAAACACAGACATTATTCTTTAAAGCAATTAAATACATAATTGTAATACTCTATTATTATATTAAAAAATGGCAATTTTAATTTTCTGCTTGAATTTTAAATCTAAGCCGTTTGAGCAAATATAGTTGGAACGTTCGATGTTCTCACTATATTTGCCAAAATGGCTTAGATGTGACTTAGATAAGCTCGATACCAACCTTATTTATACGTTGCAAATTTATAGCTAGCGCACTAAAGATAAAATAAAATGCCTCCATGAAAACAGGCTTTGCGAATATATTGTCTCAAGCTAAAATGAGAAATACTTACCCTTGAGCACTTTTCATTCATTGCATTTAGATCTTGTGAAGTCTCTAAAGGTAATTAAAAAATACAGTCTATTCATCCAAAACAAAGCTTAAAACACAATCCACAATGTACATTTTAACAGTTTCTGGAGACACCTCTGTTTGAGAGGAAAATCGACTTTTTTTTTAATTTAAAAACAATGTATAAAATAAAAAAGTGCAAAATAATCCCATTATTTTTTCTATATGAGCAACAATATTATTAATAATAATAAATCACTAAGCTATATACATTAAAATCACCTTCCTGAAAATAAAAGGTTCTTTTCGATTGCAAAGGCAGATTAGGTTAATCTGATTAAATACCCGATAAACCCTATAAAGGTCACTGTAGTCTGCATAGCCACGTGCTAAGCTAAACTTAACTAAAACAATAATCTGCATGCAATGCTTAATAGTATCTTTTTGATCGTTTGTAGTTCAGGAATTTTCGTTCAGATAAGGTGTGGCGCTTTTACAAAACTGAATATTTAGAAATTATTTGTTTTAAGTGCATAGTTATGGAGTTATTTTATTTATTTTATATTTATTTATATTTTATAATGAAATAAACAAAATTCAGAAAGTTTTAATAAACCATGGCAAAACAAATATCGTACATTTTAATTTGCAGACAATACATTACACAACAAAGGAAAATACATTCTCGGCGGCATTAACCTTTACTATAGATTTTTAAATTTTGGTCAAAAATCAAGGGTGATTTACGGATGAAATGGTAACATACCAAAAAACTCTTTATTCGGTTTACCTCAAATTTTCCACCAAAATAAAGTACTACGTAGGAATGAACTGGTAAAATTTTAGTACGAATCCAAGATGGCAAAATAAAATAGCGGTTTAATAAAATATTTAAAAAATTAGCCGGAAATACTACTTATTCGATTAATTTTGAAAGATTCAAGACTGTACAATAATTAAGTGTGATATAGAACAGTTGTGGCATGAATTCGAGATGGCGGAACAAAATTGCGGCCAAGTAAAATGTTTGTAATCGTGAAAAATCACCCAATTTTTATAGATTTTCATGTCTTAGGGTTCCTAGAAGGCAAAAGACATGTTTCGCTACTCCGTTAGTACGTCTGTCTGTCCGTCTGTGTGTCTATTCGCAGCATAGCTAAAAACTATTTACCCGATCAACTTTAAATTTTAATCGAAAATAAGGGGTCATGTGGGGATGAGCTGGTAATATTTTGGTAAAAATTCAATACGGCAGAAAAAATGACGGTCTACTAAAATGTTTGCAAAAAAAAAGTAATTATCTGAATTTACCTCAAATTTGCACAAAATAGAGTGTTACATAGGAATAAACTGATAACATTTTGATACCGAACCAAGTAGGCAAAATAAAATGGCGTCCTATTAAAGTATTTTAAACAATAGCCTGAAAAACTATTTTAGATTGATTTTAAGTGCAACAATTAAGATATAAGTAGGTGACATAAAGGTAAACTGGTAAAACTGTGATACGAATTTAAGATGGCGGAACAAAATGCCGGTATAATAAAGTTTTTAAAATAATCTGTGTAAAAAAACTACTTATTTAATTTGTTTTAAATTATAATTGCAAATTAAGTGTGGCATATGTAGAAACTGGTAAAATATTGGTAGGAATCCTATGTGGTTGAACAAAATGGCAAAAACAAAAAAGTTTGTAGAAAAGATAGTATATATGTGATGCTAAATGACTATCTGCGGAATTAAATTGGGTCACACTTCATTATTCCTAATAAAATAAAAGATTTATTGCGAGGGAAGTACTGGGTCGAGGAAATTTACTAATTTTTTATTTACTATTAACGTTTTGTTTCCGAAATGAGTCTTAACTGGACGGGATCTACATCTTAACGTAGGCTCCAAACCACGATCCTCAGTCACTCGTCCCACACCCCACCCTCAAGCTATCAAATATCGAGTTACAGTGAACCCTGTGTTCTTTGACAAGTGACCAACGGACTAGCAAGTGTGCACCTGTACGAACGCCTTATATTCATCCCACGACCTCATTAATATTTGTAGTCAACATTGTGACTATTTTTTGTGGTCGTGACCCTTTTTGACGGCCCACTTTTTATGACGACACTGGCTTTAGTAGTTTCGTCAAATTTCCCTCTCCATTTAGAAACACTTTTATGCCTATTTATCAAAATATTTATTCCCCATGGCAAATGAATAAAGCCTAGTATCTATAATGTTACATTTTATTTATATTTAAAGGATCTTGTACTGAAATTCCATATGTAAGGAAGAGTTTTTACGAAATAACCTTTAACAGTGCCACTTATCAATAAAGCGCTTTAGGGCAAAATGTTCACTAGTAAATTGAAGAATGTGATCAAGCTACCAAGTAAGCTCAGTCTCTTCACAGAAAACTTATGGAGCGTTAAAACAGTTTATGACCCTGAAAAAAATATCACCTTGTGGCAAATTTTTGTTTACACTTTTTAACAAAAAACCAACAAACGTATCATATACACAATGTTCAGTTGCATCTCTTTACTAAAGATAGTCGAGGCCTGTAGATCTGTCTGAAATCTTTAGCCCATTCTGCTTTTTGAATTCTATTAAAAACCGATTACACTGACAAACAAATTTAAAGGCTTCTTTAAAGGGCCTACGCAAGAATAAGATTTTTGAATTGTACTCGACTGAAGTTGAACCAAAATATTTTTTGAAAAATTTTCCGAGGTCGTAAACAAGAAACGGGAGTACAACATTTAATACCATTTATTGCATATGCACACAATTTGACAACTTGAAGAAGTAGATTATAAACGTAATTTTTAATTAATATTTTGGCCTCCTATGAAATATTGCCCTATTTGCTACTTAACAACATTGTAATTATTCTATTAATCATTTTTTTTTGTTTTTGAACTCCCTCTTGTATACAGCTTCCGGTTCTCTCGACGGAGTGTCAAACAGTAATTCGCCAACATTGCAATGTTCCACTTCCCGTGATACCTTTTTTTCATATTTGCAATTTCTGGACGGAATCGTTCTGCGTGTTCGTCACTAATGTCTCCACACTTTTCGGGAAAGTATTCTAGGTGGAGTGTAGAAAATGCATTTTCAACCACATATGACATCCCAACTTTTCGCAAGACTTTCAAAGTTTACTTACAATTTCTGGATAATTTTCTGCTCTTTTATTTTCTAGAAAATGGCTTAAAACAATTTTGCATGCAAGGCATGACACGTCTATTTTTCGTGCCTGTCAAGCACAATATCTATATTCTTTTCCTAATTTTGGGTTCACTTATTCAGGGAAATTTTTGTGTTAGGTAATTAAAGGGTGGATCATCTCTGCTCACAGTTAAAACAAGGTTTTTAATTTTTTTTATTTAATTGAATCGTTTATTTAGCTTATAAAAACTAATTACCAAATATACAATATTTAAGTAAAAAGACAAATATATGCATATGTAACTAATGTTCCACTAGTAGAGTAAGTTAAACGACTTAAAACTACATAAAATGAATTAAATCAAACTAAGTATAAAAGAAATAACATTTTTAAAAGTCAAAAAGAAAACATTTAACACAAACACAAGAATTATAATAATACATCTAATCATTCCACTAGTAATAGTCAATAAAAATACTTCCTTGCTATTCAAAAACTAAGCCAAGTTTAATATGTAATGGTGGAAGTTGGTGAAATTTTATTTGGAGGAATTAAGGAATGTTTGTAACTCCCGTTTCAAAAGATTGCTTTGGGGTCACATTTTTATTTTATAGTGATGCATTTTAGCTCGGCTATTCCATTTGTAAAGAAAGCAGCAGTATATATATATATATATATATATATATATATATATATATACATATATATATATATATGTCCTAACTGCATACCAAGGAAAATAGCTATTACTTTTAAATCTGTACAAATTTGCCAATCATATTTCTTATATTGCACCGTTTCTAGCAGTAGCTTCATATCCGTGTATGTTTTTTTGAAATGAACGACACAAATATAACAAAAGTTGCTTGGTTTATTAACACAATCGCACAGCATATCCATACAGTTCACTAATAGGATGCTAAAATACGACACCACACGATACCGTGATTTAAATAATACTGAATAAACTGGCTTGTGCATTTACTACATTTTACTACCGTAGATAGGCAAAAGCCAACTAGGTCCAGACAAGCCTATGCAACGACAAAGGTTTATTATTATTATAAGAGTAAAGTACTACCTCTATCATGAAAACCAGACCTCGGCAAATATTTTGGAGGTTGGATTCGGGACGAGCAGATCAAAATCTACGAGATCAGGATAGTTTTATCACTGACCTTTTTGTTGGTCCGTGTTATTAGATATACATTAAACTCATCACTTATATTTGCTCGTGTCGCCGTTTAGTTGAAATATTAGCTGGCACGCAACAAGATTAGACGCGGAGTTACTCTTGGTAACTCCGCACGAGTAAGGTCTTTTTGTTTAAAAATAATTATATTCGTAATTCAATTCGGAGGTACAAGACTGCTAGTTACTGGCAAGTATGTAGCACTGAAGTTGTCCCGAGCGACGCGGAAATCTCTCATTGGATTCCTACTATAGGGAATAGTTTGATTTAACAACGGACGGATTATTATCTGTCTTTGAGTCAGCAATGTGAGCCGGCCGGCTAAGAACGCCTAACTTCAAAAACGATTTGCTTATACCGAAAGCATATATCCCAGTTAATCAAAATCCAGGTCTTCAAAAACCTGATTAATTTAACGATCAGCAAGTCCAAACCTAAAAACATGGTGTTTTACTATCTATTTATTTCCATTCTAAAGCGACCCAAAGTTATTTTACTGCCACTTGGGTTTAATGGGCACTAAAATGAAAAATTTTGCTTTTATTTAACCATCTATATTTGAAGCATTCCTTTAACACCATAAAAGAATCTTAAGTATTTTATGAAACGTAAAAATATGTGTAGCAGTTTTTATGATTTCAATTTATAAAATATGATCGTTTTGATGTACTACATTTGGCAAGCATGCGCATTTTTTTTATTAAGAAATAAGCTTTGTATAAGAGTTCTTGTAAAACTGCATTTCTATAAGTGATGCCAATAGCCAATAGCCAAAAACGTGCTTTTTATTGCTTATTATTTCATTAAAAGCATTATTTAACGGCTCAAAAATATTTTTTGCGTCTGACTCATCATATCTAAGAATTCCAATAAGGATATTCTCAGTCATTCGGAAATATTTAATTTGTAGTGTATTTTGCAGAAGAACAACCCTATACAAGAACTGTTTGTTTTAGATCTTTCGCGATACTATTTGAAGAAGAAATAAGATTGAAACAAAATTACTTCAAATGTAAAGCAATTTCGGGGGAGAAAGTCAAATATAGCTGAGATGAATTGTCTTTTCCGATAATAATTAAAATTTTTACTGTGTAGTTAAGTTTGAAATGAATATTTATATTTTAAAATCCATATTTTAAGAAACATAACTTTTCTGTTGACGTGACTAAATCCTTTGTTTGGTTATGACAACTCTGGCTAACCTTTGAATATACTCCTGGAAATACACCAAGGCAAATTCCCTCTTTACCTAATTATATTTAACTAGATAAGATAAAAAATTAGTAGAAAACTGAATGTCGTTACTTAAAAATACTAAGTGTCAGTTTTAAACCGTCAAACCATTCAAATTAATCAATATCACTCAGTGTTAAAACTTGAGGGTTAATTTAAATATAATTATTTGAATTTGTTAATTTAAAATGCTAAAACGATTTAACGGTAAAAAAATATCATTGCGAAGCCAGGTAAAAAATTTGCGTGCAAGTAGCTAGTGAAGCACTGACGATTTCAGAGAGAAACATTTACCGGCTAAGGAATTCAGATACGTGTTCCGATGTGGCATATGTAGAAATGATTTCGTAAAACACAAAGAATATAACACAAAATTTACTCTAGCTGTATCAAAGTTTTTACGCGAACTAATTCATAAAATATATTTTGAAAATGAATAAGTTACTATGAAATCGCTACATGAGCGTTTTTCCAAATAACCGAAAAATTCTTAGTAGAACCTCCGTCTATTCCTGGTAGGCGTATCTTTTTCCTCACAAACTATATAAAAGAGTGCAGATTTTTAAGCCGTGTCCCTTGAAGAAACTTGGAATTTTAGCAAGGGTATTAATAGGAAAATATTAATTTTTAATTCGGTCGAACAATATTTTGAAGTAAGGTGTTTCGCGCTTTTAAATCAGTGATTTTGGCTCAAAAATGCGACTTTCCTTCCTCATCATAAAAAAGGGCGATTTCGAGCAAAAAATACATTTTATTGTCATTAAAGTTAAATATTTTACCAGATTTTCTAAATGGCATAAAAAGGATGCTCCATCCCTCAAAATGGGATGAAAAATTTACCCGCAGATTTAAAACTATATAGTTCATTCCATGTCAATAGAAGGTTTTTATGTAAAACAACGTCCATTTTTATTCAGATTTATTTTCTGAAGATCCTACATACAGGTATAATTGCAGTAACACTGTAAGACTGATTATTTTAACCTAAATTGACTGCGAACAAAAACTTGGCTAATTGGAAGTAGTTAATTGAATACCACAAAAACCCAAACGGCGTAAATGTCATTAATTTCTTTAGAAATCTCATGTTTTTAAAATTATAAATTAAAACCACAAAATACATTAAGTAAATCTTGAATAAATTGCACAGAAATGTCCTTCTAGAATAAGAATGCAAGTCGTATTTGAGTCGGCTATTTCACTTATAAGAAAAATATCAATACTCCATAGCAGTAACATTAAAATTATTTCCATGGAAGTAAAAAATAATGTGTTCAGTTTAGTCATTGTTTATAATTTATAGATTATTAGATATTTTTTGGAAAATATATTTCAGTATTACTAATATACATTATTTTTAATATTGCCTGGCAGGCTTTTCTGTAATCATAAAAAAATATTGACAAATTCTCAGCTAATGGAAACTTCTCTTGTAACAAATATTTCTTCTTTTCCTGATTATCTCAGAAGCAATGGGTCATATCGTAACTGAAAATAATAAAGTGAAAAATATTCTGTTTAGCCAATAGATGTAGAGCCAATAGTGCCTTAAACAAATGTAGCTCGTTATAGGGTGTTAAAAGTTGAAACGATTTTTTTTTAATGTCATAATTCGTAAACGGTTTAATGTATTTATTTTACAGATTTCTCCCAGGGACCGTTATCTGTCAGATTTTGGCTAACTTGATAGTAAATTCATGAAGTTGTAACCAGCACTCATTTTTGCAGTGCAGTATTGCATGTACCAGGATCATAATAGGAAAGCAATATTTAATAGTTATTTATAACATAAGGATCAAAATAAGGATAATTATTACACTAGTCGTGAATATTATAGACGAGGCGTTAGCCGAGGATGATAACACGAAGTGTCTTATAATAATTGTTTTCGAACTGAATAACATACTGTCGTCAACTGAGTCAGACACTATGAAAATTTTGTTAAAAAAATATTCCTACAAAGATGTCGTTCTCTCATTGCCAAATTCGTTATTTCAGGACTATAATGAATCCACTACGGTCTTAGGACTATAATGAATCCTTCAGATTACTCAGTCCGAAACAATGAGTCATTTTGACTCACTCCAGAAGATAAAATTTGTTTTTTTTGTTAAGATGTATTAAATCAGCTATTTAATTGTCAACATTTTTAATATTCTAGTGAGTTTGGTTTTCACTAGTCTAATTATTATATATCTAAAGTGTTTCGATTTTTCAACAAAAATTTGTTGCTTTAAGTCAATTTTAGGTAATAATGTTCACTCACAAAACAAATTTTAAATCGAAAGAAAAGCGCATGCTTTGCGTCTATGCCCAACAAAATTTCAAGAACTATGCTGCTGTAAGACAATATTTTCAGTTATATCCTAAAAGGTACAAATTTGAAGAATATTTCAAAAGATTTTACAACAATGAACAATTCAGGGAAACTGGCACTTTTATGCAAGAATTCATAACGGACGATTGAAAACCGTTACTGTTCAGCAAGCATAACCAAATTTATTGGCAATTGATGTAAGTTTGCAGTTTCGCCTAAATTTCTTGCAGGGGCACAAAATAGTCCCCTATTTTTAGCCAAATTCTATTTAGTGATAAGGCTGTCTTTACCAGCTATCGTATTTTTCAGAAGAAACCATCATTGTTACTATACTGAGAATCCACATTTGGTAAGGAACAAACACTTTCAACATGAATTTTTAGCGAGTATTTAAGGCGGTATATTAGTTAAGTTCTTAATTGTCCGTTAGATATGCTATACAGACGTAACGGTCGAGAATATTTATGGTTTCAAGAAAATCAATTTCCTTTAATATAACATGATATTGCATATATTAAACAAAATATGTGGTTTATTTACGACGTGGCTTCAGCCAATTTTCTTTCTATCTTAAGAGGCTACTTTAACAAATATTTTACGCATCGCTAAACTAAAACAAAACGTGCAAATAAATTTTCTTGATTCCTTTTTTTGGGACTATATGAAAGAACTAGTTTCTAAACAGAAAATTACAAAGCCCGGTAAATTTTTTTAGAAATAATTCACGTGGCCACATGCACTTGCTAAAATAGACCCATTCAAAAGTTATGATTTGTTGGATTAATAATTCTGATATAATACTGCGAGTATTTTTATCATAGCGGTATTGTATTTAATGGTAAACATGTCAAAAATGAGTGCCGATACAACATCAAGAACTACACCTTTTGATTTAAGATGAAAACGATAGCAAACTCACATTTCTAGACCTCGAAATCCTAGGTGTGCAAGTTTCCAATTAAATATATTAAACCATTTTTAAATCATAACGCCTTTAAAGAAATCAATTTAACATTTAAAAACCTGTATCTTTTAAACGAACAACTTTATATTAATTCTCAAATAGTTAATTTTGCGCTCTAATATTTCCAGTTTTGCTATTACCTATGATGAGGTGTGAGGTAATTATATATTTGAAACTTTTAATTAGTTTTTAGTTTAGTTTTTTTCAAAAAACTATCATTTTTTAATATTAATTTAAAAATAAATAATATTCGATTAACAGAAAACTAAATATAGAAAGAGTATTTACAATTTAATTTTCAGTATCTGTGCAAAGTGTACCAGTAACCAATTTGCACTTACCTTGAAAATGGCTTGTCGATAAAGTTCTTCTTACCTAAAACAAAAAAAAAGTTACAAATTTATAGGAGGTATGCATCTAAAATGAAAACTTAAAGTAACGATGAACATCTTTTTAATTTAGTCACGGATGCTAGTAGAATGAAAAATATTTGCTACCAAATTGCCCGAACTGGAAATAAGAAATAATGATTTTAATGATAAAAAAGTGTTTTCTTACAAGTGATCCCTTAGCCCTCAATTTTTTAGAAATTATTTTATATTCCAATTCATTTTTGTCCTCTTCCTATTTAGAAGCCACAGAGAGAACATTGTATTAATTGGTCGATAACATTTATGAAATCGTGCAAAATATATTAATCAACATTATTTTATTCCATATCAAGTAGAAATATTTTAAGATTTATTAAAAAATTATTGTAAAATTACCAAAAATACTAAAATTAGATGTCTCTCTAGAATTGGATTGTAGAAGTACACAAATAATATATCTAGGGCATTAAATTACTATCTAGTATCTAGATCACGCGCTAATCCAGTCATGTCAGTGAGTTGGATAAGGGAAGTTGATGTAGATACACATTTATCAGTTGGTAGATTACTTTATAAAGTAAGGTTGCATTGTAATCCGGAGTGACCAAAGACCGTAGTTCAGAGCTCTCATTTAGCTGTAGGTCTAGTTAGGTCTCGTTAGTTAGCTTTACTGAGCCTAAACGAACAATTTTCAAATTATTTTATTGTTAAGTGTTACTGTTTACTGTTAAATAACTCTTCGTATAATTCATTTGTAGACTTTAGGCCACTGTCAATTTAGAATTTAGTTTTCCATTTAAAAATAAACTATTCCTTAGTCTAAAAATTATAAAGCTTTATATAAATCCGAGGTTTCAAACGCATTTTTAATAATAATAATCATTTATGCCTGCTTTAGCATTTTAATATTCACAGGGTTACAGTGAAGCTTGGAACATTACGAATATTTGTTTTTTTTTTTATTTCAAAATGTTGACATTATACTATCTTTGAGTACATATAAAAGACATCCGAGAAAATAGTTTTGTGTATTTGCTTTAGATTTTACGACATTTGTTGGCCATTCTAGACGAAGTTTGGCGTGTATCATCAGTTCTTCCATACATTAATGTTTGCAGAAAATTGTACGAAAAAATATCAGAAAGATTGAGGGGGGTAAAATCCCGCGAGATATTATATAACAAGCAGCTCTAGTTTATAACCCTAGGGTACAAGATTGCTACGCTCTTATTTTTTTAAAATAGTAAAATAGGAAATATTTTTATTAATTTACTGAAATAAAAAAAAAACTCGCAATGGTAATAAAAAAAAGGCAAAAGTATCAAGAGACAAGCTCGTGGTCAACACAGCATGCAATATCAATGTCCTAAGCTCGTTTATTCCGGAGAGTAGGAGTGGGAAAAAAATCAAAAGTAAAAAGGGTGGGCGCTACCAATTTATTACGGCCTAAATTAGAAAGTCCCTAGATGTGTTCGGCCCATACTTGTTCCTGATACTTTCATAAAAAGAAAATTGTAATTTAAAATAAAAAAAGTTATTTAATAATAATAAAAAAAATATCCTGAAAAGGGAGAGAAAATGTGAGCTAAATAAAACACATTAAATAAAAACAATAAAATGTGTTTACTAAAAGTTGGTTTTTTTAAATGCCTGTACAAAAAAAAATACACTAATATGAAATAAAAAAGGTCACCACTTGTCCCAGCGTGATACGTCACTGCAACCGGTGGAAGGTATATCAGTAGACAGCACCCTAGTAGTTATAGGGCGGAACGTTGCTCGTTCACGTCAAAGTGAGACTCAAAGCCCCGTACTAAGACCCTATTCAATAGGGTTGAAATGAAATTTTCGCTTGAGATATGGGTAATCTAACTAAACTATAAAACCAATATATAATTTAAATGAAGCGCACATATCAATTATTAAAAATGAACACTAAAAGAGTACATTATAAATGCTAAACTTAAAGATTAAACTATATAACAAAATACAAAGCATTGATAAATAATAGAAGCCAGGCTCAAGAGATCCAAATGCTGACTTATTTTTTTAGTTTATCTTATTATTAGCCGATACGGATACAAAAATGTAAATATGTCAAATATCTACTGCCAGTAACTCAGAAACTTTTGTAAACAGTATGTTTGATGTGTGTCATATAGTTAATTACAGTAGAGACTCGATAATCCGGACTAATTAAAACACGGTCAATCCGGATTATCAAAAATCCGGATTACCGCGATTAATTTATTTACTTTTAATAAAACCCCTAAAAATACGTATAAAAGATTAACTTATTAAAAAAAATACATGTAGTTATAAAGAACTTGCTCTGAATTTTTAACATGCGCCCATAATTTAAATTTAAATGTAGCTACATTTTTTAAACACAGACATACACAAACTTATACAAATCTTAAATAGAGGTGTATGTAATATACGTATGTACATAAATTAATATCTATTCATTAATGCATAAAGTCTGTAATTTTGGTTTGTTTAACTTTTTTTGACTCGAAACGAAAGCCTGGTCTCGCAATTTTCTTAATATAAGTAATTCATTTAAAGGCACACTGTTCTCTTCTGTCCAATCGATGCATTGCTGGAAACACTTAGTGGCTAATTCATGCTTTACTGAAGAAGTTACACCAACGTCTTCTTTCTCTGGATCATTCTGATTATCATCTTCATCCATTGTAGGTATCATATTGACATCGTTGTTAAGCCAAAAATCAATTTCAGCGTCTTCATGATCAGCGTTAGCATCAAGTTCTTGTACTAGGTTCAAAATTTCTTGTCTACCATTTTTTCAGTTAAAATTCTTTGCTGTATGACAGACAGTGGTAGCAAATCATCTGGGTTACACTCTGCTGTTAGAGTTAGTTTATTCCAGCACTTTTCTAAAACACTAGGTAACACACTCTCCCACGCCTCATGTAAAAACCACACAGCATCTTTTAGATTAATACTTTTTAAGCATTGCACGATATCTTGTTGCTCACTGCGCAAAATGTGTGATAATAAATTTTTTCTATAAAATAACTTTGTTAGCCGAATAGCATTTTGGTCCATTGGTTGAATTAACGCTGTGCAGTTTGGAGGCAGAAACAGAGTTTTAATTTTTCCATCGTCACTGATCAAACCTTCTTCTGTATCATGACTAGGAGCATTGTCAATCAGGAGTAGGGCGTTTTCAGGTAGATTATTTTCTCGCGAGAAATGTCTGACTTGCTTAACAAATGAATTGTGAAACCAGTCCTTGAAAAGAGTGGATGTCATCCATGCATTTTTGGTAGCCCTGTATTCAACTGGCAAATTTGTATTCAAAAATGAGCGAGGCTTCTTTGCTTTTCCGATAACCAGTAATTTCAGTTTGTTTGTACCATCAGCGTTACAACATGCCATAAAAGTTACTCGTTCTTTGCTGGTTTTACGCCCGGGTGCATTTGCTTCCTTTGAATGAACTAATGTTTTCTCTGGAAGGAGTTTCCAAAACAATCCGGATTCATCTGCGTTGTAGATCTGGCTGGGCAACAAACCGTTTTTTTCGATAAGTTTTAAAAGTTTTTCTTTAAACGGATCAATGGCGCTACTATCGTTGGTTAACTTTTCTCCGCAGATTTTTAAAGTTCTTAGACCATGTCGATTTTTAAAATTGATAATCCAACCTCTGCTTGCGTGAAAGTTATCATTCCCATAACACTGCGAATACAACTGTTTTGCCTTTTGTGCTAAAATTTCATATGAAATAGGTGCATGACTTCTTTGCCGTAAAAACCAAAAATACAGTAGCTTTTCCATTTTAGGATATTCACATTGTCTCAAGGTCTTTTTAGACCCTGAACCAGAATCACAGCACGTAATAAACCTAAAAATAATCACATTATTATTTTATGATTCACTAAAAATGTGACAGTAAACTTACTGTTCTATAGTCTCTTTCTTTTTCTTGATATCCGAAATCGTAGAAGTACCCACTCCATATTTTACTGCTAACTGTTTATTTGGCACACCCTGACTTAGCTGTTTAAATATTTCGCTTTTTATTTCAAGTAATATGTTGTCTTTTTCTTGGAGCCATAATTCACACGTTCTTACTTATGCTATGCAAGCAACAAACTGACCCGTCAAGATGTGTTAGTAAAGTAGTGGGGAAGAACCGCCCTGAACAAATAATTAATGTTTCCAAAATCCGGATTAGCGAAACATACCAAAATTCGGATTACAGAGTACGCAATGTATTTAGGTAATGGTCCGGATTACCGCGGAATCCGATGTATAGAGGATCCGGATTATTGAGTCTGTACTGTATTATGTA
This sequence comes from Kuschelorhynchus macadamiae, assembly GCA_030620095.1. Classification (NCBI taxonomy): domain Eukaryota; kingdom Metazoa; phylum Arthropoda; class Insecta; order Coleoptera; family Curculionidae; genus Kuschelorhynchus; species Kuschelorhynchus macadamiae. The sequence continues at coordinate 335,800 of JAUTXW010004289.1, forward strand.
GATAACTTACTTGTATTATTATTATTTTGATTTTTTCTTCGAAATTTTAATTAAATTATTATAATTATTTTTATAGTATGTATTTAAGTTAGATTTAATTTTCCCTTTTTTTTTCAAGCAAATTGGGGGTTTGAATAATTAACCACAGAAAGGAAAATAAAATATTTCCCTGTTATCGCATATCTGTGTTAAATAAGTTTGACTAGTATACACAAGGTTTATTTGTAAAATAATTTTTCTGCTTAATTTACAGTAATAAAATATATTAGGTAAAATATAACGGTATGTCCAATTCTTAATGATATAACGTAAACAAATAATAACTTTTTTAATAAAATATTAAGTGAGAATAAACAACTAAAAATACTGACACATTGCCTTTTTTTCAAGTGAGAATCTAATCTTTATGACATTTTTCTAAAAATATTTCTAAGAAAATACAAGACTAGTGTCAGTATATAACACATACTAGTGTACGTACGTATCGATATGCTTATGTCATAAAGGACAATAGTAATTTTGGTAATCTAGACTATTTGTTTGCTATAAACTTTCTATTTTGCTTTAACAACGAAATGTATAGGTGTTTTTTTTTTACTTAAATATATATTCCAGATTTTTAATTTCGTAAAATATATTCATATAATGAATCTAACTATTATAAAGCTGTATACATTAATTTGTGTTATTTGTTATTTCAACTTATTATATTAGTTTATATAATTCACGAGTGTTTCAAAAAATGTATAATCATCTATAGCAAATACAAATGTTTTGCGGTCTTTGAGAAGAGTTGAGATCAGTGAAGCGATTTATGCAAAGCTCAACTCATATCCCGGTCATTACAGCCACACCTATATTTAACAATCATTAATTAAACTTAAATTCTGTTTTGTATTCTAATTTCCAACAGCCTTAAAGAAACGTTATAAAATATGTCTTCATAAACAGACCTAAATCGACTGAGAGTTCCCCGGCACATTTTTCTGCATACGACTGCGTCCAGACCGCTACAAGGTGCAAATATTAGCAAATAATGACGTCTATTTTCTTCACAACCAGACCTAAATTGGGCAACGGAGAGACCGCTACAAGATGCGAATATTAGCAAATAATTACGTCTAAACCGCTGCAACGGCTTAAATTCTTTTATATTCTCCAGTGGTCGCCTTGATTTAGATTTAAAGAGAGCCAAATTAATCTTGAAATGAAAGGAGGAGGATTGTCAAAAACAAGTTGTTCCAATGGATATGCAACGTTTTAGACTATCACAAATGAGTAATGCAGCATTTTTATAGTTGCTGGCCTTCTTTTTATAGTCTTAGATTTGTGAGGCGAACTTTAAAAATGTTTTTCTTTGATGTGCCAACCAGCGGTACAAATTCGGCTCGTTCGCGTACGGTAACCTGTCCAACACGTATGTTTTTGCATGCAATGCTCTCGTACGTTCGGTTGCAGCTATTTCGACGTACCTCAAGCAGCTATTTGCAAAAGTTCGTAAACGTTACATTTAGCTGTTTGGACGCACTTATGTAAATAAAGGGCAATACATGCAATTTATGTGATGGATTTACAAAACAACCCAGTGGACTGAGTTATGTTTCACTGATTATTATTAAAATCAGTTTTAACTTATTATTTTATAAATTTATTTTAGTTTGTTTTCTGTCTAGTAGATATTCATAGTTGAAAAGCCTTTACTATTTTTCGAAATTAAAAAGCACGAAAATAGGAACTTTCTGTCAGTATAGAACAGATCAAAATGTGTCACGATTTAATATATTTTTTTTGTTATTAGAAATTTGTAAGCAGTTACAATTTAACAGATGAAAGTGCTGTATTCCTAATAGTTGCCTAATTTTTTCTTCAAATTCCATTATTCATTATTTTCTTTTCAACTGCTCCCAACTCAAATACTGGATCCTTAATTAGGATGTTGAAAATCATTTTAATAGCAGTGGACCTAACTTCGTTATAGTTGTGTGAATGATACAATAGTTAGGGTCTTTACAAAACGTAAATAGTCAATACGAACTACGAGGATGAAGTAGTTTAGAAGTTTTACTACACGACTTTTAGCTTAATGTAAATATTTTGTTCAAAAATAATTTTTCTTATTTGCAGCACGACCCAAGTATTAAAACCCCTTTATATTAATTTCGAAAAGTTAAAGCGTATTCGAGAAGAAAAAATCTCTTATGAAACATTGTAGTCATACAGTGTATTAAGTGGGTCATATTGACTAAGTTCTGAATTAATTTTTTTCTCTGCTCGACACAGTCTGGCTTTTTATTTCTTACGACCAGTTTTATTATGTTTTTTTATGTTATGAAAAACTTCAAAGTCCTAAGTCCTATTGTACCGTTACATTAAACACGGTTGCGTTTGTTACTTCACGCTCTTTTTACTGGGCGGGAAGAGTTTTCCTGGACGTTCTCCAAATAAATACCAAAACGTACTTCACGGTATCTTTATAGAGAACGGGGTAGTACTTTATTGTATCGCTACAATAACTACTACTATGGTTAGGGCTCATCTCACGACAGAGCACGGTTTTCCTCAGGTGGATGCCCGTAGAAGTATCAGCCGCGCAAGGCGACAATTTACAATTATTATCATCGAAAATCGTTCAAACGAAAGAATTTGATGAGTTCTATTATCACAAATGATCACAATGATTCATCTTCTCGCCTGATACTCTCAACGGCCAAACGCTTGCGTCATTCCGTTTTCGTGCTCGGCAACATGGAATCGACTTCAGGTAGGTTTTTCTCATATATATTATTACATATTCCAAATGGGACAGATCGCTTCATATTAAATTTAAAAATAAATCTTAAAGATACATACTTCTTAGTAGCGATAAAGAAAAAATCTATAGATTTAAATTAACTGATTGTTTATATCAATTTAAGTGTTTACCGTTCGGTCTTAACATAACCCCGAATATATTTACCAAATATTATCTTATATATACCATCTTAAAAAAGCTCGGAAAATTGAGGTTTATAATTAACTTAGAAAAAAGTACATTCGATCCTAAACAAAACATAATATTTTCCTAGTTTATATATATATAAACGTCTATCACTCCTAATAGTAATAAATAAAATTGTGCGATTTTATTTTTAATAATATTTTGGAGAATCTATAAATCGCGATTGAATAACAGACTCGTACTAGTAAAATAAAAGTAACAATCGTTACCTTTAGACAATAAACTCAATAATTTAAAACTGCTCGGGAAATTAGGGTTTATAATTAACTTAGAAAAAAGTACATTCGATCCTAAACAAAACATTTACCTAGTTTATATATAGGAGAACGTGTAACACTCCCGATAGCTTAAATAAATAAAATTGTGCGATTTTGTTTTTAATAATATTTTGGTGAATCCAAAAATTAATATTGAACAACAAACTCATACTAGTAAAGTAAATTAACGATCGTTACTTTTAGACAATATAATGAAATCGGGCGATTTCAATTATAATATGAATATAGGGCAACGTGTGTTGCCTGTGAATATGATATAAAATCGGTCGATTTTCATAGTTATGCAAGAGAGTGTAGTGTTACGTTTAAAAGTTTAAAACAACAAACTCGTACTAGTAAAACAAAAGTAACGATCGTTACTTTTAGACAATATAATGAAATCGGACATTTTCATATATAATATGAATATAAAACAACGTGCGTTGCCTATAAATATGGGATCAAAATCGGTCGATTTTCATAATTGCGCAAGAGTTTGGTGTTTAAAAGCTTAGGACTTTACTTTGGATTTTTGCACCTGAGAATTATTACGGATGTTTCGAAAACATTCTTTATTATATAAAATCGATTTTATATATGTATATTAAAATAAGTAAATAAATAATTCAAATAAATAAATGCAACTAAGTGGATTGGACTGAGGGTCGGTATTTGTTTTTCTATTCAGACTTGTCTGAAGACAAACTATATAAACAAAGCAGTGTTATCCTCAATGAAACATCTTTAGACCAAATAAAAACGATTCCTACAGTTGTACAAACTTGAAACCAGAAATAACCACAGTGGAGGGCGACTGTAGCAAAACCAACAACAACCAAAACAGGAGTTCAACATCCTAGGTTATGAACAATTATAGCATTCCATCCAACTGTAAAGCATTAGTTCCTCCTAAGATAAATATCGAAATCCAACCTTGCCTAAATAAATCGGCGATTGAACATGATAAACTCATGACAGCAGGATTATCGGCAGTGAGCACTGTCATAGAAAAAATGATTCACCTTATAGAGCAGTCACAGGATTTGAAAACATTAGCAGAATCATGCCAGTTATTTACTAATGTTCATTCTGCCATTTTTCTCCATAGAGAACTCCGAATCATGCCACACCTAAATACAGAGGGCAAAAAAGTTTCAAAAACATTAGAAATAGATGAATTTCTACTAAGCAAAAATTGTAGAAGTAGTAAAGGATGAACAAACAATTAAGAAAACACCACCAATGGTAGGCAACTACGCAGGTACCCTTCCAAGATTGCACAGGCTTGGAAAATTATTGCAAAGAACCGAGAGGTTATAGGATGGATTAAAGGAAGATCAGTTCCTTTTTATTCAAATCCCAAACAGTTTTTTGAATCTACTGTAAGAATATCGGAAAATGTATTGGAAGAATACAAAACTCTCAGAGATGCAAATTTTGCTTTAGTTTTAAAAAAAGAAATATAAAATATACATTAAGGGAATTTGCCATGTTAATAGGTAAACTTGTAGCTGCATATACAGCTACATCGTATGGTTTCGTACATATCAAACCTTTTGAAACAATAAAACATATTTCTCTAAAAAATAATTGTAATAAAAAGATAGTATTACTAATTCATTATTACCGGTACTAGCGGTACAAACATTTTGGATTAGGTCAGGATATAAAACCAACCAAATTTTCTTGTGAAATATTCTCGGATACCTCAACAACGGGTTGGGGAGCTTTTTGTGGGGATACCAGGTAGGGAAGTTGTTCGGTTTCTGGTACACATTTTCTTAAATGACGCTCTTAAGAAAAAGTGTACCAGAAACTGCAACGTAATAATATCCTCCCTAGAAGAAGGAACCCTGAAACAATATTTGGCTTGCCTTAAAAACTAGAACTTTTCTAAATGTCAGCAAGTAATACCTTATTTTTTTAATGGAAATTTTAAACAATGAAAATTTCTTCTCAGTATTAAATTTTCTAGTGACGTAAAAATTTTAAATACATGTTTTAAAGGTATTTCTAATATTCGTCCACCAAACCTTTAACATGCATTCACATGGAATGCAGATCCAATTTTAAGACATTTAAAAAAATGGTAATCTATAGAGACGTTAAGTATAGAGAATTTATCGTATTTGCTTGTTACTCTTATGGCGTTAACATCTGCCAGTAGAGTGCAGCCTCTTTCTCTCATAAAAATTGAAAATTTTAGAATATCATCACTATAGAGAATTATTTTAGAAAATCCGAGGATTTTCGTCATCACGAAAAAAATATCTTATAGTACTTTTCAAAATCCAATTCATTTCCGCTGCCTCTTCATAGTCGATTAGCCGCTGGATCAAGAAAACATTATTTTTTGGAGGCATAGACGCATCCATATTCTCATCTCATAGCGTGCACCATGCTTCAACTTCTGCAGCTTACAGAGCTTGTGTCAGTGTAAAACAAATGAAGAATACAGCTCTTATACTACATTCTTTTAAATTCTACAATAGACTTAGACCCGTAAAAGATCCAAACGACATATTTGCTAGCACTATTCTAAGTTGCAAGAGACATAAAACTATAACCTTTTCAGTAGGTCAATTAAATCAACTTATAACTAAAACATATAGTTAAGTATTAGTATGTATACTATATTAATATCTTTATATTATAGATTTTCTTTTCAGTATTAGGACGTTAAATTAGGTCCTGTAATTACATAAGTAATTTGTCTGATTTAAAATTTCGTAATTATGAACTTGTCTAAGTTCCTTGAATATATTAACAGAAAAGTTATTAGGAAAATAGCTTTTTACTCTGAAAATCCACACTGTAATAATTATATCAAAGACAAGCGACGGAAAATTTAAAGATTAATCGACATACCTGTAAGGATGATTAATCGTAATTTTCCTAGCTTATCTGAAGATATAATTATTACCCAACCCACCCTGATATAGGTACCCTATTTGACAAGCGATTTTCCATCGTCGCACTTCAACGGAATGACACAAGCGTTTGACAGTTGAGAATACCAGGTAAGAAGATGAATCACTGTGATTGTTAATTTTAAAAAGATTCATGTTGATGTAATAATTATATCTACGGAAAAGCTAGGAAAATTGCGATTAATCATCCTCACAGGTAAGTCAATAAATCTTTAAATTTTTATTAGGATTAAATGTAAATTTTTATAAATATACTAAAAATTTATAATACGTAATTGGTTAATCAATTGCTAAATAATTTAAAATGGATAATAAAAAGTCTACAGCCGTGGTTTCATACTTCGGAATAAAATGCATGCTCCAAATGTATTATAAAAATATAATCAACCGATAAACGATATTCTTACTTTGGGCGCCGCTGATATCATTTTGCATATTTTATAGCCAATTTAAAGATAATAAATTGATATTCATATCAAAATATTTTCATTATTAAAATTTAACTTACAAACGAGAAAGTTATCGACTAAGTTTAATAAGAAATTATACACTAATAGCTTATTAACAAACATTATTCTTTATAGCTATATATACTAGTATTTTCACCCTTTTTGCCTTAAAGTATTTGCAAACTGGTCAGCAGCATTGAAAAGATAAATCTGATTGAATTTTGCAAGGGTTTAGCTAGACCTGACGTAATCTTTTTTTTTTTCGATTTATAATCCGGTAAATGGGTTTATGGTAATTTAATTGAATGTGCCAGAAAATATAGGTATTGACTAAATTAAAACTTACAATCCATGAGATATGACACACAATTACTAATTTAATAGAAAGATCGTTATTTGTTCTTTTTTTGACTAAGTGGTTTACTTTTGCAAACTTTGCAGAAGTAATTCAAGTTATTTTGATTATAATATTGTTTTAATATCTGATCTTTCAAGTAACTTCCATGTGTTTTTTATTGATTGAATTTTTTAGCTTGCCTTTTTGTAATGCTTCTGAAAGTTTTTGTTGTACAGTGGGGAATATATCACGACGTATGGTGGTCAATTAGAGAAAACGTTAACAAATCTATAAAAAGCGCAAAAATAATAACTAAAATAAAATACAATTTTTAAAGGCAATAAAATAAAATTACATTTTAAATGTTTACTTTGTACTTTTTTATTTTGGCATGTTCTGAAAATTACATCGTTAAAGACCAATTCTCAACAATAAAACGCAAATCAAAAATAAACATTTAAAATATAATTTCGCATTTTGGTATTTACATTGCTAATACGCCTTTGAAACCATTCTTTACCCATGCTGGTGTCATGCTTAATGTATACAAATGATATACAATTCTCTAAGGAGTCATTTCCAATTTCGATGCATTTGTCTTATTTGATGTCGGTAGTGACAATGTAGCCAAATTTACCCTTTTTGAAGAAAGTAAGTAAAATATTTTTTATTGTAGCCATACACCTGTTTTGTTGCCCGCGGTTACCCCTATCCTGCCAGACCTGTCTCGAAATATCTTAACTCCATTGTTTTTCAAGATGTATTAATATAGCAGTTTTTATAAAAAAATATCAGTAATATAATTCAGTACATACTACACTTAGATACACCAAATTATGTATGTATGTATGGGATTATTTGACAATGTTATTATTTTTGCATAACCTGTTTTCGATATCCCTGTCAATATTATTACGAACACGCAAATGTTTAATCCTATTTAACTTGTTCCTCTATTTCAATTAGTATTTTTAGGAAAAAAATACCTATACTTCTACTTTAGCAATCGTGGGTTATTGAGCATGCGCGATCCAGTACTATTTATATGCTATGAAGTTATTTTCCTTATACAGACGAGATTTCATTGGGATTCTTTAGTATCACCAATTGATTTTTCCTCCACACAATGCAAACATGATCTAGCACTTTGGTTTCTTTCCGCCGATCAGAATTAAGCTTACATCCTAAAATATGTAATAGTTATGCGAAAAACCGCATTTCTATCACCATTTTCAAGGTCAGATGAGAACAAACAGATGTTTTTATTTTTTATATACTCAATATTTCGTCAATTCTTTATTAGCTTCTTCAGGAGTAATCACTACAAAACTAAAAAAGAACTAGTAAACATAATTTCAAATATATATATATATATATATATATATATATATATATATATATATATATATATATATTTTAACACTTTAATTTTGTTATAAGTGCATTTCATTGTATGATTAATTTAATATTATAATTTACTACTTTAGTATTAAGTTTAGTGATTAATATGTACGCCTTGTTGGTTTGATTTACTTAGATTTTAGTAGTTTTGTTATTAGAAGCGGTTACATTGTTCATATTTAAGCGAAATATAAATTCAACACCTTTTGTAGCAAATTTCGGTACACACAGTGTCACCTGTCGATAAGTAGTTAATTTTGTACCTATATCTGAACTAAAGATATAAAGGAATAATTTTCAGTAAATGGTACAAGTTTAGCGTTCGAATCATAGATGTCGCCAAAAAAAAATCGGTTCAAATATTATTGTTGGATTTATTTAATTTTGCCGAATTTAATAATTATATACTGTATAAAAAAAAACTTCAAATAGCATTTTAGACAAACTATTTATTTCCCATATATTTTAGAGTAGATATAAATTAAATTTTATTAATTTTGAAAACCGGTTTTCGAGTCTTTTATACAAGTCTTGGGATTTTCGTTTTCCTTGGCTAGATATGCTGCGTTTTTCGATTCGAGCATATATTCTGTATAACTCTTCTGTCGCTGTAAAAAAACCAAATCATTAGTACCCCAATAAATTGTTTGATGTAAAGTCGATATTATGTATTAATATTGAACTGTAAATACTTGTATTAAAAAAAAAAGTTGCCTTGATAAATATTTCTTTTCAGATATACATAGGATTATTTTTAGACTATAGATACTATATATACACCACTTCATACTTTCTCTTAAATCTACATTTTAGTATTCGTGTTCCCTTTTGCTGTGAATATGTAACATATAAAGGTATTTTCATTTAAGTTAGACATAAATAAACCAAAGGTATTTCTCGATTCAATATTAATATTCTTACCTTTTTTTTCCAGAGACTATATAAACTACAGCCTTCTTATAATTTCTATCAATGTTTGATGTTCCGAAATTCAGATCGACCTTTGTTTTGTCCATAGTTGCATAATTACTTGGAGCCTATTATAAACTGAAATTTCGTTACGTCTGCGTCTGATGCATTTCCTAAAATAAATTGTTAATAATTGTGTGAATAAATTCCTATTTTATGGTTAAATAATGAGTTTATACAGTTGAGAAAATTCTATTAAATTAAAATCAAAACGTTTCATTTTTATGGCATTTAACTACTCCTGCATTAGCACATCATTTTTTTGATTCTTTGGTACTCTACTCCGGACTAATATTTGACTTTTCTGAGTGGTCCTTTTCCATTATTACCAGAGTAATTAATTAAATATTATTTGTTTATTTACGTTTCCATTTCGCCTAGGCGTTGCTTTTAAATTTCAGGTTAGTTGTTTCTGTGAATGTTATTATTGCGTCGTCTCGGAACTTTTCGGATCTATTCGGCTAAGACTTCCATATTTACTTATTTTCGAAACCCTCCATCCGGTGCTTCCTCATATCAAGAGCGCAGGCATCTTTTTCGCTGTTGCCAAGTGTATTCCTGCATTATTTCCTGTATCTTTCTCAACCAATGGAGAGTCGTTTTTCTTGTCTAACATGTTAATCATATCCTTGTTTTATTCCTACTATGTGCTCTTTTGGCAAGGTTGTTAGCACCTGACATATTCTAGCCAATGGTATTCCGCCACCTTAGTTAACCAAAGTTCTAGCTGGAAAGGAAGCTGGGGGAACCCATTTTTCACTTTTCTGGTCACCTGCAGATAACCCACAGGTCTTCAGCGCGAGTCTGAGGAAATAATCCAGGAAAATCTTGGAAATTCGTTAGCGGGATTTTTCCTCAACACCGCAATACTTTTTCGGGCACATTATAGTTTGCACTGTGAGTGTTATTTTTCGTGCTAGAAAATCTCTCTAAGAGAGGATTTTACCTGAAGATTGGACCAGGCCGCCATTTTCCATGTCCTTGTACTTGGCACGTAAAACCACTTTCTGACTAGAACTGAGTGACCCTGTTGGATAGGTAATTTGCTTTAATATCTCATTTATCCTGAAAAGGGTATTTTTTTTTCTTAAATTTTGCTTGATTTTCGATTTCGTAATTTGGTAACTTTTCTCATTTTCTTTTTTGGAATTAACTTTTGCTCGGGTGAGACGATTATTTTTTTGATGCAACATTTTTTTTTTGAAATCTTAACTATTAAATGCAAGTGTAACGAATTCATACGAAGACACATTTTTAGTTTTAATTTCGTCGAAAATCTTTTACCTCAGTAATTTGATTAATTTTCTTATTATATTAACCATATTTTGTGGATCGTAAATTGGCTCTATTTTATTTTAAAATAAAACCACAATATTTTAGCAGCTTGCATAGTGTGATTTGATTACCGCATTCGTTCTTTTTAATAGATAATAAACAGATTAATAAATGGCTTGCAGAGGTTTTCATTAACAATCAAGTATGACATAAATTGCTTTTCTTTTAGTTTATGTTTTTTAAGCTGGTTGTATTATAATTTAAATATATTTGTGCCTTTTGATTTTTCTTATTGCTGCCTTATTATATATCTATATTTTTTGTAAGTATTCTCACAATGTTTCGCTTAAATATTTGCTATTCTTCAGGTCTATACATACCTTCTTTTGTTAAGATTTTGCTATTTTTTTTTATTTTATTCTCATTTTTATTTAAATTGGCCGAGGTCAGTCTAAATTTTCTATTTATTTTATACGGGAAATTGTTATAGTAATCGATTTTGTTACAAATTGATTTATTGTAAATTGAATTTAGTTTTATTGGAGTCAGTTATAATAATGTGCTTATATTTTTCTTACCCAACGTTTCGATTAATTTTAGGTCATTATCTTTTATATTCTAAGATTTCTACCTTTAAAGGATGCCCAATTGAAATGTTATGATTTACCAATATGATGGAAGGCGGTAAATAAGTAAGATATGTTAGTCACCAGACGTAATACACTCACCTAATATCGAACCAATAATATCTCTAAGCACCACCAAGTTTTAATTTAAGTTAAATAAAACTTGGAAAAAAAGTTACATTGTATCTAACCACTATCAATAGGTAAAGGAATGATGACTATTGCTAGTTTAATAGCATCCCAACAAGAAGTGAATGAATTAAGTTTTCCCTAACAAAACGTTAAATTTATTGTAAGGTGTACACTAACTGAAATCCCAACTAAATTATTTGATTTGGGTACGTAAATACAAAACCCAGAAGCTTATTTCTTATCTATACCACTCCAGATTAATAACATTTGGATTACACAATATAAACAAGAATTAGATCAAATAATCAGTTTAGAATCCCAATAAGTTTCTTCCCCCCCTCTTAAATGATTGAAGTTTAATTCTAGTTAAAACAAATAATTATGTTACAAACGATAACGGTTAGGGTAAAGTATTAAAAAAAATAAATTTTGATTAGCCACACGCTGAGTGGCAGCACAATAAATATCTATAAAATGTCTATTACATAGATTTGAATGTCTTAGATATTACCAATAAAACAGCAGTAATTAGGTAGCGCTACGAAGACGGCTGCGTTTCACCTTACAGAAATTCTGCACAGTATGCTATATACTAGACAAGGTGACACCAGTAATTAAATTAATATGCATAAACAGTTTGATTAACAGAAATATTACTATATGTTAAGCTTCCAAATATTATGCTACTACTTAGCTGAATACTCTAGTCACTAGTGTAGACTGTAAATGGTGGTAAGGCAGGTAACATCCAAGTGTTCCTCAGTGATCACTATGTCCTACAGCTCCGCTAGGTAGACCGTGTCCAAGACATCATGTCTATTCCATCAAAAGAAAGGGCATTACCAAAAACTTGCTAATGGTTTGTCTTTAAAGTTCCAAAATAATCCCAGTGAACTTCAAAGGTTCAACCTTATACAAAAACCCTGAAACAAGAATTACCCCATGTAGAAAAATCTCTACAACAAAGTTTGGAATATATTTCCAGACAGGCAAAACAGCACACAATATATAGGAGAATATAATACAAAATTCTTACCTCATTGTAGCTACGAATGTACCAAAAAAATTGCTTGAGAGCACCAATGTTTAGATGACCGATGTTAGTGCAACGTGGAACTAATTAAGACAAAATCGCCATGTAGGCCGTAAAGTTGAAACCCAAAATTTACTAAACCATAATATTCAACTTCACTTCGTCAAATCGGTTCCTTCTAATCTCCCATTTGGGAAGGAATTTAGTTAACAATCAAAAAAAAAATTCAGAACATCCGACTCTTCCGTCGTTGATGAGACTTGGTGCTAAAAAAGAAAGATTTTTTCCTTAGCCCTTCTCACGTACACAAAATGGTTTCACACAATATTACCAAACACGATAAATCTACATATCCTTTTCTACATTCCAAACCATTATTTGAAAAAAACAACTTTTCTCAGTATCAACAAAATAATGTTGGTACAATAAATCCACTAAACTAAATATTAACTTGTCAAATTCCAGTTCGGTTTATAACAAAAATAGCCTTTATATCCACGAGTATTGGAAAGAGATGAAAATATATTATTACTCCTCAACTAATCCAAGCTACCCTGTATTTCTACATTCCAAACCATTATTTGAAAAAAACAACTTTTCTCAGTATCAACAAAATAATGTTGGTACAATAAATCCACTAAACTAAATATTAACTTGTCAAATTCCAGTTCGGTTTATAACAAAAATAGCCCTTATATCCATGAGTATTGGAAAGAGATGAAAATATATTATTACTCCTCAACTAATCCAAGCTACCCTGTATTTTGTCCAACCAAAGAATAACCATCTAAATTAGTAATATTAGCTCGCCGATACGTCAAATCAATAGGACTAAGAAAATAAAAGAGGGAGACAATACTTCCACTTCTATGCTTATTTCGACTGCATTATTCTATCGATTGAAAGCATGTGGTTTTGAACTGACCTATCATAACCCAGTATAAAAATCTGACAACTGATAAACAATAACAAAGCAAATCTTTGTAGATTTCGAAATATATAATAATGAACAAATTTACCTTACTAATTAATGCAAAATAGTGAATCAAGTTATTAAACAACATTTGTGTTTAAATTTACGTGATTGTGAAATTTCCAAAAATATGTGATATGCTATTTGACAAAAACAACAAAATTCCGAACTAACTGATATAAACAAATGGAATCTTAGAATATTAACGCAAGAAAACTATATACAGGTAGATTTTTGAATGTTCTATTAGATTATCTTATCAGAAACATATGCCACTTAGATTTTACCTTCATTTGTTTGTCTTATATTATTGTTGACCTAGTCTTCGAGTCACAGCATATTAAAAATGTTAATTCCTATTAATTGGAATATCTTAAAGTTAATTTTATATATTTAACACTAATTATATGATAATACAGTACAATATGAAAGTATATTACATTGGTTCTATCAAAAATAAAGTAAATTCACATAAGGTTCTAATTTTGTATTTTTGCTTCTGGCTATTTGTGACAAGAAATTTCTGAAACTAGCATTATTTCTGTAACTTAGGTATCAATGGTAAATGTAAGCCTGAATATAGTATAAAAGAGTGTTTTTATGTATAAATTAGAATAAAATGACTTAGATATCACAAATGATATAATACTAAAAAAAAATGAAAAAGTGTCAAGCGAACGAATCTAACTGTAACAATATATTTAATATATAAATATATATATATATATATATATATATATATATATATATATATATATATTTTAGCGGTCATCCCAAAGAATCCATTTTCTACTATATACTAGTTCTTACCGCGTTATATATTTTCTACTTTTGATTTACTACTCTTGGGTCATGAGTTTCGCCACAGGTGGCTATATGCTGCTCCGTGGTAAATAGAGTATCAAGTCCGGCGAAGATTTCGGATGTTCTCTTGGTAATCACAAATGTCGGTTTTGCTCCTGTTGGTGACTCTGGTATTGTTTTGTGTATTCATTTTGGCGCTAGTTGTACTCGTCTTTCAACTAGTTGACTGTACTGATGAAGACCTTAAGTCAGAAACACGTGTCTACGGTTAGCCAAATTCCATTGCTTTAGCGGTCATCCCAAAGAATCCATTTTCTACTATATACTAGTTCTTACCGCGTTATATATTTTCTACTTTTGATTTACTACTCTTGGGTCATGAGTTTCGGCACAGGTGGCGATATGCTGCTCCGTGGTAAATAGAGTATCAAGTCCGGCGAAGATTTCGGATGTTCTCTTGGTAATCACAAATGTCGGTTTTGCTCCTGTTGGTGACTCTGGTATTGTTTTGTGTATTCATTTTGGCGCTAGTTGTAATCGTCTTTCAACTAGTTGACTGTACTGATGAAGACCTTAAGTCAGAAACACGTGTCTACGGTTAGCCAAATTCCATTGCTTTAGCGGTCATCCCAAAGAATCCATTTTCTACTATATACTAGTTCTTACCGCGTTATATATTTTCTACTTTTATATATATATATATATATATATATATATATATATATATATATATATATATATATATATATATATATATATATATATATATATATATATATATATATATATAGATATACAGGGTGGTCCACTAGGGGGCGCAGATGCTATGCTAATATAAGAAAATCCGTATTTTCTACAAATATCTTCAAGGCAATGTAGGTCAGAAATTACTTTTTTATTATCTCTACACAATCTCTTATAATTGTTCTATTAAGTATTTTTTTCTACTTATTATGGTAACGGCGTGGAGAAGTGTAACAATTGAAAATACTGAAAGAGCTATAACTTCGGTTCGCGTGAACCAAATTTTATAAACTATGTCTTGTTTTAAAGGCACTTTTATCCTCATTAAATACCGTTATAAATGATCTTAAAATTAGTTCGTTCGTTTGCTAAAGGAGGGCGCGTTCTTGGAAAAAATGTCCTAGCTTCGATTTCTCTAAAAAATTAAATGCAGCCATTCATCGACTTTATCGCGGTTTTATAGCCTATTAATTAGTTAAAACAACTGCAGAAACCGAAAACCATTTTCTCTTGTCGTTTAGATATTATCGCAAAAATAGTCAGAGTGTAATTATTCCATATTGGCCTTTTTATACATATCGAAATTGTGCATTTATTGCCAAGAGGGCCATGGACAACTACGAAATAAAACAAAAGAATACCAGCGCCATGTCTGTTTAAAATTCTGCATGTCAGTTTATGATAAGTTTCTAATTGTACAGCTAGGGGCGCAGGAACCATGCTAATATACAAAATCATTATTTTCCACAAATATCTTCAAGGCAATGTAGGTCAGAAATTACTTTTTTATTATCTCTGTACAATCTCCTATAAATGTTGTATCAAGCATTTTTTTGCAGTTACCATAGTAACGCTGTGATGAAGTGTAACAATTGAAAATACTGAAAGAGCTTTAACTTCGTTTCGCGTTAACCGAATTTGACAAACTGTGGCTTGTTTTAAAGACATTTTTATCCTCATTAAACATCATTATAAATGATCTTAAAGAAAATTTTCATCGATAAAATCGCGTACAAGACGTGAATAATGAGCGGGGCATCCATCCAGCTGTAACCACCTGTTTCTTCTCACAAATAGAGGAACATTTTCTAGTAATCCGGGTAATTCAAAATTTAAAAAATTAAGGTACATTTTCCTTGTCAAAGTACTTTCGAAAATATACGGACCGATAATCATTCCGTTGATTATACCACACCAAACATTAACTGTCCATCGATGTTAATTATTAACTGCACGCATCTAACGTGGATTGGTTTCTGACTCATAATGCATGTTTTGCAGGTTTACTCTATCAGTATTGGTAAATGAAGCCTCATCTGTCCACAATATTTGAGATAAAAACTGAGGATTATCTCTTATCATATTCTTTAACCGATAACAAAAGTTTAATCTATTATCAAAATTAGCATTACTTAAGGCTTGGTGTAGTACTACATGGTAAGGATGTTATTTTTGATCCACAAGGATTCTCACTGTACCGTAAGAAAGGCCTAAATCTGTCACAATTTCCCTTATACTAATCTGGTGTTCTGCGTGAACATATGCTAATACATTAATAACTGCGTCCTCTGTCCTTGCAAAACGGCGTCTTCTTAACGTGGGAACTGGCTGAACACGACCATGTTGTCTCAAGCGGCGAGCTAGCCCCACAAAAGCTTTTCCCGAATGGTGAATTTTAACAGGATAGCGCATAGCGTACACCCTCGAAGCCAAAACTGCGTTCACAAACGACTGAAAGTAAATGGCTAACATAATTTATGCTTCTCCATTTGTAAAAGTCATTTTTACTACAATCAATTTTCTAACAAAAGTATTCTTAGTTGTCACAACACTCTCAGAAACTGACATGCAGAATTTTAAACAGACATGGAGCTGGTAATTTTTATTTTATTTCGTAGTCGTCCATGGCCCTCTTGGCAATAAATGCAAAATGGTTTTCGGTTTCTGCGGTTGTTTTAACTAATTAATAGGCTCTAAAACTGCGATAAAATCGATGAATAGTTGCATTTAATTTTTTAGAGAAACCAAAGCTAGAACATTTTTTTCAAGAAAGTGCCCTTCTTTAGCAAACGAACGAACTAATTTTAAGATCATTTATAACGTTATTTATTAAGTATAAAAATGCCTTTAAAACAAGCCATGGTTTATTAAATTTGGTTCACGCGAACCGAAGTTATAGCTCTTTCAGTATTTTCAATTGTTACACTTCTCCACGCCGCGCCGTTACCATAGTATCTAGAAAAAAATACTTAATACAACATTTATAGGAGATTGTGTAGAAAAAATAAAAAAGTAATTTCTGACCTACATTACCCTGAAGATATTTGTAGAAAATAAGGATTTTGTATATTAGCATAGAGCCTGCGCCCCCTAGTGGTACAATTAAGAACTTAAAAAAATATTTTCTAGGCAGTTATTATGGTCATATTTGTTAATACATTTTTTATTCCAAAGTTGTAAGATGTATGGTTTTGGAGATATAGCCGCTCGCCATCCTTAGTGGATCACCCTGTATACATTTATATATATATATATATATATATATATATATATATATATATATATATATATATATATATATATATATATATATATATATATATATATATATATATATATATATATATATATATATATATATATATATATTCTTGTTATGACGTTGGTGTAAGTGGAATGAAAACATACTATCATTTAATACTCCCAACGAAAGCCAGGAGTCACAATGTAATTCAATGCCGGTCGTGGTATTAGCCAGCGGAGTAGTTGTTTTTGTGATTCAATTTCTTGCCATTGCCCTAAACGGGGCTGGCTAGTCTATGGCGGCCTGATGAGCTCTAATAAGAGCGAAATCGCGATCGTCGTTTGACTAAAATGGATCATTGTGTCTGCTGTGATGCAGAACATGTTCCCAACAAGGATCATTTTCTTGTTATGACGTTGGTGTAAGTGGAATGAAAACATACTATCATTTAATACTCCCAACGAAAGCCAGGAGTCACAATGTAATTCAATGCCGGTCGTGGTATTAGCCAGCGGAGTAGTTGTTTTTGTGATTCAATTGTGTGCCTTTGCCCTACACGGGGCTGGCTAGTCTATGGCGGCCTGATGAGCTCTAATAAGAGCGAAATCGCGATCGTCGTTTGACTAAAATGGATCATTGTGTCTGCTGTGATGCAGAACATGTTCCCAACAAGGATCATTTTCTTGTTATGACGTTGGTGTAAGTGGAATGAAAACATACTATCATTTAATACTCCCAACGAAAGCCAGGAGTCACAATGTAATTCAATGCCGGTCGTGGTATTAGCCAGCGGAGTAGTTGTTTTTGTGATTCAATTTTGTGCCTTTGCCCTACACGGGGCTGGCTAGTCTATGGCGGCCTGATGAGCTCTAATAAGAGCGAAATCGCGATCGTCGTTTGACTAAAATGGATCATTGTGTCTGCTGTGATGCAGAACATGTTCCAAACAAGGATCATTTTCTTGTTATGACGTTGGTGTAAGTGGAATGAAAACATACTATCATTTAATACTCCCAACGAAAGCCAGGAGTCACAATGTAATTCAATGCCGGTCGTGGTATTAGCCAGCGGAGTAGTTGTTTTTGTGATTCAATTTTGTGCCTTTGCCCTACACGGGGCTGGCTAGTCTATGGCGGCCTGATGAGCTCTAATAAGAGCGAAATCGCGATCGTCGTTTGACTAAAATGGATAATTGTGTCTGCTGTGATGCAGAACATGTTCCAAACAAGGATCATTTTCTTGTTATGACGTTGGTGTAAGTGGAATGAAAACATACTATCATATATATATATATATATATATATATATATATATATATATATATATATATATATATATATATATATATATATATATATATATATATATATATATATATATATATATATATATATATATATATATATATATATATATATATATATATATATATATATATATATATATATATATATATATATATATATATATATATATATATATATATATATATATATATATAGAAACAGTCTCTATTCGGACGCGAGAAAGAAAGCTTCGAAAATGCCAAATGTGATTTTGGCGAAACGTCAGCAAAACTTAGTGAACGGATGTACACCCGGAATGAAAACACATTGTATTTTTCCATCCGTGAAGGAGTAAAAATCAACATATATATATATATATATATATATATATATATATATATATATATATATATACATATATATAAATATATATATATATATATTTATATACATATATATATATTTTGTTTTTTTACTGGATCCTAACTTAAAATAATAAAACACTTTAATATAACAATAAGAGGATCGTTAACCAAAACAAGAAACTTAATATCTGGGAAGTATATGCAGACCAGCGGAATAGGTAAAGACTCATAATATAGTTTCGATTTAAGATGGCGAAACAAAATGGCATAAAATGATACGAATTCAATATGACGTAGCAAAATGGCGGTATACGTCAATGTAAAGACTAGTTTATATAATTTATTTTATTATAAAATAGTAAGATATTGGTATATAGAGAAGACGGTATATGTAACCCATATATACTGTGACTATGTACTGAACTAAATTGGGTTACACTATTCCTAACAAACGGAAAAAATCATAATGAGGGAAGTTCGGGGTAAAGAAATTTACGATTTTATATATATATATATATATATATATATATATATATATATATATATATATATATAATATATATATATATATATATTTATATATATATATGTATATATATATATATATATATATATATATATATATATATATATATATATATATATATATATATATATATATATATATATATATATAAAATCGGTAAATTTCTTTACCCCGAACTTCCCTCATTATGATTTTTTCCGTTTGTTAGGAATAGTGTAACCCAATTTAGTTCAGTACATAGTCACAGTATATATGGGTTACATATACCGTCTTCTCTATATACCAATATCTTACTATTTTATAATAAAATAAATTATATAAACTAGTCTTTACATTGACGTATACCGCCATTTTGCTACGTCATATTGAATTCGTATCATTTTATGCCATTTTGTTTCGCCATCTTAAATCGAAACTATATTATGAGTCTTTACCTATTCCGCTGGTCTGCATATACTTCCCAGATATTAAGTTTCTTGTTTTGGTTAACGATCCTCTTATTGTTATATTAAAGTGTTTTATTATTTTAAGTTAGGATCCAGTAAAAAAACAAATGGCTTTTTTCAAGATGTCAACGTTTCGCAACTTTAGTGTTGCATCCTCAGGAGACAGATTTTATATCCTAAATGAAACTCATATTATCAGTCTTTACCTACTCCGTTGGTCTGCAGATATTTCCTAATCCCAAATAATACACCACTCTAAATGTGGGAAATATCTGCGAATCAACGGAGTAGGTAAAGACGGATAATATGGGTTATATGCAGGATATACAATTTATATAATGTGTCCTGAGAATGCAACAATAATGTTGCGAAGCTTCCACAATTTAAAAAAGACTTTTGTTTCTTTTTACTGGATCCTAATCACAACTAATACACCACTTTAACATAAAAACAAGAGGATCGTTCACGCAAACTATTTAGAAACTTAATATCTGGAAAATACCTACGGGCTACGTAGTAGGTAAAGACTGATAATATGGGTTTCATGCAGGATATAGAATGTGTGCGCTGAGGCTGCAACAATAAAGTTGCGAAACGTCGACAATTATAAGTCTTTTGTTTCTTTACTGCACCTTAACCCCAAATAGTGCACCACTCTAACATAACCACAAAAGGATCAAAAACCATAGAAACATAATATCTGGAAAATATCTGCGGATTAACGGAGTAGGTAAAGACTGCTAATTTGGGGTTCATGCAGGATATAGAAACTATATGTGTCATGAACATGTAACAATAAAGTTGCGAAACGTCGACTATTTAAAAATAAACTTTTGTTTTTTTACTTGACCTTATTCCCAAATAATACACCACTATAACATAACGACAAGAGGTTTGTTAATGAAATCCATTAAGAAACTTAAAATCTAGGAAATATCTGCGGACCAACGGAGTACGTAAAGACTGATAATATGAGTTTCCTGCAGGATATGTGATGGGATCTATATATGTGTCTTGAAGATGCACAAATTAAGTTCCGAAACGTCGACGATTTAAAAAAAAACTTGTTTTTTTTTACTGGATCCTAACTCCAAATAATACACCACTCTAACAAAATTGTTAAACATTGTTCAGCCATATTGGATTTTTACCAAAATATTACCAGATCATCCTCATATGATTCTTAATTTTTGGTCAAGATTTGAAGTCAATCTGATAAGTATTACTTAAGCTATGTCGCGAAGTGACAGACAGACCGACAGATGGACCGATGGAATTGATAAAACATGTTTTTTGGTATCTAGGGACGCTAAAACGTAGAGATATATAAAGCCTAGAGGGAGGTGAATCTTTCACGATTATAAAATTTTCTGTTTGGCCGCAATTTTTCGCCATCTTGAATTAGTAACTGGTTTTACTAGTTAAGCCCTATACTACATTTAGTTATGGCACACAATTTGAAATCATTAAGTAGTTTATTGTTTTTTGTCTTGTACCGCAATCTCTTCAAAATTTGAAATTCGACAAGCAGCTTTTTCATAATATTTTTTCTTAAAATTTCACTAGGCCGCCATTTTGTTTTTGTCATACTCGAGTTTAACCAAAATAATACCAGATCGTCCCCATATGACTTAATTTTCTATCAAATTTTGAACTCAATCGAGTTAGTCCTATGCCGCGAACTGACAGACGGACAGACAGACCGACAGGCGGACCGACGAAATTGAGAAAACATGTTTTTCGTCATCTATGGTCCCTGAAATGTGAAGATTTGAAAAAATCTCATAGAGAGATTTTGTATAATGTATATATATATATGTATATATATATGTATATATATATGTATATATATATATGTATATAATGTATATATATATATATTTATATATATATATATATATATATATATATATATATATATATATATATATATATATATATATATATATATATATATATATATATATATATATATATATATATATATATATATGTATATATATATATATATATATATATATATATATATATATATATATATATAGGCCGCCATTTTGTTTTTGTCATACTCGAGTTTAACCAAAATAATACCAGATCGTCCCCATATGACTTAATTTTCTATCAAATTTTGAACTCAATCGGGTTAGTCCTATGCCGCGAACTGACAGACGGACAGACAGACCAACAGGCGGACCGACGAAATTGAGAAAACATGTTTTTCGTCATCTATGGTCCCTGAAATGTGAAGATTTGAAAAAATCTCATAGAGAGATTTTGTATAATGTATATATATATATATATATATATATATATATATATGTATATATATATGTATATATATATGTATATATATATGTATATATATATATATATGTATATATATGTATATATATATATGTATATATATATATATATATGTATATATATATATATATATATATATATATATATATATATATATATATATATATATATATATATATATATATATATATATATATATATATATATATATATATATATATATATATATATATATATATATATGTATATATTTAGCACTAACTAAATGATATTTATGAATTCCAGTGACGTCCCGGAGGGCACGTTCACAAATAATATTGACAGAAAAAATGTACGCCACTGACTTTTTGACAAATGTTATATTTTTTTCAGATTAAACATCTAAAAGTACGACTTTTTTGCCTCTTGATAATTTTTTGTATCTTGTGTCGTTTTCGAGAAAAAAAATAAAAACTAGTTCATTGCATGCCCAAGAAGAACAAAAAATTTTTTTTTTTCGAAAACCAAGCCTAATAATATTAAATATCAAGAAAAACAAAATGTAGTTTTGATTGTTCAATCTGAAAAAAATGGAAAAATTTAAAAAAGTCAGTGGCGTACATTTTTTATTAATAATATTGAGACTGTCCGTGGATCCAGGGAACGCCACTGATAACAATTATTATTGTTTCCTGTAGTAGGCTCAAGCTTAATTTGGTTAAATTTTGTTTCATTGATGTTTTTTTTTCGCATTATACTTGAAAATTGAAGCGGGAATGACCCAGTTTTTGTAGCAATTAAATGCAGTTTAGATTTTAACAACAATATTTAATGACAAAAATGATTTGACATTATATGACAATTATTATATGACAAAAAACAACACAAAAATTGTTGGAAGTGACTTCCTCCAGCCCTTATACAGGCCTCCGATCTTCTTCGCATCGACTCTCGTACTCTTTCAAATACATCGGGAGTATTTCGTATGGTTTCAAATCCACCATAGGAAAAAATCTAGACTATTGAGATCAGGGGACCTAGGAGGCCATGGCTGAGGTCCACCTCGGCCTATCCATTTGTTTGGATATACGTCATTCAAATACTCCCGAGCCAAAATAGAAAAATGTGCAGGAGCACCATCATGCATATACCACATTTGATTTCTTAGTAAAAGAGGCAAGTCTTCTAGTAATGGAGGCAGTTCGTCTTGTAAAAAGTGTCTATATGATTCACCAGTTAGCCGACCAGGTAAGAAGACAGGACCAATTAAATGATCCCCGATTATACCATCCCATACATTTAAAGAAAACTGTTCTTGAAAATGAGTTTCGACAATTCCATGAGGATTCTCGTCTGCCCATAGATGGTTGTTATGGAAATTCATAATGGAATTTCTCGAAAAATTGGCTTCATCAGTAAAAAGAATGATGGAATTAAAGTTGGGGTTGGCTGCTAGCCTATTGAGAAACCACCTGCAGAAATTAATTCTTAAAGGAAAATCCCGGGGAAGCAGCGCCTGCACTCTTTGAAGGTGGTAAGGGTATAGCAGAGAATCATGCAAGATACGCCACACAACTTGATGGCTAATATTCAATGTTATTGAAATTTTTCTTGTACTAGTCTCCGGATGTTCTTCTACTTCATTCAGAACAGCCTCTTCGATCTGCGGTATCCGAACAGTACGTGGTCTACCTGTTTCATAGCTTTTCTTATTGACACTTCCAGTTTCGACGAGACGCCTATGAATATTCGAAAATATTCGGTGATCAGGTATCAATCTATTTGGATAACGCTCCATGTATAGACGTCTGGCTTCTCTTGCATTTCCGTTCGCAAGACCATAGATAAAATGCATTTCTGCCATTTCAGAATTCGTATAAACCATTGTAATGAATATTTAAAACACTTTACACTTTTTTGTAGGGAATATTAAAAGACTCTACACCTTACAATAACTATAATGTTGACATAACTTACGATTTAAAAGGGTAAATGTCACGAATAATAAAAACAAAAGATTATCCAAACAACGCCATAGCCTACTACCATAGTTACTACTTTTTTGATAGAAATTTATTTCGTCTGGGTAATTACAGAAAATCGTGTTTATTTATTTTTCTAGATAACGGTCAGATATAAAAGGAACTACAAGAAGACAATAAACTACTAAACAAGAGAAAAAAAAATGATAATTATATCATAAATACCATTTAGTTAGTGCTAAATTAGCTTCTTATCACATTAAATGACACTGCCAAATTTGAACAAAATCAGCAAAAGGATCTTTGAGATATTATTAAAAAAAAGTTTTTTAGAAAAAACTTTGACACCCTGTATCTTAAAAACCAAACATTTGCGGACCCATGTTTATATGAAACTTTCACCCTAAAATAGGCCAAAGAATCACCCCTCTTCGTTTGTACATGATGTTTAGGAACACCCGGTATATATATATATATATATATATATATATATATATATATATATATATATATATATATATATATATATATATATATATATATATATATATATATATATATATATATATATATATATATATATATATATATATATATATATATATATATATATATATATATATATAGTTATAATCAAATAGGGTTTTTTTCTTTGGAATGAAATGAACATATTTTTTGGCATCTAGGGACCCTAAAACGAGCAGATATGTAAAACCTGAGAAGGTGATTTTTTTCACGATTACAAACATTTTATTTGGCCGCCATCTTGAATTAGTACCCCAGTTTTACTAGTTGAGCCTTATACCACAATTAGCTATGCCAGTTAAGCCTTATACCATAATTAGCTATGCCACAAAATTTGAAATCAATTCATTAAGTAGTTTTTCAGGCTGAATTTTTAAATATTAAAGCCGCCATTTTGTTCCGCCATCTTGGATTCGTACCAAAATTTTTACAGGTGATTCCAATATAATACTTGTTGTTTTTGCAAAATTTGAGATAAATTGGAAGTAGTTTTGTAATAATAATTTTTTTTAAATTTCACTAAGCCGCCATTTTGTTTCGCCATATTGAATTTCTGTCAAAATCTTACCAGGCCATCCCCATATGACCCTTAATTTTTGACCAAAATTTGAAGTCAGTCGGGTAAATAGTCTTTAAGCTATGCTGCGAACTGACAGACAGACAGACAGACAGATAGTCAGAAAGACCGACAGACGGACGGACGGAGTTGATAAAACATATTTTTGGCACTTAGCGATGCTGAAACGTAAAGATGTGTAAAAGTGAAAGGGTAACTTTTTCACGATTTCAAACATTTTATTTGGCAGCTATTTTGTTCCGCAATTTTGAATTAGTACCACTATTTTACTAGTTGATCCCTATTCCACAATTAGTTTTGGTACACAATCTGAAATCAAATCATTAAGCAGTTTTTTCAGGCCAAATTTTTAAATATTTTATTAAGCCGCCTTTTGTCCCTCCATCTTGGATTCGTACCAAAATATTATCAGTTGATTCCAACATAATATTTGATGTTTTTGTAAAATTTGAGATACATTGCATGAGTAGTTTTTTATTAATATGTTTTTTAACATTTCACTAAGCCGCTAATTTGTTTCGCCATATTGGATTTTTACCACAATGTTACCAGGTCATCCCCATATGACCCTTAATTTTTAACCAAAATGTCAATCGGGTAAATAGCTTTTTAGCTACGCCGCGAACACACAGACAGATAGACGGAGAGACAGATAGATAGACAGACAGACAGACAGACCGACGGAATTGAGAAAACATGTTTTTCGTCATCTAGGGACCCTGAAATGTGGAGATCTGAAAAGTGATGTTTTCACGATTACAATACTTCCCTTTTACGAGGGAAGTAATAAATTTATATATATATATATATATATATATATATATATATATATATAGTTATATTTAAATAGTGTTTTTTTTTTTTTTTTACCGTACTTTGAATTGAAATTTATTGTGATTATTATTTGTTGTAACGGTAATTTCTCCGGGAAGTTTTAATTGCATGTTAATCTCCGATTAAACAAAAAGCTCTTTAGGGTTTACTAGCCCATTTAGGAGCTCTGACAAAATTTAATTTAGAGGCTTTTGGGCTAAATTTGAGTAAATTAACTGAGGAGTCTATTATCAACTCAGAGACCCTTCACGTCCATCTAAATTGAACCGAAATGAAAATACCTTTGCAAATAAAATAAATAGAGTTTAAGCGGTATTTCTACCTAAACCTAAAAATTCAATAAAAATAAATTAATTCCTTAGCCGACAATATTTAATATTGCTTTCTACCTGCAGGATCATTAATGAACCGTGCGTTTACTAGGAAGTAGGTTGAATTACAAAGAGAATTAAATTCTGGGTGCAAAAATTATCTGGCAATGTAAGATGAAATTTAGAAAACAATTTTTATAGAAAACCTATTTAAGATATTTATTGCTAAAAAAACACAAGTGAGCTCTAGTTATAAAAATAATGCCAATAGTAATATTTTTCCAATTTTGAAATCGCTGTTGATTGTTCTAGGCAAATTTTGACTTTAGGCAAGAAAGGGAATTATCAAACGATTTACAAAATTATATTTTCGTGTGAAATCCACAAGTGTCTACTAAGCCTACTCTTCTCTCTTATCATTAAAGGCAAGCCAATGAAATTAAAATTACGTTTCTACTATCTCAACCAAGCAAATCGTGATTACAGTTATAAAACACTTAAAAGCTGCTTTATCGATTACGTTTTACCGCTATAATTTCCTATTCCTACTGCGTTAAAATTATTGATCTAACTAATCGCAGCTTGCTTTAATCTGTAAAATTCAAATAAAACACTGTCGTTTGTTTTAAACTTTTCACGTTTAACGGATTTTTTACCAGGATTTTGAATTTTTGAGTGCTGTTAACTCAACCGTATTTGTTTTAATGTAGCTGGAAAGCACATATAACATCTCCTTTTTAAAAAGCCGTATTCCCATTACTTAGTTCTGTAGGACCCCCTACTTTTATTAAACTCGATTTTTGGCAATCTTTCTAAAAAACTTCAAAATTAAAGAACTTCGGACAATATTAAAGCGCTTTGCGGGAGCCATTTGGTTCATTTTCACAATAAGTGAAATAAGTCAGTATCAGAATATTTTTAGTGAGCCGATTTTTATATATTTTTTAGGCATTGTTAAGGCTGAAAATAAAATAAAAATTTCACAAAGCGAGAAAATGTTGCGAGGAATTCTGACCGCTGACTCTCAGAAACCAATTGACATTTGTCAGACCTTTTTTTTTCTAGAGGATGTTTACAATGACATTATACAATTTCATATATACTTTGCTTTTTCCATAAAACCAGAAATCTGCTTTGGGTCAAAGCTAGCCCACAATCACCTGCTTAAATCAAGTCCCCCAGGCGTTTTCACTTTTTAGGTCTCAATGAGTACTAGACGATTAGAACTGACTACCAAGTCTACATGTGGCATAAGGTAAGATATCCTCGTACAATGTTCAATAATGTTAAACTATGTATGATGCGTTAACGATCTAATATGGCTTGAATGAAAGATACCTAAGAGTACTGCATAAATAAACTTGACTTGGTTGGTTAGTCGTCCTCTCTCAAATCCGAAGAAAAAATGTGTACAAATGTGAAATACGTTCCTTTCTAACATAATTCAAATGGAAGCTTTTTGTGAGTATTAGGCATAAATAAAATTGACTACCAACTTTCTTCCTAGCAAGACAATTTTTTACATTGTTAATATATTTTTAACAAGGCAAAAATATATCCCGAGATTTTCGGGACTGAATCCCATAAAATTAGACATAAAAAAAAGGAACAAGAGCAATATTTAATAACCTTTATTGTATCAAGTTAAAGCGCATAATTTAACCAAAAACACTTTTTAATTAATTTAAACATATGTGTAAAAATAAACGCAAACAAAACCTTTAGCGCAATAATTTATAAATAGAAGATGGTTTTTAAAAATATTTTTTACGTTTGTTTCATTTCCTTTCTGCCGGACATCAGACATAGAGTCAAAGCGATTCTTTTTCAGTTGTGACTGAATTTTTATGTAAAGCAGGACCCGATTTATGTGAAAATTCAGTCACAACTGAAAAAGGATCGCTTTGACTCTATGTCCGATTTCACATATGATCGCAGCACAGTCGGCTGCCACATAACTAGGAATGTTTAAAAAAAATTAATGAAATTACCATAAGTGAGATTCATCTGTCAAAAAACAGAACCACCATGGTATGTATTATGCATGGTCGTGCTCTGCCTAATGTATTTATATCCTGGGATTAATTTAAATGGTGCCAATAATAATTAGGACTCGGCCAATGAGCCAGATGTATTACCACTGGCCATTTACCATCTGTTGCTAATGAACCCATTCCCAATTACAAAAATTCTGAAAAGAAAAATGTAATAAAAATGATATGGATCGTCATTTTAATGAATAGGTCACTGCTTGCTCAATTAGTTTAAAATAGATATTTTAGTTTTGTATAGGTATTGTATATTCTCATCACTATATTTTTATATTGCTAATAAATTTGTAAGTTTAGAATGCCTGACTAAAACCCTGCTCGTCGTTTTCAATAATGAGTTGGTAGTTTTATTTATTTCCCAATACCGTATTTCTCTTTCCTTTACATGACATTTTCATTTAACGAGCTTTATTTGTTCCTTGCTTTATAATTGGAGTGCTCAGAATTAATGACTAACGTAAATGTTATATTTCCACTTTTTAGTTTTGCAAAATTAATAGCTTCTGGAATGTTTATTTTTCTATAATATAGTTATTCAGCCGACCGCTTGAATTAATATCTTAACTGTAATTATGTGACTTTAAACTGGTTTACGACGTTCTTTAAATATTGCATGTACTGTATTCCAGATCACATCTAACTTTTGTTAAAAATTAGAAGTCAATTGAATAACAAGGTTTTTATGTGAATTTTTTTGAATATGATATTTACCCGCCATTTTGTTTCGCCATATTTATACCACAATTTTTCCATTTTATCTATCACACTTCTTGCACAACATTTGAAATTAATCTAGTAGTAGGTTTTCAGGTTGTTTTTTTTATATTTTATTATGCCGTCATTTGGTTTTGCCATCTCGAATTCGTGCCAAAATATTACCAGTTCATACCTATGCAACACTCGATTTTTGTACCAAATATGGGGCCACTTGGGTAATTAGTTTTTTAGTAATACGTTTTTTTAACACTTTACTAGGCCACCATTTTGTTCTGGGATATTGAATTTTTACCAAAATATTACCATGTCATATCCATATGACCCCTAATTTTTGATCAAAATCGTGACAAGCAAATCGTGTAAGTGGTAAAAGATAGACAGACAGACAGCTAGACTGACAGACATACCGTCGTAATTCAGAAACCATATCTTTTGGCATCTAAGGACCCTAAAACATGAAAATCTATAAAATATTGGAAGGTGCAACAATTTTACCAGTTGATCTCTATATCGCACTTAATTTTTTCACAAAATTTGAAATTAATCTAATAAGTAGTTTCACAGGCGGATTTTTTAAATAATTTATTAATCCGCCATTTTGTTTCGCCTACTTGGATTCGAACAAAAATTTTACTAGTTCATCTTTCATCTCTACGTAATACTTGATTTCTGTACAGAATTTGAGGTAAATTGAAACAAAAAAAAACAAAATAAGAGAAGAGAAGAGAAGAGAAGAGATAATATTTCCTTCTAATAGGAATAGTGATGAAAAGTGATAACAATATTTTTTTTTCGACTTTTGTATAAAAATTACGCTTTTGACATTTTTTGAACAAATGCATAAGTATGGTGGCTTCATCAATTCAGTAATTTCATCGTTATCAAATTTTCGATTAAATTGCTATAACCTACAACACAACAAAAACACTAAGTCTAATAACTAAACAACTTTTTATTTTGTTAATATTCAAAAAATAAAATTCACCTTGTGTAAAACATAAATTTGTAGTTAAATATATTAGAACAAACAATAAAATAATACAATAATATGCAGTGAAAGCTGCTATTAGGGATAGCCATTTGGAAATAAATAAAATAACGAAAGCCATTAAATACAATACATACGAAAGGTTAGATCTACATTTTTATAGAATATAAATCGCGTTTCTAAACTACGTTTAAATTGATTTGCATCAAAGCAGAAAACTACGAAAGAATTACGAGAAATTTTCTTTAGTAGGACTATTAAATATGTTGAAAACAAATAAGAACAAATGTTTTATTTATCACATCTGAGACATAATACCTCTCAGGCGGTCTAAGCCTGACTATTAAAATGTGGCGCTGGAAGTAAATATATCGCATTCCATTCGCATACCAACAAGGATTGCTTAAGACGAAATTAGAGTTTTTCGGCCACAGAGGACAAACAGAAAATAACAGATTAGCAATATGGAATCTTGAAAAAGATGCCATGGCAATGTGCTACTGCATCTAGGAGAATTATTTTAGCATCATAGTTGCCAGGGATACCCCATTTAAAAAATATAATGCCATCAAAGGTTAAAAGTGTTATATTACAAAGAACTTTTATCTAAAAATCTATATAACGTATAATGCTTATTCTAATACCATACAACTAATTTAAAGGAATAAATTTTAACGTTGGTATAACATTTTATATGAAATATAAAACCAGAGCTTGCTCTTGGAAATACATATGAATTATTCGTTAGTAACTTATCTGGTAAAAACAGGTGAATACAAAATAGGTAATACGGCTATCAACGAATCCGTCGATTCTAATGAGGGGGCTTGTGATGTACTCAAGGACTAGATATAGTAAACCCCTAGGTATTTTTTCCTTTTTAAATATAAGAAGTATGCCACATCTTCCTTGTTTTGAAAGCAAATATTTCAAACAATTTCAAAAGGGTATTTTTAAAACATTAATATCAAATAAGACATACTCATTTAATAAATCGAGTTACAAGTTTCCCCTGTTTGTAGACAATTTTTAATATGCATTTTTTTTATGTTAATATTTTAAGTGTAACTTATTTTCTTTAGTTTCGTTTTACATGGAGCGTATTATCAGTCCTGATCGCCAGTGCTGATCATCAGCGCTAATGGCTCGTTTCGATCAATCTGATTTCAGATGCAGTGAGCGCATAGATGTATCAAAATCTACTTTGGTAGAAGGCAATTTAAAGGAATTTATTTATACATTTTTTAAATAAATCAATACCTAACGTAATATATCCATTTGTTTATTTACTATCTTCGTGTTTTTCTTCAGGATGTTAAAATCCGGCACTATAGTAAGCTTTATTTTTATACCCTTGTCTTTTTATACTCTTCGCACGAAGAATCCCATATGAATCTTTGCTTTTCTGTAGCAATTTCGTGTCAATTTCGCAATGCAAAGCAGTGCAATACTCGTTGCCTTTAAGCACGCTGACCATCCAGCTAACCATATGAGCTGATCATACGTGTCATATGCGAAATTGTTCATTTAAACACTCGATTCTATTACGTATGTTCGGACGACCAGTACTGACTGACCATACTCTCTATGTGAAACAGCACTTAAAGCCACCACTCCCCTAATGAAAAAAAAATATTTCCCAAATCTCAAATTTGCTCATTATTGGTCAGCTCCCGTGTACAGAATACAGCCTACTTCGTATATTATTTTATATAACGCTATATATTAGGTGGTTACTCAGTTAATACCTGTTTGTATTCCACTTTTCGATGTCAAAGTGTCAAAAATATTTAAAATATTTCATTTAAAATTGTCATGTACGAAATGGAGGGTTCACAGTGAATTTAAAGGGTACGCTCCAAAAGAAGTCGTAGAAATGGACCGTCTACAACATGTTCTATAATCACTTTTCACACTCATGTGACTTGTGGCATTCATCTACGGCTTTCAAAACGTGTACAACAACATTAATCTTCTATTTAAGAACTTTTCTCACACCGTCATCGATAAAAGATATTGTTTTGGTGGAGGTGAACCTGTAAGTTTAGTGCCCTAATTCGCCTCTGATTTAAACTTTATAATTTTCATTGATTTTCGTATCGACCACCTTAATTCATATTCAACAGAACTAGTCGTTACTTCATGAAAATCCATTTTAACAAAGTACACGAAAACACATACTAAACATTTCCACATAATTTATTTTAAAATGAATACAATACATGACAATTGTTTCGCCACCACTGTAAGTAGAGTAAATCAATTTTTTACTTTTTCGTTCTTTTTCAAAGTTCTCATCAAAAGTGTGGTTTTACTGAATTAAATATTGAAAATAATTGGAATTATCTTTAAACTCTCTGTAATTAAATGGATGCTCATTAATCCTTCTTTTAAACATTGCCTGTTTGTCCAATATAAAGTTTTAAACAGGTTCCACAATTTAACTTGTAAACACCATCATATTTAGACCTTCAATGTCTCCTGATGTTACAAAAAACTCTCGAGCTATTTTTGTCTTCGTAAATGGTATTACAAATCGAAAACACGCACCTTCATCTTTCACATTTTTCAAGAGTAAGTTTGTCAGTTCTTCTCTTCTACATGCTCCTGCTAGTCCAACAATAAGTGCTACTTTCGCCATAAAAAATTGATTATCATCATTTTCCTGCAGAAAAACACCAATATCGTTTTTCGTTAATCTCTTCGATTTTGTAGGTCTATATACTTCCGACTTTCTTTTTAAAAATGCAATTAAATTCGAGTATTTATTAAGATCCACATTTTTTCTAATAGACATCACACTCCGCAACATTAAACAGTATGCCCAAAGAAAGGATGGTTTTTGAAATTTGGAAAGATCATTAAAATAGGCCTACGATGCCTTCTCACTGGAGATAGTTTTTATGTTCTTTTCTTCACACAATTTCTGATACCGGCCAACTCATATTATATCCGTGATTTTTCGGGTAGAAGGCTGGAAATTACGCCGGTAGCCACTTCTTCGATGTCGGGTGGAAGATCTCAATTGCTCTTGTTGAAAATATATGAAATTCGTTCCGAACTTTGTGACAAATTACAAATTGTTTGACAGCATTATTTTTAAATGGTTTCTAACAAAAACTTAGTTATTTGGTTGCTATGGTATAGAGGTAATTTGTTTTCAAATATTTGATAGGTAATCTTTTCACGAAAATATAAATTATATTAAAACTCGGATAAGATTTTAGACGATCGTAGATAAAATTGTGTACGATACACGTGTGATACATCCTTATTAACATACTTGTGTTGTTATACAACTTTTGTATCGTAAATACCTATTACACAAGTTTTGTTTAGCTATTATTATTTTAATAGTCTAAAGCTAAGAATTATTACTGATTTTCCTATCGAGTACCTTTACCCAATCTAATCACCTGCGTATTAATTGATAACTAAAAATGAATTCGCAAATTAAGGAACTAACAATATACTCATCTTTTAAGAAATCTATTAAACTTTAAACAAACCTTTAATAATCAAAATGAAGGAATATTGCTTTGCACTCTAAACGTTCTTCCATAAAGCAAACTCCCGAATGCATATTAATTATTCGACCGCCATGCCGCATGGTATAAGTGCCCTATAGTTGTTGACATTTCAAAAATGGAAGGAGAACGATCTCGTTTTGTTGGCGAAATGGAGACCGCATGCTCTTGACATAAAAGTTTGCACGTAAAAGGGAAGGGCTTTTGTGGATTAGGATTGGTATAACTGAAATTGCTTCTGCACCAAGTCGATTGTCTAAATAATTTTCTTCTTTGTTTTCTCTCCGGACAAGCATTACGGATAATTTTGGAATAATAATGTTTTTTTACGTAAATAACGCTAAACATTCAAAATTCCCAAATTTTCTTAGAACGTTATTATATGTAAAGGAAATTGTTAATATTTAGAATATGTTTTTATTGCTAACATGGTCATAATACAACCTAATAAATTATGACCGAGTGCCTAAAGAAATAAAGGAATAATATACACTGTGGGCCAGAAAAAAATGAACACATTTTTAATTTTTGAATAACTTTTAATTTGTTAAAAAATTTTATTGAAATTTGAGGCACATATTCGTAGATATACAGGTTATAGAAAAACATAGAGAAAATTAGTGAGGTTCAATTGTCTTTTTTTACAGCGTTACCAGAAAATATGCGTACTACTTTTCGAGTTACATATGGGATATTTTCCTCGATATTTTCCTTACCATAAGGCCGTTATTGAAACTTTAGTTTTTGCCCAGAAATTATAACATTTCAAACCTTTTCTGCCTTAAAGTTGCTAATAAGTTATAATTGTTTCCAAAGTTAGCTTATAACTAAAAAGATAATATTTCGGTAAGTTTCTGACATTTAAGATACACGTACGATGTTACTTAATGTGCAATAAGATAAATATTAGTTGAAATATTTTAAAGAAGAAGAAAAATATTTTTTTTTGCGAGCGTTTTAAACAAAATTGTTAGTTTATATCCAATAAAAAAAGTACAAAAAGTAATTGAATCTTAATCATTTTGAATATGGCGTTCCATAATCAATATATCTGAAAAGTTTTACTAAATAGTAATAGTAAATAACAAAAAAAATTTAAAAATTTAAAAATGTAGACTTTTTTTGGCCCACCGTGTATGTACCAGGTTTAGTTTAGACTCAAAATTGACACTGAATATAAAGTAGATAACTACCACAATCAAAATTGAATTGAATTGTTAATTAGAACTTATTTAAACTTAAACTCTACTAGATCGAAGAAAATAGGTCATTCAAAAAAATGTAATTTTAATATGTCACACGGTTTTCGCATATAAAGAGAAGAAGCATTATTTACCAAGACCATAGTAGGTGTGTGAAAAGGTCAGACCACAGTAACTCAAAATTATTAATATTAATTATAATTTAGAAAATTGTCCAATAAAATACCCCTTTAACCTGAATATCTTAACTTACTCAGTAATGTTTTAAAATACAATTTCGAAAAAAAATAATTCTACGTTTTTATTTATAACCAAAGATGAATAATATCAATGAATCCTATCAGA
This sequence comes from Kuschelorhynchus macadamiae, assembly GCA_030620095.1. NCBI lineage: Eukaryota > Metazoa > Arthropoda > Insecta > Coleoptera > Curculionidae > Kuschelorhynchus > Kuschelorhynchus macadamiae. The sequence continues at coordinate 371,217 of JAUTXW010004289.1, forward strand.
TTCTAAGCGAAAATTGTGTGTCGAAGAATGTTTTGAAATATGTTTTTCCTGGCAATCTGCTATATTTTCTATAAGACACCTCGCCTATCGAGATACTGCTGACTTCAGTTGGAATACGTTAGATTAAAATTTATTTAGTTATACGAAATTTAAAAATCCTAAAATGTTACTACTTAATTCTTTATAAAAACTATACTGTATATTTTTTATTAATTTCAGGAAGAATATAAAATATTTAATGAAAATTGCCAAAGAAATAATATTTATATTTTCATAGATACAAAATTGTCATAGGCATATTTTAAGTGGATTCGTACAATTTATAATTAACAAATGGCTTTTGTACTTCTTAAACCGTTTTCTGTACGAAAGCCACGCAAGTTTCTGTTATACGTTGTAAAAATTATCTGAAGTATGTTTGAATCTGTGAATTTAATCTAATGTTAAATAATTTGTTATTTTTCCAACTCCTAAGAGTAGTTAGTATATCAATGCATACAATGTAAAAACTATATTATAATAAACAAGTCAAAACAATTTAAAGGCCACTTTTAAAAATGCCCATATATTTTGTATTTTTATATATTTCAAGCTTTAATATAATGTTTGCTTTTTCAAAACAAAATACAATTGAAAAACTTAATGCGTTTGTCCGCCTCTGGCTAATCGGATTTTTTATTATTCCAAAATTATCCGCATAGAATTCACCAGATTTTCAATAATTTCTCTTGAAATATTGTCCCATTCTTCCTGGAGCATTTCTGCTTCTAACTTTTCAGTGGTTTGACGGTTTCTTAGCCTTCTTTGAAGAACATCCCAAAGATGTTGGGTTTAGGTCCAGGGAATTGGCAGGCATTTTAAAACCTCGATATTTTGTTCCTGAACATATTGAATTATCAGTCGGACGATGTGGGGTCTCGCAATTTCGTGTTGAAGGACAAAGTTTGGACCTTCGTTTGCATCAAATGGAATGATATAAGTTCTACATTGACTTCTAAGTATCTGCGAGCATTAACAATTCCGTCCTCCACACATGTGAATTGGTGCGCCTATTAAAGAAATGCCCCCCGAAAAGGACAGTTACACAGTCTACGTCTCTACGCTCATACACGGGTATTTTTGTGGCTAAGTAGATACCGTGACTCGTCTTTAAAGAGAATGCGTCTCCATTTGTTCATGTCTTAATCCATATTATTCTTGGCAAAATTTAACCGTTCTCCCCTATGCTCACGGGTTAACTGGGGCCTCACAGTTCTGACTGGATCGTAAATTGACTTCGTGAAGTCTGTGTCTTGAGGTCTGGGTCAATATTTGTCTTTTCGTAGTGGCGAAATTATTATTATCTATGTTTCTTACTGTTCGGACTGAATTTTGGAATGCTAACCTTACTAAATTGAGGTCTTCGCGAAGGTTTTCTTGTAACTGTACCAAATTCACTATGTCGGTTAAGAAGCCTACAAATTACCGATTGGCTTTTTCGTAGCCTTCTAGCAATGCTCCTAACAGAGTAACCTTCTTGAAATAAAGTAACTGCTGCCATTTCTTCATTTTGACTCAGAGGTATCCATTGGGCAATATCCTTTCCCAAAGCATCAACATTATTCATTGTATTGCGAAATTAAGCAGTGATCTGCAACAGACAGTGCAAAACTGGAAACTATAGTATTTTAAATATTTATTAAATAACATGCCTTTGGAACTCTTAACCTTCGAAACGATATTTTTTACATTTTTTAATTCTGACCTCTAACAATCAAACACGTTTCTCTATTTAATTTTCAACAGCCTAGCTGGCGCGCCAATATTACGATTACAAGGCAAGCAAAGCCTTTAATGTGGTAAACGTATGATTCTATCTGATATAGTGTCTACTAAGTAAACGAATACTTACACTTGTTTAAAATTTTCACTTAATATATTTTACACAGAATACAACACATGACAATTGTTTCACCAACACATCAAATGTTAGATCTTAAATAAAAGTATAACAGAAACTGTAGGTATTAAATACCTGAAACCGTTTTGCGTTTAATATGCAAGTAGAATATTCTGGATTTTCCGTTATAGCCTAATAATAGTTCTGTTCATTCTTTGTTATATTGTTTATATGAAATATTCTTTTTTTCTTGTTTGGGTAGACCACTAAGGCTTGAACATACATTTGCACTCCACCGTACCTTTAAAAAAACAAGGTAATACTGCTACGGAGTTATTGTATCGCTACAACAAATGCTTATTAGCAGCCCGACTTACTGAGGTGTGCTACGGGCCTTGATACTGATTTTCATCTTTAATCGGGCCAACGCAAGTCAACGTCGGATAATATAATGTGACACCGTATTTTCAAGCAACTGCCTCTTCTAGTACTCGATATGTGTGTATTTTTTACCAATTACCGGTATAAAAATTACCCAATTGCCATAACAAAAAATTCATAAGAACCCGAGATATTTTCGGATCTTTACGTCTCAAAGTCCCTAGATGCCGAAAAAGACGTTTTCTCGATTCTCTCGGTCTATCTGTCTATCAGAGTACTTTTCCGCTCGCCGCATAGATAAAAAAAGCCCGATTGACTTCTAATTTCAGTTAAAAATTAAGGATCACATGGGGATGACCTGATAACATTTTGATAAGAATCCGATGTTGCAAAACGAAATTGGGACCTGGGGTGAAATGTTAAAAAAATTATTATTAAAACTATACCTCAAATTTTGCACAAAAATCAAATATTACGTAGAAACTAATTGGTAAAATGTTGGTTCGAATCCAAGATAGCGAAACAAAACGGCAGCTTAATAAAATATTAAAAATTGAGTCCGAAAAAACTAGGAGAATTAATTGTGGACTAGAGATGGTGGTGAAATTGTGGTACGAGTACAAGACGGCGAAACAAAATGGCGGCCAAATAAAACTTTTGTAAAAAACTTATTTACCCGATTGACTTCGAATTTTTGTCAAAAATTAAGGATCATATGGGGATGACCTGATAATATTATGGGAAACATCGAATATTGCGGAACAAAATGTTGGCCTAATAAAATGTTATAAGTGGCGGATAAATCTATATATTTAAATCACTAATCCAGATTTTTCAGCAAGTTCTTGAGAGAGTTGTACTGCATCAATTTACATAATTTTTTTTGCAGTGATCATCTGGTTACCGAGATGTTTCAACATTATTTTTTGTGTTGTTTTATTGCGTCTATTTTCTATAAAGCCAATATGTTTTTCTTCAATTCAATAATATTTCTGGACAATGTGGTAAATATGTTCTATATTCCTATAATTCCACTCAAAACTCATTCCGCCATCTAACGGAAAAGGCAGAGCAAAGTTTGCCGGGCCAGATAGTAAGATGTTTAAATAATCAACCTAAAAAAATCCTAATCAAATGATTTGAAGTCAGAAAAACTAAATGTGATAAAGGGATAAACTAATTGAACTTGACGGAACAAACTGAGGGTCTTAAAAAGATCAGTGTAAAAGCTACTTATTCAATTTATTTTAATTTATCCCAAAAATCAATAGTGGCATAGGCAGAAACTAGTAAAATATTGGTACGAATGCAAAATGGTAGAACAAATTGGCGCCCATTAAAGGTAATTGACAAAACATATGTGGTACTAAATAACTATGTACCGAATTAAACTGGGTTACATTTCACTATTCCTGATAAAAGGAAAAATTCAGAAAGATGAAAGTTCCGGGGAAAGGAAGTTTAGCGATTTTTTTGCCATGTAACTGGGGCTAAAATAAAGGACCTCCAAGTTTTATCGAAAACTTGGCTGAAATATAGATTATTAGAATAAAATATATAACACTAAACTTTATTCAATACTTTCGTATAGCTAAATATTAAGACAATAGTAGAATCTATTCTTAGGAATTAGTGATTAAACTTTAAAATATCTCCAGGATTTCCGCACATTGTATTCGCGTTAATAGATCTGAATTTAAATAACTTCAATTAATTCACGTTTGCGGGCATAGAACAGCATGCTGCAACTAAAGCCGTGGCACTTATTCATTAGGGAAAATTATCCTTGAAGTGTATTAACACAAACAAAAACTTTAACTAAAAATATATGCAGTGCACGAGGTTCGTGAGAATATAGCTTCTGAAATTATTAAAAGCATACTTGCAGTGCAGATGGCAATAGGTTTTGCTGCAGTAGGGGTGACTAATGTGGCAAGAAATTCTGATGTGAATATCTGCGGATGTTCCAACTCGTGAAATCACTGTTTATTATTATGAAAAATCTACATTTTCGTTAAGGCTAAATACAGAATTGAATTATATATAACAATTACCGCTTTCCTAGCACCGGTTTTTAGATAATGCTGGAGAAGTTAATCAGAAAAATTATAATTATAATGAAGACGTTGAACTTAATAGAAGAACTGTAATGGGGGAGAAAAGAACTATCTATGTATATTTTCATTGTGTCACGAAGGGAAAATATTAATTAACTTTGTCTTGTTAAAAGTTACTCATATATTATATCACGAAAACGTGCTCTACTAAAAAGATTTAGATACCAGTCAAATTAAGAAAATTCAATAATATAATCCTTAAAAAGTAATAGTTGATTTTACCCGGAACTTCCCCCGTTATAAATCTTTATTTTTATTATGGAACGTGAAGCATATAGTTATTTCGTAACAAATACAGTACATATAAAAGTTATGCTAACTTTCATTCCCTTAATAAAATAAAAGATTCGTTATGAGGAAACTTCCGTTTAAATAGTTATTTACCTAACTAGTGCGGAAAGTGATACTTTTCTTCACGCGACTGCAAACATTGATTAAAAATTATGATAAATCGCAACCGAGGTATCAATCACGTCAACGAATAGAAGAAATTTATGGAAACATTTTTTGAAAAAATAAAATCATTGCAGAAAAATCTTTACTTAAAATTTGTGAATCAGAGATACTATAGCACGCATCTCCTGGACATATTATACTAATATTTTAACCTTAACTTAGCCGGTCCTAACTAAACCTATCCAAAACCTTACCAATCTAAACCTAACCTATAAATAATCGACATGTTACATTTATTCACAAATAAAATAACAATATATTTTTAAATTATTATTTTACTAAACAATTATTTATTGTTGGTTATAACGTTTATATTAAATGTACAGTTTGTTTGATTGTTTACAATTAGAGGGGATGTCAGTTCACAGTCAGTTGTACTACTTATTAATGGACATGAATCAGCTTTACCTTCAACTTTCTTTTCGGTAAAAATTTTATTTGCAATTTATTTTTTGTTCTGTATTGAGTCTTCGAAATAGCCTTCTGCCACGGTAGTGGATTTCCATTAGTTATATTTCTCCTAAATTAGCTAATATTGTGCCCGAAAATCGACGAAAAATGTGACCCGTGAACATTTCTGGATCTTAGACGGTGTCCTACGTTTTTACGTTTTAAAAATGCTGTTAATTTTGAATTTTCTTTAAGAAATTTTACCTGTTTCTTCTCGCAGCATTGTGTAAAAAGTTTGTATTCTTTTTCATATCTATGGCGGAATTTTTCGGACAATACCTGTAATCTGACTGCTGCAGCTTCTTCCAAAATACTTTCGAGAATTACATTTCTTGCATGTTGAGTGGTGAAACCGTCTTTTAAATAAATGCTCTGATCCGGCTAAAATACTTTCTGGAGTACCCCAATGTTCTATCTTGGGTCCCCTACTGTTTTTTGTATATACATCAGATATACTTAAGTCACTAGAGTACTGCAAAGTTCACGCAATTTCCGATGGTAAGTACATAGATTTATTGCTGCTTTGATATTGAGGATTGCCATGAAATGGAGCAGTATATGAATAAAATATAACCTGAAATTAAACCCCCTAAAAATCTCATTTGTTACTATTTGGCAATAAAAACCATACAAAGTTAAAAACGTCTTCAGCATATTTATTAATAATACTCGATTGCAGTTTGTTGATAGCGCTAAGAATTTAGGTGGATACCGAGCTAAGGTTTAAGAAACACTTAAAAAAGGTCTTCCAAAAATGCTATAACACGCTAAAATACTATACAATGACAGACATATTTTAAATAAATAACTAAGGAAGAATCTACGTGAATCCTTGGTCTAATCTTATCTTAATTATTGCGATTTTATTTGTAGTTTTCGCTTAGATAATGAGACTAAATATCGCATACAAAAACTTCAAAACACCTGCGTCAAGTATATATACAATTTGAGAAAATTCGATCACATCTCACATTTATATGGAGAACTTAAATAGTTAGAGGTGGATGCTTGTAGAGAATAACATTTTTGTGCCTTTTTTGATAAAAGTTATTAACGATTCCGCTACCTCTCTTTCAGTTCGTGAGAGACCTATTTACCGCCGCGATATTTATGACAGGGATATTAGGGATGCTGAACGGTTAATTATGCCTCATCATAGGACTCCTCTATTTCAACGTAGGTTTTCTCACAACGCCGTGAAATAATTTACTTCAATACCAAGTGATATGTTACAGTTGAATGTCGCCGCCGTTAAATCTAGATAGAAGAAATTACTAAATTTGCAATTGGACAATTTTTTTTTGTATTTTGTAAAAATTGTTTTTATTTCTATTTAAAGGTAAAACTTAGTTTTTATCTATATACTTCCTACACTAGATCATTAGTTACTTTTTCTTTTCTTGCTTGTTGCTTCTGACCGGTTCAGTAGAGTAGCTATTAAAAGCTAGCCTACACCGGCCATTGGCATTGCTGAAATTTGATACTTATTCTATTATATTTATTATTTTAGCTATTGATTCTTGCACCTACAAAGGAATATCACTATAGCACAAATCTCAACACTCGTACCTAGAGAAAAATAGATTTTTTTTTTGCTTAGCAACGTAATGTTTTTTTCTGTTTACAGTAGCAATATAAATTTACGCGGCAAGTAGGATTTATTCCGTTTTACCGGATTGTGCGTTTTGGTTCAATGGTTAAGTAGTTTTGAAATATTTGGACTATTTTAAACAAAAACTATAATTAATAAATTAACAATGATGGAATTATTAGATTTGGATAATAAAATGGATAAAATATTTAGTACATTTCTTAAATTACACGGTTACATAAGATTTTTTTGATATAAGTGGCACGTACTTCCCGCGTTAAAATATTTCTAGTCTTTTTCCTTGTAATATAATTCGCTTTGCCTGACACAGGGAAAGTTTCAATTTTCTTGTGCAAATAAGAATTTATAACAAACCTTCTATTTAATTCATATATTTATTATTCATTTAGAATGGGACGAATAATCATTTTGCCTCTCCATCAGCTCCTCATATTTTATCTATAAACATTTGTAAATTCAGTTCGAACATGCATACACACATTCATTTACCTACTCAAATAGAATGAATGTCTATTTCCAGTATACTTACCATATTTTATTTTATTTTTATTTATGTTTCTTTCTTTTTTTGATAACCTTATTAACAGAGTTTTTTTTTTAAATTATGTGGTTTAATATTTTCCTTTATAAAAAACGTTTTATTCCAGGAAATTTTTAAGTAGTTTATTGGGTCGCCATTTTTCTTCCATAAAAGATTGGCACCAAAATGTTTTCCAGTTTATCTCTGTCCCACAGATTTTTTCAACATTTCAATATGCTGTCATTTTGTTAACACCAAAATATTAACAGTTTATGCTAACAAGACACATAATTCTTATAAATTAGTTCAAAATTTGTAGTTTTTTAATTACTATTGTTTTACTTTTTGTGATGCCGACGTCATGTTCCGTTATTTTGGATTTTTACGAAAATATAATCATTTCATCCTCATATGATCTTTGATTTTTGTGCCAAATTTGAAGTAAATCAAAGAAGTGGTTTGAGCTATGCAGCGTAAAGATAGACCGACAGATTGACGGAAATATTTTGGGCCCAAAAACTCTGAAATTCAAGGGTATGCAAAAATTTCGAGAGAAATAAAAATCGTTTTTTTTTTCTAGTTTTTCTAATTGTTGAAATCAGAGAAACATTTTCCTCCGAAACGTAAGGTTTTCTTAGTAGCTTCGTACCTCGGGTACCTTCATAACGGACCCAGAACTCAAGTATTAACTTTAATATTAAAATGTTGCATGCAGATCTTATAAATCTGAACAGAATAGGACCACCAGCAAAGAAAAATGGAGAGAAACTAGGATCCTAAGATTCTACGGTATTTCCAGGATCCTTAATACATTGTATTATTTTGACTTTTTACTAGTGTAATAAGCTCGCCCACATTTCAATAAACTAGGTATGAAATATATTTTTAAATTTTTTAATCCATTGAATTTACAAAAAAACAGGCTAGTTTTATCAAAAAGTTTACACAATTTGTAGAAAAGATTAAGATCATCCAGTTGGTTTCCAAAAACATCTTATCTTGATAGATTTCGATCTAAAATTACTAAAAACGAATGTTCTTGTTAACATTTCAATTTCCATTACACCAAAAATATTCCAATCTAATAATTAACTTAATTTTTTAAAAATGAAAAAAAACTTTAAAAAATGTATTTGGTGTTCGTCAATTTTGTTTTGTCTTTGTTGCATGTAAAAAGTTTTAAGTACATTAATTTAATACCATGTATCTTTCTGCCTGTTCACTGACGAGTAAGTATTTCGTTTGATTCAAATAATTGAAGGGTTTTATTCTCGATGAACCTATTTGTAGGTAGCATTGTGATTACTAGTTAGTGAATTGAAGCTCTTTTTATATTAACTTTATTTCATTTTCCAATAATTTTGGCGGCCAAACACTAGTACAATCGTCAACACACATAAGAAGATCCCCTAAAAGTGTCATATTTTTCAAACAGAAGCAGGATATTTTGATTCGTTGTTTCCGCAGAGAAATATTTATGACAGAAACAGGACGCTCAATATTTACTAGAATTAATAAGAAACATGCTATTCAATCTGCCGAAACTAGCCGCCTGCATACCACTGAAACCAAAAACATAGGTGAAGCGATCTACATCACACGTGGAAACCGACATTAACACCGGGTTACGTTTCGGTACGACCCAATCTCTTCAAACTCAATCAGTATTCAGATCTCGTAGAATAAAAATCCCTAGAGTTGCCTCGTACAATTGAAACCGAAACGTCGGAGAATAATTTCAGTTACGTTAAATAGCCACGATTTGTTGTTACTATTTATTGAACAGCTCAGAATCTATTTTTTAACAATAAGCAAAATTTAGAAAAGTGCTCCCAATGATTTTTTCTACAAAGCTGGGGCTGTGGATAGCCAAACCATTCCAAAATTAACTCTCAACAAAGACTTCAGCTAAAGAGTATTTTAAATTATAAAAAATCGATAAATTCGCCTTCACTTAGAACTTTTCTTGAACAGAATTCCATTACGTACATATAACACAGTGTATATGTATACTATATATGCATATAATAATTTATTTAATAATAACTTTATACAAATTCTATGAATTGTATTTATTTCAATTTTTTTTAGTTATTAACAAATACCTATATGAATTCATAAAATATGTTATCTGCATGTAGGGGAATTTTGTGCAAGATATAGTTTTGTGTAAAGACAAGTTTGCCGTATGCACAATCCTTTCAAAAGGCAATTATTAAAATCGTGGAAAAATCACACTAACAGGTTTTCACAGATCGTCACATTTTAGAACCCTAGAAGCTCAGGGATGTTTTCTCAATTCCTTAAAAAAATTAAGGGCCATTGAGGATGACCTGGTAATATTTTTGTAAAAATCTAATATGACGAAATAAAATAGCGGCCTAGTGAAATGTTAAAGAAAATATTGCTAATTCCCAATTTAATTTGGCATGAACATCGAGTATTACGTATGAATAAACTGATAAAACTTAATAAAATTAATTAATTAAGCAGCCTGAAAAACTATTTATTTAATTGATTCCAAATTTTGTGCAAGAATTAAGTTTGACATAGAGTGGAATTGGTAAAATTTTAGTGCGAATTGAAGGAACAAAATGACGGCCAAATAAAATGTTTCTAGTAGTGGAAAAATCACCCTCCCAATTTTTTACAGATCTTCACGTTTTAATGGCACTAGGTGTAAAGACATACCGATTGACTTAAAATTTTGTTCAAAAATTAAGGCTCATCTGATGAAGACCAAGGCTCATATGATGAAGACCTGGTTTGAAAAAATCCAATATGGCAGAACAAAAACTATTATTTAAAAACTAATTCTCCAATTTAAAAGATTTTACGTAAAATCAATGTTAGACAAGAATGAACTGGTTTTGATACAGATCCAAGGTGGCAAAACAAAAAAGCGGCCTAAGAAAATATTTAAAAAATCTGCATAAATAAGTATTTATTAGTGATTTCAAATTTCAAGAATAATTAAGTGGGATATAGAGATTTAATTATGATCTAGAGATAAACTGTTAAAATTGTAGTGCGAATTCAAGATGGTGGGACAAAATGGCGGACAAATAAAATGTTTTACCACATTAACAAAAATCACTTTTAATCAATTTACTTGAAAATACCAAGATTAGCAGTAATATAGGGATACATTTTCATTGGATTTCAACATGACCGAAAATGACGATCTAATGAAATTAAAAAAAAATCAGTGTCACAATCGGCTTATACAATTTATTTTAAATTTTACTCGTCAAGTGTGGCGTACAGCTAGAAAATGCTAGAATATTGGTATGAATCAAATATTATGGTAAAACAAAATGGCCCTTAAAAAAGTATTTGAAAAGACAGTATATATGTATCCTACTATGTATGGAATTACGTTGGGTCACAATTTACTAATTCTAATAAAAGAGAACATTCATTCAATTTTATCGATTTTTACATTTGTTTTTAAGCTTAACATTTTTTTTATTTTATAACATTATTATTATTTATTTTTCCTACCTTTGTTTACATAGTATATATAAACAAATCATGTCGTTTATTATTTTCCTCCTTAAAAAGATGGTTTTATTCCGGGAATTTTACCGCTATTTTGTTTTGCTATAAACAATTCGCAATAAAATATTATCATTTTTATCTCGGCCTCACACTTGATTTCTAAACAAAATTACCAAGTCCATTGGATAAGTAGTTTTTAATACTAAATTTTAAAACATTTCACGCGCCTGCTATTTTGTTCCCACATTATGGTTTTATACCAAAATTTAACCAGTATTTTACCCTACATCACATTTGATTTGTGTGCAAAATTAATGAAGACTTGGTTTTTGCTCAAAATTTGAAGTCATTCGGAAAAGTGGTTTTTGATGTATGATACCCACAGTCAAAACGACAGAAGTCCGAAAGATCGACGGAAATCGGAGAACATGTTTCTTGGGATCTAGGGACCCTAAAGGGGGCGATTTTTCCACAATTACAACACTTCTCTCATATCAGGCAAGTAAATATCTACAACCTAGCCAAGTAACAGAACAAAAAAAAAGCTTTTTTACAGCTTACAATAATTATTATTCAGAGGAAACATTTGTGCCATGTTTATCATATTATATTCTTCCAATAAACTAAAATGTTTCCAAGATCAGAATATTAACCCCCGAAATTCTAGAATAAGCAAAGGGTAGCGATAAAACTAAGATTAAAGCAAAGCTCTGCACGTTTTCTTCCAATTATATATGAGCTTTGTTGCCATAATAGCTGTCAGATTTAAGCACAACGGTTGGTAGTTAAGGACGTGCCTAATCTCACGCCTTGTAGGGTTCTAGTTTTATAGATGTTTTGTATTAGTTTCTTCCATAATTAAAATATACGCAACATGGCTAGGAGCAGAGCTTTTATTAAATACTCTATAATGATTTTAATCGATTGTCTCATTTCCGTAATGCAATATTTGCTTAATATGAAGAGTGCTAAGTGTTTATATAGTTACAAATATTTAAGCACATGACAGTATGAACTTTTTGATTAAAAGAACTTAATATAAGATTGAATTAATTTTTTCCATTTAGTTTTGGGCAAAAACTTCATACTAAAACGGATAGTTAAATCACTTTTACATAAATCATAAAAAAATGTGCCAAATAAACATTTAAAAAACTTACCGACTACAAAATTCTAAATTGGTATCAGTTTCATATCAGTTAATACGTAGCGTAAGCAGTTATCAAATTTTCAAAACCTTTACTCGTAATAAATAAGTAAACATGTTACTCGAATATGCAGAATGCGAACGTTTTTGTTACTTTGAGCTTTCATCTTCCGATTACTTTATTAATTATCTCGTGAAAGGGAACTACTGTAATCGTGAAATAATCACCCTCGCAGTTTATTTATAGATCTTTACGTTTCAGAGTCCATAGATGTCAAAAATATATTTTTGACAATTCTGACAAAAGGCAATTGTCTGTCCGTCTGTGTCTGTACGCAGCATATCTTTATCCAATAGTGGGAACAAAATACCAAGCAATTGTTAAAAAAATATTTCTAAAAATCAATTGATTCAATTTACCCGAAATTTTGCAAAAATCAAGTATTACGTAGAAATCAAGTGGTAAAATTTTGGTATAAATCCAAGATGGTGAAACAAAATAGTGGCGTAATAAAATAATGAAAAAATCTGCATGAAAAAATACTTATTACATTGATTTCAAATTTTATGCAAGAATTAAGTGTGATATAGAGATGAACCGGTAAAATTGTGGTACGAATTCAAGAAACAAAACAAAATGGCGACTAAATAAAATTTTCGCAATCGTGAAAAATATCCTCCTTTAGGGTTTTACAAAGCTTTCTAGATGCCCAGAAACATGTCTCAATTCCCTCGGTCTGTCTGTCAATTTGGAGCATAGCTAAAAAACTACCTATCCGATTGACTTCAAATTTTGATCAAAAATTAAAGATCTTATTGGGATGACCAACTAACATTTTGGTAAATACGAAATGGCGGAACAAAATGGCGGTCTGGTGAAATTTTGGTACAAAAATCAAGTATCATATAGAAATAAACTGGTAACATTTTGGAATGAATCTAAGATGGTGGACTAATAAAATAGTTAAAAAATCAGCATGAAAAACTATTTATTAGATTCATTTTAAATTTTGTGCCAGCATTAAGTTTGATAAATAGATAAACTAGTAAAATTGTGGTACGAATTCAAAATGGTGGAACAAAATGACGTTCAAATAAAATGTTTGAAAAATCAACGTAAAAAAATTTTTTACTACTATTTTTTTAAAAAAATTAAATGTGATATAGAAATAAACTGGTACGAATTCAACATGACGGAATCAAATGGCGGTCTTAAAAAATTAGCCTTTTTATCCAATTTATTTTAAACAATTACATAAACAAATAGAGGGTTGCGCTATGGGATCGTCAATTTCGAGTGTAGTTGCGCAGATCGTGATGGAGGATCTAGAAGAGGATGTGTTAAGCAGAGTAGGATTCGAAACTCCATTCTTTTTTCGTTACGTCGACGATTGTATCACTGCTATTCCATCAGACCAATCTAACAATATCCTAAAATATTTTAACCAATACCACCAAAGTTTACAATTTACAATCGAAACAGAACAAAAAAACCAAATTAATTATCTCGACCTAACACTACACCATATAGGAGAAAATATAAAAACAGAATGGTAGGTATACGAAGCCGACATGGTCTTCTAGATACATAAATTTCAAGTCTAATCACCCAACATCGCAAAAAAGGTCTGTAATAATAGGATTGGCGGACAGGGCAATTCAGCTTTCTGATGCTGAATACAGAGAAAACGCTATTGAAAAGGCAAAATAAGCATTGATTTTAAACCAATATCCATTAGAATTAATTAATAAAATATTTAAAATCAGAATTCATAAGCATTATAACTCTTTAATTTGCACTAAAAAACCTACTTCAGCACGCACAAAGTACATTTCCCTCCCTTTTATTTATCCCAACAATTTCAAACATTCTTTAAATAATGTAACATCCAAATTTGTCATAAAACCGTTAATCTACTATCGAATAATTTTAGTAAACTAAAGGCGAAGACTTCAAAAAACAAAAGGAGCAATGTAGTTTATGAAATTCCTTGTTTTAATTGTGAAGGGGTTTACATCGGCCAAACAAGTCAATATTTGGAAAACCTTTTAAAAAGCCATAAATACGACAAAAAAAACTCAACGGCATTAACCAACCACGAAAAGTCGAAAAACCACAGTTTTAATTACTCTGAAACTAAAATCTTAAAAACCGAGTGTCAGTTAAAAAAAAGGTGATTTTACGAAATGGCTTTAATCCACAAAAACAAAAACTGTGTGAATGACAAAAAAGATGTAAACAATCTTAGCAAAATATATACATCTATATTGCAATAATTGATACTCCACAGTTCGTTGTGTTAGTCCTTGATATCAATGTGCAAAATGTTATGTCCTGTTAACATTTTCTTAATCGAGAAAATAAAATTTTAATACATGTGATCGTCATAGCTGTTGCTTCGTTATGTGTTGTATACTGTTGTCATTACGTTCTAGGGTAAGATGATTGTTTTTTTTTGACGTATTTTATTATTGTCATGCCAACAATTTTTCATATACTTTTAGATTTGAAAAAGACCAAAACTGGTTGAAACGTCATCAGACTACAATATATGTATGTTTTTAAAAAAAAGAAATAATTTTTTAATTATTTTCGAGTAAACCACTGACCGTAAACCAAGAAAAACAAAACTAAAAAATATAATTATTACGGAAAAGGTCAAAGAATCGAAAATCATAAAAATATATATATATATATATATATATATATATATATATATATATATATATATATATATATATATATATATATATGGACCCTTTGTATTATCTTTTACTCCGCCAAACAAAAAAAGGAAAACGAAGTTGTAAAAAAATTAAGTTCTCATATTTGAATAGATACATGGGAATTTGTAATTATTAAACATAAGTAAAACTATTAAATTTTAACAATAATCAATGTTGTTGCACATACTGTTAAAGAAAACTGTATTTACCAACGTGGCAGAATTTATGATTTTATTTTATACTTGATGTAAAAGAAGAATAGAGGAGGATTGTAATCGTGAAAAAATCATGCGCAGGGAATTCTGAAAACTAATCGTTTTAAGGTCACTTGCTCCGAAGAACACACTAGGTTTGACATAGTCGACATTGTTGACATACTCGGTATTTTCATTGTATAATAATTCACCTGCTTTCATTTAAATTATCGACATGTTATACTTTACGTCAGCCAATATAAACAATATATTTTTATGAATAAACCTGTACAAATAGAACAAAAAAATAATTGGCATAAATATAAAATGTATAAAACACGGTTCATGCAAAAATGGTTTTTTAGTATTCCGAAATTGCCAATTAAAATTTAATTAAACAATTTTGTGGGCTCTCCTTAACTTGTATGTGAATTAAATTAATCAGTTTGTATCCTACTTGGGGCATTTTCCGAATAAGCGACTGATTATCTGAATTCTAAGCTAGCGGTTGCCGAAAACTCTCCAAACGGGAATATCTTGAATAGGTCTTATCGCTTCTCTCGACCTAAATCACTCTGATTTCTTGAAAATGTATTGCCATCCGCGCCAGGATTCGTAATAAATTTCCTCAGACATTCCACCTTTCACAATCGAAATCTCACTCTCGACGTATACTTATAGTCGAGTGAAATATACTGCTATGATTTGAGAATAAAATGTTAATCAAAGTTATAGTTTCAGTGGAAAGGTAGTTTATAGAAACACGATGTGCGATGATCTAAACATGAGTTGATGTGATAGTTTGCCGCGACAAATTGACCTTTTTAGCTAAGCAGTTGAAGGTAATATTACAAAAATTGTATTTTAGCACACATAGTACTTCCCCATATAATAAATAAATATGATCCTAAAATTCAGTTATTTATTATGCCAGCCTACACACTGACTTTTTGGGGATGTTGCGTATGTTCCTCGAATATCCAATATGGATTTTGATCAGACCAGAATTGATAATTGTATTTATTGATTATTCTATTTAATTAAAAGGTAGCATCATCGGAGAAGATAATATTTAAAAAAATATATTATTTTCATCATATCTTCCCCTCATTTCTTTACAGAATTGTAATCTCCTATCATAGTCATCTTTAAGAAGTTCCATCCACTTTATACGAGTGTACTTATAGGGGTTTACCTAGTTTTTTGTCTTCAGTTAAAGCAGGTAGTCAGGCCGTTTTAGGTTAATCCCTAACTGTCCCATGCTGTTCAAATTTGTTTAATATCTTACTCACACTTGACCGCGTAATTGTTTTCTCGGGAAACTTTTCATTGAACAACATACAAACTTTATCTCGGTTCCGTAATTTGTCTCCGTAACACAACAATATAAAAATTTCAATTCTCTACCATACCATGAGAGCACCATAATTCAAAAATATCAATGTTGCAAAACTTTAACACTTGCTTACAATTCAATGACCCAACTGAAGGATTACCTGAATTTATCATTTTTTGTGTGTAGGTATTTGCCCCATAAATAACCAAATGTAGGAAAAACTGTCCTAGAATTTCAAGAATTATATACATGAAAATTTGGCTTTAAACAAAATTAACTCATTTCCCTATGCATAGTGAAACCTGGTGGATTATTTTAGAACTTCCATAGAAACTGTCATGTACTGACAATAAACTGTGTCAATTTTTAACAGATTGTTGGAGAGTTACTTTTTTCCTGATAAAAATGCTTTCAGAAAGAGAAAGAATAGACATTCTTATGATGTTTGGATGGGGAGATGGCCAAAGAAATCTTGACGAAGTATGTGAACTTTTTAATAATACGCATCCCGAGCGAGGACAAGCAATTGCAAAATCCACAGTTAGCAAAATTATCAAAAAATTTCGTGATCATGGTTGTGTAAAAGATCTTCCCAGGACAGGTAGGCCAAAACTAGATGATGATATGAAATTGAATGTTTTACTCAGTTATAACGAAAATCCACATTTACCTACAAGTCAAGTAGCGTTAGATTTAAACCTTAGTCGATCATCGGTAAAAAATATTCTGCACACGGCAAAGTATCATCCCTACAAAGTAAGATTAATCCATGAATTAAATGAAGACGACTTTGACCGCGGACTTGAGTTTTGCGAAAGTATGTAAGAGCGGTGCAACCTCGATCCATTCTTTTGTAGAAATATTTTATTTTGCGATGAAGCCACCTTTTTTCTTAATGGTACTGTCAACCGACAAAACTGTAGATATTGGTCTACAGAGAATCCCATTGGGCTCAAGTGGCTCATACGCAATATCCCGAGAAAATCAATGTTTGGGCTGGAATATTTCAAGATAGATTCATAGGTCCTACTTTTTCGACGTAAATTTAACCGGCGAAATTTATCTTGATTTTTTACAACTCGAGTTGATTCCTGCCTTAGCTCAATTGTATCCAGGTAATGAGCGCGATATGCTTACTGCAGCAATGTGGTTCCAACAAGATGGAGCACCACCTCACTACGCGCTACCTGTTCGGCAGTATCTCAGTGAAATATTTCCTAACAGGTGCATAGGACGTCGAGGTCCCTACGAATGGCCGGCCAGGTCCCCGGACTTAACTCCCCTAGATTATTTTCTGTGGGGATATTTAAAGAGCAAAGTTTATTTTAACAGACCTCCTAATATCGATACGCTGTAAAATCGTATAAGAGATGAAATCCGACAAATCCCACCTACTTTCATTCGAAATCTACAACAAGAGTTCATCAATCGATTAGGATATTGTCAGGAAGTGAACTGACAACAGTTCCAGCATTTATTACGTTAAAACGCATCATTTAGAATTTTAGACTATCGTTGTTAATCGTTATTAAAAAAATTTTCTAAAACAGTTTTCTCATTTTTTTAATCTCAAAAACAGTTGACTTTAGGAATAGGGTATGCTTAATAAAATATGATCAGAATTTCATATAGATTCTTAAAATGAAATAATATACAGGGTGTTCCATTAGAGATTCTGAAGTTTTGGCGTGTAACTTGATTTTAAAACGCCCCGTATATTATTTCAAGACATTTTTTAATCATAAATCGTAAGGAACTATACAACTTTTATATGAAATATTTTTTACCCAACTTGTATAATTTTTGACATATCTCAAGGTTTCCATATATATATATATTGTATATATATATATATATATATATATATATATATATATATATATATATATATATATATATATATATATATATATATATATATATATATATATATATATATATATATATATATATATATATATATATATATATATATATATATATATATATATATATATATATATATATATATATATATATATATATATATATATATATATATATATATATATATATATATATATATATATATATATATATATATATATATATATATATATATATATATATATATATATATATATATATATATATATATATATATATATATATATATACAATGAGGGCATAAAGTCTGGAAACCTTGAGATATGTCAAAAATTATACAAGTTGGGTAAAAAAGTTTCATATAAAAGTTGTATAGTTCCTTACGATTTATGATTAAAAAATGTCTTGAAATATACGGGGCGTTTTAAAATCAAGTTACACGCCAAAACTTCAGAATCTCTAATGGAACACCCTGTATATTATTTCATTTTAAGAATCTACATGAAATTCTGATCATATTTTATTAAGCATACCCTATCCCTAAAGTCAACTGTTTTTGAGATTAAAAAAATGAGAAAACTGTTTTAGAAAATTTTTTTAATAACGATTAACAACGATAGTCTAAAATTCTAAATGATGCGTTTTAACGTAATAAATGCTGGAACTGTTGTCCGTTCACTTCCTGACAATATCCTAATCGATTGATGAACTCTTGTTGTAGATTTCGAATGAAAGTAGGTGGGATTTGTCGGATTTCATCTCTTATACGATTTTACAGCGTATCGATATTAGGAGGTCTGTTAAAATAAACTTTGCTCTTTAAATATCCCCACAGAAAATAATCTAGGGGAGTTAAGTCCGGGGACCTGGCCGGCCATTCGTAGGGACCTCGACGTCCTATGCACCTGTTAGGAAATATTTCACTGAGATACTGCCGAACAGGTAGCGCGTAGTGAGGTGGTGCTCCATCTTGTTGGAACCACATTGCTGCAGTAAGCATATCGCGCTCATTACCTGGATACAATTGAGCTAAGGCAGGAATCAACTCGAGTTGTAAAAAATCAAGATAAATTTCGCCGGTTAAATTTACGTCGAAAAAGTAGGACCTATGATTCTATCTTGAAATATTCCAGCCCAAACATTGATTTTCTCGGGATATTGCGTATGAGCCACTTGAGCCCAATGGGGATTCTCTGTAGACCAATATCTACAGTTTTGTCGGTTGACAGTACCATTAAGAAAAAAGGTGGCTTCATCGCAAAATAAAATATTTCTACAAAAGAATGGATCGAGGTTGCACCGCTCTTACATACTTTCGCAAAACTCAAGTCCGCGGTCAAAGTCGTCTTCATTTAATTCATGGATTAATCTTACTTTGTAGGGATGATACTTTGCCGTGTGCAGAATATTTTTTACCGATGATCGACTAAGGTTTAAATCTAACGCTACTTGACTTGTAGGTAAATGTGGATTTTCGTTATAACTGAGTAAAACATTCAATTTCATATCATCATCTAGTTTTGGCCTACCTGTCCTGGGAAGATCTTTTACACAACCATGATCACGAAATTTTTTGATAATTTTGCTAACTGTGGATTTTGCAATTGCTTGTCCTCGCTCGGGATGCGTATTATTAAAAAGTTCACATACTTCGTCAAGATTTCTTTGGCCATCTCCCCATCCAAACATCATAAGAATGTCTATTCTTTCTCTTTCTGAAAGCATTTTTATCAGGAAAAAAGTAACTCTCCAACAATCTGTTAAAAATTGACACAGTTTATTGTCAGTACATGACAGTTTCTATGGAAGTTCTAAAATAATCCACCAGGTTTCACTATGCATAGGGAAATGAGTTAATTTTGTTTAAAGCCAAATTTTCATGTATATAATTCTTGAAATTCTAGGACAGTTTTTCCTACATTTGGTTATTTATGGGGCAAATACCTACACACAAAAAATGATAAATTCAGGTAATCCTTCAGTTGGGTCATTGAATTGTAAGCAAGTGTTAAAGTTTTGCAACATTGATATTTTTGAATTATGGTGCTCTCATGGTATGGTAGAGAATTGAAATTTTTATATTGTTGTGTTACGGAGACAAATTACGGAACCGAGATAAAGTTTGTATGTTGTTCAATGAAAAGTTTCCCGAGAAAACAATTACGCGGTCAAGTGTGAGTAAGATATTAAACAAATTTGAACAGCATGGGACAGTTAGGGATTAACCTAAAACGGCCTGACTACCTGCTTTAACTGAAGACAAAAAACTAGGTAAACCCCTATAAGTACACTCGTATAAAGTGGATGGAACTTCTTAAAGATGACTATGATAGGAGATTACAATTCTGTAAAGAAATGAGGGGAAGATATGATGAAAATAATATATTTTTTTAAATATTATCTTCTCCGATGATGCTACCTTTTAATTAAATAGAATAATCAATAAATACAATTATCAATTCTGGTCAAAATCCATATTGGATATTCGAGGAACATACGCAACATCCCCAAAAAGTCAGTGTGTAGGCTGGCATAATAAATAACTGAATTTTAGGATCATATTTATTTATTATATGGGGAAGTACTATGTGTGCTAAAATACAATTTTTGTAATATTACCTTCAACTGCTTAGCTAAAAAGGTCAATTTGTCGCGGCAAACTATCACATCAACTCATGTTTAGATCATCGCACATCGTGTTTCTATAAACTACCTTTCCACTGAAACTATAACTTTGATTAACATTTTATTCTCAAATCATAGCAGTATATTTCACTCGACTATAAGTATACGTCGAGAGTGAGATTTCGATTGTGAAAGGTGGAATGTCTGAGGAAATTTATTACGAATCCTGGCGCGGATGGCAATACATTTTCAAGAAATCAGAGTGATTTAGGTCGAGAGAAGCGATAAGGACCTATTCAAGATATTCCCGTTTGGAGAGTTTTCGGCAACCGCTAGCTTAGAATTCAGATAATCAGTCGCTTATTCGGAAAATGCCCCAAGTAGGATACAAACTGATTAATTTAATTCACATACAAGTTAAGGAGAGCCCACAAAATTGTTTAATTAAATTTTAATTGGCAATTTCGGAATACTAAAAAACCATTTTTGCATGAACCGTGTTTTATACATTTTATATTTATGCCAATTATTTTTTTGTTCTATTTGTACAGGTTTATTCATAAAAATATATTGTTTATATTGGCTGACGTAAAGTATAACATGTCGATAATTTAAATGAAAGCAGGTGAATTATTATACAATGAAAATACCGAGTATGTCAACAATGTCGACTATGTCAAACCTAGTGTGTTCTTCGGAGCAAGTGACACCTTTTTTCTTAATGGTACTGTCAACCGACAAAACTGTTGATATTGGTCTACAGAGAATCCCCATTGGGCTCAAGTGGCTCATACGCAATATCCCGAGAAAATCAATGTTTGGGCTGGAATATTTCAAGATAGAATCATAGGTCCTACTTTTTCGACGTAAATTTAACCGGCGAAATTTATCTTGATTTTTTACAACTCGAGTTGATTCCTGCCTTAGCTCAATTGTATCCAGGTAATGAGCGCGATATGCTTACTGCAGCAATGTGGTTCCAACAAGATGGAGCACCACCTCACTACGCGCTACCTGTTCGGCAGTATCTCAGTGAAATATTTCCTAACAGGTGCATAGGACGTCGAGGTCCCTACGAATGGCCGGCCAGGTCCCCGGACTTAACTCCCCTAGATTATTTTCTGTGGGGATATTTAAAGAGCAAAGTTTATTTTAACAGACCTCCTAATATCGATACGCTGTAAAATCGTATAAGAGATGAAATCCGACAAATCCCACCTACTTTCATTCGAAATCTACAACAAGAGTTCATCAATCGATTAGGATATTGTCAGGAAGTGAACTGACAACAGTTCCAGCATTTATTACGTTAAAACGCATCATTTAGAATTTTAGACTATCGTTGTTAATCGTTATTAAAAAAATTTTCTAAAACAGTTTTCTCATTTTTTTAATCTCAAAAACAGTTGACTTTAGGGATAGGGTATGCTTAATAAAATATGATCAGAATTTCATGTAGATTCTTAAAATGAAATAATATACAGGGTGTTCCATTAGAGATTCTGAAGTTTTGGCGTGTAACTTGATTTTAAAACGCCCCGTATATTTCAAGACATTTTTTAATCATAAATCGTAAGTAACTATACAACTTTTATATGAAACTTTTTTACCCAACTTTTATAGTTTTTGACATATCTCAAGGTTTCCAGACTTTATGCCCTCATTGTATATATATATATATATATATATATATATATATATATATATATATCACAACAACTTCAAAATTCACTTTTTAAAAAATGATTTTATTTATAAAACACAAACTTTACTTAATTACAAAATTAAAACAATTAAATTAAAATTCAAGTATCGAACTGACAGCATAACTAGCTATTTCTATTACTAACTTAAAATTATATTTACAAGAGTATTTATATTATTATATTTGCAAGCATCAGCATTGTTCCCACGGTAAAGTCACGTAGAGTGTTTCCTGCTGATGTTGCATCCTGCGAAATAGCAGGTGTCGTCACTATTGCGTAATGTCACCTCGTGTGACCGACAATCAAGTCAATGTATTGTATAATATTGCATATAACAACTCCCCCTTTAAGTAAAAAGTTGGGGCGATGCGGCAACTTTTAGGCTTCGTCTTGGAGTTCCATTTCTTCTTCCATAGATGGGTTTAAGCGCAGGCTGGCTCTTCTCCTGGGAAGAATACTGGTTAACCTCGTGTGTCTCCGGTTCAAAGGCTTCGGAGCTGGGGGCGAGTCATCGTTAGGTGAGCTCATGGTGATCATCGGCAGCTTCTTGCGTCGACATTTGCACATGACGTAGGTGGAGACTAAGAGAGCGATAAACACTATCGTAGTTACTGTGAACCAGGGCAGGTGTTTGCTGATAAATGGCTGGTTGATAATCTTGTCAAGTTCCTCGTAATATTGGTCGAGTTTGTGTTGGGCTATGTTCAACTCTCCGATATCCAGTTTGCTAAGCTTTAGTGGTTGGATAGCTACTTGAGGTTTTTCTGGAAGATGTTCGCAGCACTTGTATGGGATTTCTATCGGATGGCTGCGGTAAGTCACATTCTGATAGTTGTCGATGGTGCGTTGGGCATGCACTCTGGTACTTCCTACAAATGCGTTGCTTACGACTGTTAGTATTAATGACCTTGGTGGTAGCTTCTTTTCTTTCACACTGGACGGTGATTGGCAGTGGGTTGGAGATGCAAATTAACCAAAGGTTTTGGTCGATTTCCTGAACATTGTATTCTCGTGCAAGCAACAGATTTGATTGGCAGGTTCTCGGTAGCTGGTGGCTTAATTGGTTTAAGAGTTGAGCCTCGCAGATGGAATCAGTGTCTATTGGGTGCGGAAGTACATTGGAACAGATTTTCTGATTTAACCCAAGAGATTTACAATTGTACAAACTTGGGAGTGAAACGTATAGCATCGAATCATCATCTCTAGCGACATATTTTTGCGTAGTAGAAATGATGTGATGAAACCCTGTTCGATCTGATATAGGAATTGGATAAATATGGTATAAAGTGTAAGTTTCAGGTTCTACTAACGGAATTTTAAGAGTAAATATTATTTTAGATTCGGATTGATAAGCTTCTAATTCGATGATATCTATGTATTTAGCAATGCTATCGGAATAGACCGGTAGGGGTAAATTATTTTTATGAAGAGCTTGAGAGATTTGTCTTAGAGAGCTAATCAAATCTAGTGGTGTTACTATTGAACTATGTAATATTTTAAGGTGTGCAAATGTTATAGCATTAAGGATGTCATTAAGATAGTTTTCTATGAAAGCGTAACTTTCCATTAGTGATTCGCATAAATCTAAAACATTTACCTTAGCTTGGTAGAAGGCAACAGTGTCACTGATGTCTAGAATTGCTTTTTGAATATTTTCTACGTTGTCGTTAAATGTCTCCTCGTCTATTTGTAGTTTTTGTAAAGTGGTGTTAAAGGTCTTAATAACCGATATAGTTACGGATATTTGATTTTTCATTAGGGTTTCAATGTGTAGTTCGTCGTGAGTAATTTTCTCAATACATTGGTTATAGTATTCGCCATCTGAGGCGTCTAGATTGCTTGTTAACGTTTTCCAAACTGTTCCTAAGCCATTAAGAAGTCCGCGTTTTGATCGGTGTTCGGCATAATTTTGGGTATCGGCTATTGTTTCTCTGTATTTGAGGTTTACCGAATCGGAGATTTGGCCTAGAAGACTAACATGAGTTTGGATTTCTCCTTTGAATGCGATCATTCGAGGTGTTTCTGCAGATATAAATGTATTCAAAAGATTGTCTAGGATTTTATCATTTTTGACTATTGCGTCTTTTATGGGTTGAAGTTCTTTGTAGACAAGAAGCGTCCATTTATTGTTAGAAATTTTAATGGTTCCTTCTTCATGGAGGAATATTCCTACAGTATTATTAATGGGTGTGATGGAGTATTGCGAAAGGGTGGCTACGTTCAGCCAGGAGAATCTGAAAAGAAGAAGATCTATTCAGAATACGGCTTTAGCCTATTGAAATTAAATTTAGAAGTTTGATTTGTTTGGGGATTTAGGAGAGTGGCTGAATTTTGGAAAATTTCGGTAATTTCGAAAGGTCCGTTGAAAAGGTTTTCGGCTTTCGTTCTTATTTGCGACTGTTATATATACTTTATCTCCAATGTTATATTCATATGGGTTTTTCGAAACAGACTGATCGAATCTTATTTTAGCTTTTTCTTTTTGGTTTTTTGTCTTTCGTCTTGCAAGTTTGTAAAGATAGTTCATTTTATTGTTCAGGTCTCGTACGTATTTTGATATTAGTTCTTTTTGGTTGTACAGGGTTTCGGGTGGTCTACTAGATGTATGCCCGAATAGCAGTTCGTAGGGTGTAAATCCGTGTGTCTTGTTTTGCGTGTTATTGTAGCAGATGACGGCATATGGGAGGACGTTAAACGGATGTTCGTCTGGGTTCTCGGCGAGATTGGCTCTAATCATTTCGGAGAGTGTCGCGTGAAATCTTTCAACTGAGCCATTAGATTGTGGGTGGCTAACACTTGAAAAGAACATTTTTATATCGAAGAGGTAACAAAGGTCTTTTAGAAGGGAGTTATTGAACTCACGCCCATAGTCGCAATGGATCCTAAGGGGTGTACCGTAGTGTTGAAAGAACACTAAAAGGGTGTTGACGACTGATTTCGCTGATTTGTCTGAAAGCGGATAGGCTTGAGTAAATTTCGTTAACTTGTAATATATAGAGAAAACACCCTATATAAAATGTATTGTATCAAATTCAACTTGTTGCAATAATGGGCAACCACGCAATAACCTGTTTTGCTATGTCAGCAGGTCAACCACCTTCCCGAGCGTATATGGCAATTAGATTGCATTTTAAAACAGATTAAAAATATACTTTGGGTAATGTTAAGGTGAACATGTAGTTTCATTTTGCTACCCTT
Source organism: Kuschelorhynchus macadamiae (assembly GCA_030620095.1). Lineage (NCBI taxonomy): Eukaryota > Metazoa > Arthropoda > Insecta > Coleoptera > Curculionidae > Kuschelorhynchus > Kuschelorhynchus macadamiae. Next base: position 396,932 of record JAUTXW010004289.1, read on the forward strand.
TGTTTCAACCCTAAGTATTACATGGCGACCCTGCCACTTGACGATTTTTTTGTGAAGTTATTAAGATGGGTAATGCCAAGTCCAAAGAAGAGATTGTAATTAATCAGGCCTCCAATGGCGATGCAAGGGGTGAAATAGTTGACCAAAATAAGGGATTAAGCTTAGCAGAGATTTTGCTTATAATTTTGGTTGTGGCAACGGCAATTGTTGCAGTAGTATGGGCCATTAGACATGTTCAAAGGAAACTAAGGCAGACAATTAGAAGAGAAATTTATAAAAATGAGCTGCGAAAATCCAAGGATGATTTAAAGATGGAAGAAAATTAAAATTTTTTTTTAGGGCGGTATTTTTCTTGTAGGAAAAAAAAAAAAAAAAGAAGAAAGAAAAAGTAAAGACAATTATAAATGGAGTTAGAAAATTTGTTATGTGTTAATGTAACTGAAAATGTAAATAATAATGCAGGCATGTAAGTTTAATTATTATAATATTATGTTATTGTTTTATAATTATAATCGCAAAAATATGGACCCAATTAGCAAGTTTAATAAGTGAATTGAATTTTTAATTTCATGGGAGACAAAATTATTGAAATTTTACATTCATTTAAATATATTCGAACAAATTTGGTAAAATTAAATAGCGAAAGACGAAAAAGCCCGATAGTCGAATCAATAGTAAAAGTGGCAAAAACTTTATATTCTCAGTTAGGTAAGGAAATTACTGATTTAAACGTAAAAATAGAAAAGTCTGAAATAGACAAAGAAGATATTTTGACTTTTAATAACATAATAACAGAAATTAAAAAACTTTATAAGGAAATTTTAGAGTTTGGAAATAAAAATATTAATAAAGATAAATTAAAAATGTCTTCTTTTGATCTAAAAATAGCTACAAACCTTTTACCGGTCATGGATGATACAGAATCTACAACTTCTAAATTAATAGAGGCTTTAGATTTTTATTCGTCAACGCTTGATAATGATAGTCAACCTTCTTTAATTAAATTTGTTTTGAAAACGCGTATTTCTAACAACGCCAAATTACGATTAGGTTTGACTTATAATTCTGTAAATAATTTAATTCTAGATATGAAAAAACATCTCTTAACTAAAAAATCAGATACGGCCCTTCAGGCACGCTTGTTCTCGGCTAAACAGGGTGAAAAATGTATAACGGATTTTGGTAAAGAGTTAGAGGATATTTTTGTAAATTTAACCATTACGCAAGCAGACGGAAATGCCAATGCTTTTGATATTCTAAGACCTATTAACGAAAAGGTTGCAATAAAAAGGTTTGCATGCGGACTTAAAAATCAAAGGCTGGGCACAATTATATCTTCCAGAAATTTTGAATTCTTAAAGGACGCAATAAGGGCAGCTCAAGATGAAGAGCTGGGTAATCAAAATAATTCAGGACACATTTTTAATTTTTCTCACAGAGGAAAGGGAAATTTTAGAAATTTTTCCAGAAGACCAAATAATAGAACAGGAAATTCTGGTAGATATAATAATTATCAGAATTTTAATAACGGAGGAAATAACAATTCAAATTGTCGACGAAACGCTTCGACTAATCAAGGTAATTTTAATAATCAGCGGTTTTCTAGAAATCACGGTGGTCGTACATTTACGAGCGGTAATAGGAGAGGATCTCGGGCAGTAGGTCACCGAATGCATTTTGCGGAGCACACCGGAAATTCAGAACAATCCTCAGCTGATATAAAAGATTCAACATTTTTTCGTGCCTAAAAATACTAAAAATAAACAGTTTAATAATATTTTTACCTATTCAAAAAACTACTCGAATGCTGTTTCTTTTTGTGTCAATGGTAAAAGCTTAAAATTTTTGGTAGATACGGGTGCATCATTAAGTGCCCTTAAATTAAGTTGTTTAAATTCAAAAATACAGTTACACAAAGAAAATATTGAAATTAAAGGCATAGGAGGTAATTTAATATCTGTGGGATATGTTTATTTAGATCTTTGTATAGAAAATGCGATATTTAAGCAAAAATTTTATATTTTTAATAATTTACCATGTCAAAGTGATGGCATAATTGGAGAAAATTTTTTGAAAACTTTTAAGGCTAAATTAGATTACGAAGAAAATACCTTAACTATTTTAAATCAGTATAATAAAATAAATACATTAAAATTAAATGCGGATAGTGAGAATATATTAAGTGTTCCCCCTAGGTGCGAAATTATACAGTATGTTCCTACAGGGTTAGAGGATGAATGTGTACTTATGCAAGGTGAATTATGTGAGGGTGTGTTCATGGCTGGTGTAATTGCACAACCGATAAATGGTAAAGTACCAATTAAAATTTTGAATACAAGAGAGACAGAGGTACATTTGAGAAATTTTTCGCCAAAAGCGGAAAGTTTAAGCAATTATGAGTGTCATCAATTTAACAGCCAAGAAAATTCGGCTACTCGAGTTAAAGAACTATTTAAAATTCTGAAGCTTAATCATCTAAACCGCGAGGAACGAGATTCTATAGAGCAAATTTGTGCCAAATTCTCAAATATATTTCATATGCCAGGAGATAAGCTTACAGTTACTAATTTATATAAACAGTCAATTCAAGTTAAACCAGATACTCAGCCGGTCTATAGAAAGCCATATAGGTTACCTCAAGTACATAAAGAGGAAATAAATAGGCAAATTTCTCAAATGTGTCAGGATGGAATAATTGAGAGTGCGCAGAGTGAGTGGTCTTCACCTTTGTTGCTTGTACCAAAGAAAAACGATACGAATGAGGGAAGAGCTAGGTTATTATTGGACTACAGATTTTTGAACCCATATATATTAAATATCAAATTTCCGATTGCGAGTGTAGTCGATATTTTAGACTCCCTAGCAGGTGCACTTTATTTTTCACATCTAGATCTTAGCCAGGGCTATTATCAGGTCGAATTAGAGGAAGAAAGCAGAAAATACACAGCTTTCACTACAGATCGCGGTCAGTGGCAAATGCGAAGATTACCAATGGGGTTAAAAATTAGCCCTAGTGCCTTTTCAAGGTTAATGACCATAGCGATGGCGGGCTTAAATTACGAAAAGTGCTTTGTTTATCTTGATGATCTTATAGTATTTGGCAGAAACCTTAATGAACACAATAAAAATCTAATAGATATTTTTTCTAGATTGCGAAAAGTAAACCTAAAATTAAATCCTGCTAAATGCGATTTTTTGAAAAAAGAAATTCTGTATCTGGGTCATATAATAAGTTCTGAAGGAATATCACCTGACCCTGATAAAATAAAAGCTTTAAAAGATTATCCTATTCCAAAAGAGGCAGATGAAGTTAAACGCTTCGTGGCTTTTGCCAATTATTATCGAAAATTTATACCACATTTTTCAGAAATTACAGTTCCTCTAAATAAATTATGTAAAAAATACGCTAGGTTTGAGTGGACGGACGAATGTGATAAAGCTTTTAATTGTCTTAAAAATTCGCTGATTAAGCATCCGGTGTTAGATTATCCCGATTTTTCGAATGAAAATGAATTTATTTTGCAAACAGATGCGTCTGCTTTTGCTATAGGAGCAGTGTTATCAAATAAAAATAATAAACCAGTGGCGTTCACTAGTCGTAGTTTAAATAAAGCAGAAATTAACTACCCTACTATACATAAAGAACTTTTAGCAATTTATTGGGCTGTAAAGCATTTTCGACCATATCTGTATGGCCGTCGTTTCAAAATTTTAACCGATCACAAACCATTAATTTATCTTTTTACGCAAAAAGACCCTGGTAGCAGATTGACAAAATTTCGTTTGTGTCTAGAAGAATATGACTTTTATATCGAATATATCAAAGGAAAAGATAATGTTACAGCCGATGCTTTATCGAGAATAATCTTGTCCTCAAACGAATTAAAAGATATGAATGAAGGTATGATTGCAGTTTTAACCAGAGCACAGAGTAAACGTAGAGACGGACAGGAAGACGAGTTAATTAAGAAAAATACTGAAAATATTTGGCTTGATCACCCGAATATTGTGGAAATTCTTAAGCAACCCACTAACTGTACCGAATTAATTATAATACCATCCTTAAAAATTAAAAAATTGTCAAAAGATGTCACTCAACAAGTGGGAGACTTTTATTATATTCCATTACATTTTACCTTATACTTAGACCAAAAAGCTTTATCACCATTGGCGCGAGACGAAATGGTGAAAGATTTGGTAGAAATAAGTAAAAAGGCTGAAATTAAAGAATTAGTTATTAATAAAAATAATGATAATATAGAGTTTATTAAATTTATTGGTAGTAAAATAAAAAATTATACTAATTGGAGGGGCCCCCGTATAAATGTTGTTGTAATACTTAGACCAAAAAGCTTTATCACCATTGGCGCGAGACGAAATGGTGAAAGATTTGGTAGAAATAAGTAAAAAGGCTGAAATTAAAGAATTAGTTATTAATAAAAATAATGATAATATAGAGTTTATTAAATTTATTGGTAGTAAAATAAAAAATTATACTAATTGGAGGGGCCCCCGTATAAATGTTGTAAAAGGTATTAAAAAAGTAATGGACAAAGACGAAAAAAGAGTAATCCTTAATGATTTTCATTTACTACCAACCAGTGGTCACGCTGGAATAAATAGAATGACAAATAATATTAAAAAGTATTATTTTTGGCCAGGTCTGGATAGTGATGTTCGAAATTTTGTAAAAAGGTGTGACATGTGTCAAAGACAAAAACATTCGAATCATTATACTAGAGAGCCAATGGTAATAACTACTACAGCTGAAACAGCTTTTCAAAAAATATATTTAGATATTGTTGGTCCACTTCCGGTAGACGTAAATGGATTTGTTTATATTTTAACACTTCAGTGTGAGTTAACAAAATATGTAGAGGCCTACCCTCTTAAAAACAAGGATTCCGTATCTGTGGCAAGATCTTTGGTGGATAACTTTATCTTAAGATATGGTATCCCTCAGGAAATTGCTTCAGATAGGGGTACCGAGTTTATTTCTCACACTATGGCAGAAACATGTAACTTGTTAGGTATAAAACAGATTCATTCTACGGCATATCATCACGAGAGTATCGGGAGTTTAGAGGCCTCTCACAAAGTTCTAGGTGCTTATTTGAGAATTCAAACTCAAAACCATGATTCTGCATGGAGCACATGGCTTCCGTACTGGTGTTTTTCTTATAATACTGCAGTACATACGGAAACCAAATACTCTCCCTTTGAACTAGTTTTTGGGAAAAAATGCCAATTACCAAATAATTTAAATAATGAAGTTGATCCTATTTATAATTTTGATAACTACCCCATTGAATTAAAATATAGGTTACAAACAGCTCAAAATGATGCAAGAAATAACTTAATACTTTCTAAATCTAAAAGAAAAGAAAATTTTGATTTAAAAGTAAACCCCATTCAGTATAAAAAGGGCGATAGAGTTTTAATCAAAAACGAAACTGGTGATAAAATTACCTAAATAAAAATAATAAAATTGTATTTTATTTACGAATTTCAAATTTTGAAAATAAATTGAAATTCTTTTAATTGCCCGGGGAGGTGTAATATATAGAGAAAACACCCTATATAAAATGTATTGTATCAAATTCAACTTGTTGCAATAATGGGCAACCACGCAATAACCTGTTTTGCTATGTCAGCAGGTCAACCACCTTCCCGAGCGTATATGGCAATTAGATTGCATTTTAAAACAGATTAAAAATATACTTTGGGTAATGTTAAGGTGAACATGTAGTTTCATTTTGCTACCTTTTGTTTCAACCCTAAGTATTACAAACTCGTCTCTTATTGTAAGAGCGTGGTTTCTTGTGGGATATTCGAAAATGTCTATATTTACTCTTTCGAATGGCGTCTTTGGTGTTTCTGTTATAACTAGTGGTCTATTAAGATTTTTTCGGCAAAATTTTACCTTTTGGCAAGTTTCGCAACACTTTATTAGTTTCTCGACGTCTTTCACTAAATGAGGCCAGTTGTATTTTACTTTTATACGCCTAACGGTTTCGTTTATACCTCTGTGAAGGTTTAACTTTCCTCGATGGTAATGGTCTAGTATTTGTGGTCGTTCTTCTTCATCTGGCGTTCGGATGAGATCTTGACATATTTTGAATTTTACATCTTTATCTGCTAAGATGTAAGATAGCATTTCTAAAATGGGCAACTCTACATTATTTTCCACGCAATATACACTTGATTCTTCAAAATCGTTTTTGGCTTTAGGACGATAGGACGTAAAAGAGATGTGGGGCCACGATTTAGGGGTCGAAAGGTAGAGGTATTATGTAGTATTTCCTATGTCTTACAGATTTACTGTTCACTATGTTGATTCTTGCGCCTTTAAAGTCGTAATTTTCTTCGAATATATCATCAATAATTTTGTGATGCATTTCTTGCAATTTGTCTTTCCAAAAGAAGGTGACTATTTCTTTGTTCGATTTATCTAGTAGTTGTGTATTCGCAATCTCTACTTTTGAATAGTCTATGAGGGATCTGCTTTTGTACAACTCTGCGAATCTGTTGTAATCTTCGTGTATTTCCTGATCCTCATGATCAGTATTATTTTCTGCTGTTTCATCAGGTTTGGTTTCTTCGTCATTGGTGGCATAAACGTTTATCTTAGTTTGTAGTTTTACGCATTCTTCAAAATAGTTTATCTTAAGTCTTGAGAGTGTATCTGCATTCTTGTTTATTTTACCAGGTTTGTATTCGATCTTATAATTGTAACCTTCGAGTGTTAAGCGCCATCTTGCTAGCCTACTCCCTGGATCTTTTATAGAAAAGAGCCATGTTAGCGGTCGGTGGTCTGTTATCAAGGTAAATTTCCTACCAAAGAGATATGGCCGGAAGTGCTTGACAGCCCAAACGATTGCTAGCGCTTCTCGTTCGATAATAGAATATTTAGATTCGGCATTGCAAAGGGTTCGGGAGGCATAAGCTATTGGAAGGTCTCTTCCTACTGGTCCTTGCGAGAGAACTGCGCCGATAGCGAATGCGCTGGCGTCGGTTGTTAGAATAAAGGGTTCTTCGAAGTCAGGGTATATCAATATAGGGTCAGACTTAAGGGCTTGCTTTATGGTTTCAAAGGAAGTCTTGCATTCAGTGTCGAAAAGAAATTCGACATCCTTCTGAAGAAGTTTTGTAAGAGGCTTTGACATTTTAGCGAAGTTAGGAATAAAATGTCGGTAGTAGCCTGCGAGTCCTAGAAAAGATTTAATGTCCTTGGGATTTTTGGGTGGAGGAAAATTTCGAATACATTCGACTTTTGCCGGATTCGGCTTTACGCCATCTTTGGTGACGAGGTGCCCGAGGTATGCAACTTCCTTGCGCAGGAATTCGCACTTGTCTGGCTGAATTTTTAGATTAGCCTTGCGAAGTCGTTTGAATATTTCCTTTAGTCGGTCCATATGGGTGTGAATGGTAGGCGAGTAGATGATTATATCATCCATATAAACCAGACAACGTTCATTTTGAATGCCCAACAGGATATTGTCCATGACGCGCTGGAAGGTGAGCGGTGCATTCTTAAGCCCAAATGGCATACAAACGAATTCGTAATGGCCATTCTCGACTGAGAAAGCGGTTTTCGGAATGTCGTCGGGGTGAATCTCAATCTGATGAAATCCAGACGCCAAGTCGAGGGTGGTAAAGAACTGGCATTTGGCAAGTTGGTCAAGAAGGTCTGAAATGTTAGGGAGTGGGTATTTATCATCTACAGAGAGCTCATTAAGCTTTCTATAGTCGATAACGACACGCCATTTCTGTTTCCCAGAAGCGTCAAGTTTTTTGGGAACGACCCAAACGGGAGATGACCAAGGGGACACCGATGGGCGTATTATACCTTGATCTAACATGTTTCCAATTTGTTTTTTGACTTCCTCTTTGTGTACCTGTGGGTATCTATAGGATTTCGTGTAAATGGGCCTAGCATTATTCGTTTCGATGGTATGCTTGATTTCGTTAGTGAAGGTTAATTTATCACCTTCGACGTAAAATATGTCGGCGTATTCAAGGCAAAGCTGAGTGATTTCTTCTCGTTCCTCTTCGTTTAGATGTTCGGTTCTTAATTGGGTTTTTATAAATTGAATTCTATCAATAGGTTCCGTATTACAATGTTCGCTAGTATTAAAATTAAAGATTGGTTCAAGGACTTGTAAAGGTTAGAACCTTGGACCTTTGGAGGTCAGAGAAGTCGATGACTTTTGGGATGACATTGGAATTTATGACTGATGTTAAAAATTCACCATTTTTGTCTATTTTAACGAGAGCATAAGGCAGTCTAACTTTTTCTTTTTCTTGTGCGTATAGTATGGCATCTGTATCAGTAAGGTCGCATTTTAACCTGAAAATTTTTTCTGTACCTCCTTCTATCGAAATTTTGTTTCGAGAGTTTTTATTTTTTTCAGAGAAGTTCTCAAGTTTGTTTCCCGCTTTGTGTAAAGGTATTGTTTTGAAATTAGTTACAAGTTGTTTAGATTTTAAGTATACAGTTATAGTGTTCTAAAAAGTCTAATCCAAGTATTCCGTCAAATTCTATATCCAAATTATAAATAAAAACCTTATGGGGGTCGCCTGCATTAAATGGTACAAGAGTGGATTCGGTTATTTAAAGTTTTTGATTTGTGATTCCCGGAATAGTTATATTTTCGGGTGATCTTTGAGGAAAATTTTCGGCGGTTTTTTCTTTGAAAATGGTTATACACGCTCCAGTGTCAATTAGGAGTTTATATTTGTTTGATGCGTCGTTAATGAAGTACAGATTTTTTGAATTTACTGCGAGTAGGGGATTTAGAGAAAGCTCTGTTCTGTAAAATTCAAATTGGGGTTCATGTCGTCTAGATTGAGAGTCTGGATCTGATCCTGGACTTCTTGTAATGGGTCTACAGATTGGTTGGTATTGTTCGGGGGTGGTTTTGGTTCGGGAGTCCCAGAAAATTTTGATAATTTTCGTTATCAGGGATTGGTTCGAAATTTTCATAAAATCCTTGATTGTCTGCACTATATGCGCAGTATTAGGGCTGTTCTGGGCTATAATCACAGTAGTGGTTATCATATGAATCATTTACATATTGGTCGGGGTCATATTCATGGAATTGAGAGTTATAGTTCATATGAAGGGTTCTATGTTGATTGGACTGAAAATTAGGGTTCCTTTGCATTCCTGAGGAGCGAAATTGGGATAACTGATTTTGTTGGGAAGTAGCAAATGGTCTGGATTGGTTAAAGGGTTGATTTTGGGAAGAACTTGGTCTTTGGAAATTAGTATTATTTTGGAAATTAGGTCTATTTTGAAAATTTGTACCAAAATTAGAATAGCTTTGATTTTGTTGGGCGCGGCATTCATTAGCCATATGTCCCAAACGTCCGCAACTGAAACACTTTTGGGGTTGAGAAGGGGTTTTCCTGATCGAAAGGTTAGGTCTAATTGAGATGGGTGCTGGTTTAGGGTTTTTCTGAGTTTCGAAATACGATAATTGTATTTCTCGTCTAATTCTTATTTGGGCTTCGATAAGATTTGAAGGATTTCCAGCCCTGATAATCTGGCCAAGGCGTGGCTCTAATCCTGTGAGAAGGGTATTAAGGGCCATTGTGTCAATAAGGGAACACTGTGCATTTTTTTGTTCAGGACTTAGACCTGGAGTTTTTTGAATGTTTGCAAGCATTTTTGCATGGAGTACTTGCAGACGATTGAAAAATGTTAGGGGAGATTCGTTAGATAATTGTTTAAGACGTTGCAGGTCTTGAATGAGTGAGGAGAGGTCCCTTGTATCGCCAAAATGTAAGGTGAGTAATTGTTTAATGTCGGCATAAGTAGAAGGGTTTCTCGAGTTTATAAGTTGAGCCGCTCTACCTCGTAGTTTATTTTTTACGAAAATCACTAATAATTTTTTTTGGTCTGCGACTGCCATATCATTTGCACAGTCACAAGCATTTAAAAATGTTCCTAACGAGATTTGATCTCCTTCAAACTCCGGGATAATGGAAAATATCTCAGATAATTTATAGGGCTCGATAGCTTCTGTAACAGAATTTTTTGAATCTTGTGCCACAGTGGCAGTAGCTGCGCTACTAGTTTGAGAGCGTGTATCAGGCATTTTTCTTAAAATTTTATTCAATATAAAAGAAATAAACAATAACTAACAGGGAAATATCAGATTTTCGAACAGAAATTCAACAAAAATCACTTCAAAACACAAAATTCAATTTTAAAAATAAAAGAGATGATTCGTTACTTACGAAAACACTCCAAGATGCATGAATTGTCTTGTTCTCGACTTTGGGCAACCAGGGACTTCACTTGGTGTTCCTTCCGTTCCTGTCGTCGAGTGAGGACTCTTCACTTGAGAGGGTTGGTTCTTTTTTCGTTAAGGGATGAATCCGCCGTCACAGTTGGAGTTCTCCTGTTCTGTTGACGTTGACGAATCCTACCACGACTGCGCCAATTGTTATCACAACAACTTCAAAATTCACTTTTTAAAAAATGATTTTATTTATAAAACACAAACTTTACTTAATTACAAAATTAAAACAATTAAATTAAAATTCAAGTATCGAACTGACAGCATAACTAGCTATTTCTATATATATATATATATATATATATATATATATATATATATATATATATATATATATATATATATATATATATATATATATATATATATATATATATATATATATATATATATATATATATATATATATATATATATATATATATATATATATATATATATATATATATATATATATATATATATATATATATATATATATATATATATATATATATGCAAGAAGGCTAAATTTTAGTTTCTTTTATTATTTAAAAACATACAAATTATTTTTACTATATACTTACATCCTCCATAAAAAGCTTGGTCAAATTTATTAAGATTTTCTATATCTAACTTAGAGGGTTTTTGAAATATCTAATTTCTTTCTTTTCATCTTAGCAAGTATGCAGTTTCGTCTATTAAATTATTTGTATCATTATTCCTAATATCCACACCTTGTATATAATTGACTCAGATATTAACCGGTAATAGATTAAGCTAAAATTACCTTACTTTTCGGCACTTTCAATTCGTTTTTTTACCACGACTCGAAATCAGTTAACAGTTTAGAAAGCTTTATTTACTGGAATCTACCATTAAATGTACGTTGTGCTTATTAGCAATAATTTATTTGATGTTATACCTTACAAAGAAATTGTATATAAACTATTGTATTTAGTAACAGGTGAATACATTTTCTTGCTATCAAAATATATTGGGAATATCTTCCAAAATAACAAAGGAAACTTTATCAGGTTTAATTTCTCAGCAGAAAACCATATAGATGTTTCGTTGTATTGTTGAAAGAACAAAATATAATAAAATAGAATATGAAAACAACTACTCTAATTGCACTCGGATATTTTATGAGAAGTTTAGCGAAGAAGTAAACTGGTCAAATGTTTTCAACAAAAATGTGTAGTTAATGTATCTTTTGTATGGGCCGACCATGAGTACTTATAAAAAGCTGCGTTATCTGAATTCCTCCCCGCCCGAATATCCCATAAACGTTGACCAAAAACTAAAACATACATTTGTATTTTTCGGTTTTGCAAAAATAATAAATTAATTTTTTTATAGATGTGTTCAGTTTTTGTTAATTTCTCTATTCAGGAACTACGCAACAGTTGATCGTTTAAGAAAAAATTTCTTTGAAAAGTAACAATTAACTATTAAAGTTGAACATTGCCTAAACCGAAGAAAATTTACAAAACTCGCAACAGAAATTAAAATTTAAAGCTGACGAGAATTTTAATAGTAAATGGCGTACTTATAAACTTTCCCTCCACCAGCCAGCACTGAACTAAATCCAATGTATATTTTATAGGAATTATCTGCAAATCAACCAACGAAGACTGCCCATAATTTTCAGCTAAACCGAGCATTTTATGTGCTAACCTATGGCACATGTTGAAGATATTTAGAATTTTAGGGTGAAACTGACATTCATAATTCAATTTCCTGCACAATTTGTATGAAAACATTTTCACATAGCCCCGTTTAAAAGAGTTACGAGCCACTTAAAGGGTCTATTTAACTCACAGGGAATGGGCCCGAATTTAAATGGGAAAAGATATAATGCAAATATAGCACGGTTGTTTTTTTGCTTTGCCTTGAAACAGATTTTACTTTTATTTAAAACAAGATATAAATATATAGCTAATGAGCTTGACAGTCCAAGGAATATAAAAAAGATATATGTAGACATCCCGCCCCTATTGGGTAGGATGGAAACAACCGCCGCAAGACTCTGACTTGATATCTTGATTAGAAGGTAAGGCTTCAGACCTATATTATGTTGCGACTTTTGACAGTTTAACAGCTGTCAATTCTTAATCTAAAAACATGTATATCCGAAATTCTGTGTAGTACGCAATATTATAAATATATGGCTTTTAAAATACCATTTAAATGTTGGAATAAAAATTAGCTTTGATAACAAGCTGTCAAATATCTTTATCGGAAACCTCAAAAATTCTATCTATTATCGATAATTCAGATTTAATATTTTAAGCCATTTAAAAATTAGACTAATATCATTTTGTTAATCCTTAGATGTCATCCCAAATCGATAAGCCAAAAATATAATGTAGTGTCGAAAAAAAATTAATAAAATATAAAGCAGATTTGGCGTTTTTCACTTCTCAAAAAAATCTTAAATTTTAATTCTGTTTTTAGGGAGCTGTTTCACCCACTTAGAATGTCCATATATACAAAAATTGCGTTTGTATGAAAATATGAAAATAAGTCTTACCGTTTTTTAAAAGTGGTAAGCGTTATATAAACAATATTTGTAAGTTTCGAGATTCTTGAACTGCGCAACTGTATAGTCCAAAAAATATTTAATGTGGAATGAGATAAAAGAAATTTGACACGTTTCACCGTTTTTTTTTTATTTTCAGGTCTGTATATTTGAAAATATGTTTTTATAAAAAAAAACAAAAGGTACTTCTTTTTTTTTGTATATAATAATTGTTTCTTGAATATTTTTTTTGTTTTTAAGATGCTGCCTGATAATTTTAGCTTATATAATAGAAAAATGTTTTGTGTACAAAGAATAAAGTAAACTTAAAGCATATTGACTGTCATCGATTTGTGCGTTCTTAAAATATAAACTTTTTGCGTTATTATACCCCTTAAAATTATCGAATATCTACGCCCATAACTCTTAAAATCCCGCGAGACTTTGACCCAGAATATTTTTCATGCAAACTTAAAACGAATTGGTTTGACTATTTGATGGTCACTGATGATGATTATCAGTGAGTATAAGTATAATAGGCCGCAACAACTTTAACAATTACAAAAAGCGGCGAGTTCATATACCCAATATTTATCGTCAAAAATTAAATTAAAGCTGCTGTTGAATCCCCCAGATACTGGAAAATACCACTACTCCGAACCGGATTGCTTTAACACTATATATATACATACATATATATATATATATATATATATATATATATATATATATGTATATATATTATATATCTAAACAAAAAACCATATAACATACTAACGCCATCGAAAGTTTAAGTATCACATAGATATAAAGCAAAAAATAAGAATATAATTACTGCTAAGTCCTGCGTATATCGAAAAAAAAAACGATAACTGTTGCGAAGCAATTTTATCAGCCTTTACTAAACATTGCTTACTACTAACTAAAAGGGACAAATCTCTTAATAATTGAAACATAAATATTCATACCTTTATAAATCTCCACAACATCCATATATTTATTATTTTTTATTATAATGTCCTTCATTTCGTATATAAAATACGTGCCATAACTTTATTTGAACAGGATTCCTGATATTTCTATACTTTTCGGGATGTATATCCATCCAGATTTTCAGGTCCAGGAAGTGAGATTAAATTTAAAAAAAATTTTATTAAAGCCGCGTGCGGCTAATATTAAAATATCTACTTTTGTTTCAGATATAAGAACATGTGCACATATTTCTGATGGTATGATTCGCATCGTCATCTTACGCGATGTGTTGTGATGAAACCTGGGCCGGACGGATTTTCGTCAGAGCGTCAGACATCGTGACACATTAAATACATTTTGAATTGTATAGGCAAGACCCTGCATTACATTAAAAAGATTGTTGCTAATTCAACATAATTTGAAAAAATTGAATTATTTAAGGTTTTTAAGAATGATGAGATCAAAAAATTTAAATAAAGTAATATTATTTTTTATTAAAATGGATATTTGAATTATATAATTAATAATACATTTGTAAGCGATCAGGGTTTTTAAACGAAGGAGGTTTTCAATTCGACCATATGTACTTTCTTATATATATACACCAATTACTCCGGGATGGTTTGATCAATCTGGATGATTTTCTAGGAATTATTCAGGTTGGTACTAGATTGGTCCCAGAGTAAGTATATTAAAAAAAAAAACTAAAAAAGACGGTATAACGTCATTTCAAAATTCTAATTAACTAAAATAGTCATTTCGCCGCCCCCTAGAAAAGATTTTCTTTTTTTTAAGTTATTTCTGTTATTATTCATTTTAATGAGTATTAAAATATCAGATATCTTTATTCTTGGAAAAAAAACATTTCTTGTGGTAATAAGTGCAATGTATAGAGGCAGTGAGGGCATTGGTATTACAAAAAAGTGTTAAGTTAAAACGCTTTATGCGTTTTAACTAATGGCTACAGCACATTTATTTATGACATTTAAACAAAAAAAAAATCAGTAAATTTTTTTTACCCGTAACTTATGTAACGTTATGAAGCTTTTATTTTATTAGGAATAATAAAGTATGATAAGGAATATTTAACCACTTGATTTTTGGGCATAATTTAAAATAAATTCAATAAGTAGTTTTTACATTGGCACACCGTCATTTTGTTACGTCATGTTGAATTCGTACCAGTTTATCCCTATATCCTATTTAATTTTTCTGCAAACTTTGAAGTCAATTGAATAAGATTTTTTACGTTCATTTAAAAAAAATATTTCGCCGTCATTTTGTTCCGCCGTCTTGAATTCCTACCACAACTTTACCAGTTTATCTCTATATCACACTTAATGCTTGCACATAATTTGAAACTAATCTAATGAGTAGTTCAGGCCGATTTTTTAAATATTTTATTAGGCTGCCATTTTGTTTTGCTATCTTATATCCATACTAAAATGTTAGGGGTGATTTTTTTCACAATTGTAAATATTTTATTTGGCCGCCATTTTATTCCGCCGTCTTAAGTTAGTACCACAGTTTTACTAGTTCATTTGTCTACCACAATAATTAGATAGGCCACACAATTTGAAATCAGTCCATTAAGTGGTTTTTTTCTGGGCGAATTTTTAAATATTTAAGCTACTATTCTGTTCCGCCATATTGGAAACAAAATTTTACACCTACATAATACTTGATTTTTGTGCAATTTTGAAATACATTGAATAAGCAGTTTTTCGGCAATAATTTGTTTATCATTTCACTAGGCCATTTTGTTTTGCCATATTGAATTTTTACCAAAATGTTACCACGTCATCTCCATATTACTCTTAATTTTTGAGTAAAATGTGAAGTCAATCGTTCAACTTTTACAAAAAAAAACATTTATTATAAATAAAGATTAGCGGGATTTACATATTTTAGGTATTAGTAACAGCATATAAGTTTAAACTTCCGAAAACGGCGTTAAAAATCCTTTCTGAAGAGGGAGAATAAAACAAGTTTTTTAGTAATTTTTTATTAAAAAAACAGTAGCCATCTGCTAGGTATGTAAAAAGCTGAATAGAGAATGGTGTCATAAAACAATTGAACTAAAACAGAAACCAATATTAAATTTAATGGCTTATTGTTATATTATGCTATATCACTATACTTTCCAGAATGCAGATGCCTATTTACTTGCCGATATTTTAACTATCAATTTTCGGCATATAGAGTTATAAACAAAATTATTTCACACTGTGCATATTATTTAAATTTACCATGGATGGTGTTCCCACTAAAACTATCGAAGAAATGAAAGAAAACATGAAACATTTAGACGACACTGATTATTTTTTAAAACGTACATAACTTTATATTTAAAATGATAAAAGACTTCACATGTTAACACAACGAAATATGGGATGTTACTGCTGTAATATAGACGTATAAATCTTTCTAGTTTAGTCATTTAAAGCCAGAGGTGCGATTTTGGAGATAACGATAGTTAAGTTAACGTTAACAATAGATAGGTGTTTAGAAGTAACAATCATTTCTTAAATGGAAAACTACATGTATATTTTGACATCAAGTGAGCCATGTTTTGCACCCAATTTGACAATTACTCTTAACCTTAAATTATTTTGTTGACGTTGATGAAAACATACAAAAGACTAAGAAAGACCGATAAGATTTTTTTAGCTATGCCGCGAACACACAGACCGACACAATTGTGAAAACATGTTTTTCGATATCTAGCAACCCTGAAACAAAGAAATGAAAAAATCTCGGAGGGTGATTTTTTTTCTTCGATAGATAACCGAGAATATCGATAGGTACGAATAAACGTATTGCATATTATTTACAACCGAATTAAGTTCTCTATTAAGTAAAGCCCTTTTTTATCTATCGATAGGTCGATAAGTATCGAAATATCGATAAATAAAATATTGAAATGATCGATATCTTTTTTTATCCGGTTTACGTATCTGTATTTTTAGAACAAATGAACGTTTTTTTAGAAGTTAAAGCCAGGAAAACATATTGGTTTATGTTGCACTTTTACATATTTTAAAGCGTGTTAAAGAAATCAGAAACTAAAAAATGTATTTTCGTTCATTAAAAATTCAGCATACCCGCGGTCCTTTTTTATCTGAAACGATAGATTGATTGTACTACATTTGACACACAAACAATCTTATTCATATTACTTCTTTCGAAGCTCGAATGCATCAAAAATAGTTAATGCAACTTTAACGTGCATATTCTCATTTTCCTGTAACGTGATATAAGGTGTTCGATTTCCGAAGTACTTATGGTTTTACCTCTTATAATTGGACTGCGCCTATGCTTTTAGGGTTCGAAGTTGGGATTTAATACCTGTTAATTTAGTTTCCTGACATAGTAATTAATATGCGGATTTTTAGCGAGGTTAAAATTAAAATTAAGTTGCACGCTATTGAAAAACATTAAAATTAAAATCAGATAAAGTACTAGATATAAAAATTCACATTACATTTTCCAGATTTGTATTTATCGCTCTCTTTCTGCATTATTTTATTTCTTTTCTCAATTATCTGGTAAGGGTATTTAGACATGACTTGAAGTTACTATACTATACTATACTGGGCAGCGTTTAACTATACCCACCATTGAGGTCTTATATTTAAACTTTAAGACTACAAATTAGTCGTGGGCTTAGCTTAAACAGGATTGTTAAGGTATATTGCATAGATGCCCAGGGCTCTGTACTGGGTCCCGTACTCTTCTTGGTTTACATAAACTCTATAGGCTCACTATTACTGAATGGTCAAGTTAAACTGTATGCAGACGATACGACCTTGTTGTACTTTGGCAAAAATGTTCAAGTGATTAAACATAGCATAGCTAGTGATTTAGGGCAACTAAGTGTATGGTAAAGATCCCATAGATTAACGCTTAACATTGAAAAATCGTCTTGAATTTCAAAATCAACTTTTAAAAAATTCATTTACTATTAAATATTTGGGTTTGTTTATTGACAGTACATTGTCTTGGTCTTCTCAAATTGAGTTTATTAGAAAAAAGATTGCACCATTTATAGGAGAATAAAATAGGTTACCTAATAAAAAGAAGTTTGCGTAAAAAGTTATATTATGCCCACATATACAGTCACCTGCACTATTTAATATCAGTGTGGGGCACGGCTGTTAACTTCATCTTGGGACCTTTGCGAACACTACAGAGTAGGGCAATTAAAAACGTTTTTAAATTACCACTTAGATACCCCACCAATGAATTATACAGGAAGTTTAAAATGATAAATATTAATAACATTTATAAATATAAAATAATTTTGTATACTCATTTTATCCTAACCAAAACTAAGCATTCATCTATAAAATTTACTAGCATAAGTTCTGTACACGCATATAGAACAAGGCAAAAACATGATATTTATCTTCCACAGATGCGGTCGAATATAGGACTGAAGTCAATTTACCATAGCGGATTAAAATTTTACAATACAAATAAATTTAAAGAAAAATTAAAAAAATATATTAATGATACTACGTAAGCTGTGTCCCAGAATGCACAAGTTGAATTCTGGGGCTGTATATTTTAAAGTGCTTGCAGCCAAACGGACTTTTTTTTGCTATTTGGTATAGAGTATGTTAAGAAATAGGGTCGTGCATAAATTAAATGAGCTCTTGCACAGCCGAACTAATATTTAATCATATAATTTGTATATATAAAGTAAGCTAATTCCCAGTATAAGATCACCAGTATGTATCTTCTTGGAGTTAATAAAGCTATTTTCAAAGGAAGATGGAAATCAAAATGGTAGAAGATGATTTTCACTATACAATAATTACAATTCATAGATTGTGTTATGGGCCTAGGATACAAAGCTGTAAATGCAAATAATATAGACCTACCTGATTAGTTAACTAGAGATTCACTTAACCAAATCATACGACATAAAATGAGTGAGGAAGACTTAGAAATCTTAGAAAGTTATTATAAGTTTTAACAAAACCAAGAAATTATAGAACAACTTATTTAGAATAATTAGAAGCAAGAAAAACAAAATGATAATAACTATTTCTAATAAGTTGTTGTAGCTGTTCAAAATCCAATTTCATGCAAAACTAATTATGTGGGCGAGACAAAGAGACACCATAAACGCGCACATCAATATTAAGTATTGCCAAGCATGCTGGATCTCAACACCGTAGAATACAGTATGTTGAAATTTTATAGAGCATCACTGAAAAAAAAATGTTTTCAGCAGTGAATCCGAAAACAATACATAACCTATCACATACCCATATCGACATAATTCTAGTATACTTTTCCCATATTTTAAAAACTTGCAAACCATCCACGTTATGAGCGATATACTCAATATTAAAATCTATGCTAAAACTCAATCATATTTTTGTTATAAACAAATCAAATTTCAAAGGTTTTTTTTTCAACATTCGATCATATTATGCGCTATACTTATGTAGGGCGCAGGATATGAATGAACATTTTCTAAAAAAACTGAAAAAATATATGGCTTTCGGTCATCGTGCAATGCAAAAACTAGGATTACCTTGACATACCGCCAACTTATGTATACAGCAGCATTTATTCACCATAACAATAGCACTTTTAGCAAACATAGCATTGCAGCTTTTGAATAAATAAATGTAGGAAGGAGCAGAGTGATGACCTTGACCCAAGATCCCAAAATGTAAAGGGATTGCTCGTCAAAATGACATCTTGTTTCCGGTTTACTTTTGATTTTTGCTTTGAAATTTAAAAAAGTAGTTGAAAATTTGTCAGCTTATACTTTTGAAAGAATATTATGATTAAGGTAAGGATTAAATCAGACAAAAGGCAATTAATGTAATACGTTATTTCCGCCAGACCAATTGACAAAATATTTGTGACAAACTAAAATTCCTGTCTATAACAGCCCATTTTACATATAATTTAATATTACATTTTAAATAATAAATCATTTGATGTATAACTGACACTGGTTTTGAAATAGATTTCCGACATATGGTAAAATATTGATACAGAGTGGAAAAAAAAATTTTTTTTGGGCACATTTCATTTAATTTAATAAGAACGAAAAATTTTAAATGTTCAATATACACAACTAAAATTAATCGCAAAACACAAATAAAACTGAATAAAATGCAAACAGTTGAGTAATTGTAAGTACAATATTCCATGACGCGCAGAAGATTGGCAAATCGTCTGGGCATACTGTTCATTAAGTTTAGAATTTGGAATGGGTGAATAACCTCTTATTGCATTTGTCAAATCATAAAAATTTTGAAATTGCTTCCTTTGGAGATTTAAACTTAACTCTAAGTAAGTGCAAACGTGTTCTATTCAATTCGTGGGAGGCGATCGTGCAAGCTGCTCAAATATATATATATATATATATATATATATATATATATATATATATATATATATATATATATATATATATATATATATATATATATATATATATTTATATATATTATATAAATAAGCAATAAAATGTAGAACTTTAAATACAAATTTTAATATGACTGTTGGACATTGGTTATTTCCACACGCTTGTAGAAAAGTAAATGTTCCTAACGCGTGTGGAAAATGTGTTTTCCGCACTCAACTGCTTGTCAATGGCAGTCTCGTGAGGAAAAATTCATTTTCCACACTTGTTAGGAAAAGTGCTATTTTGATTTAATAAAATTTGATCCTTTGTAGACGGAAAAATGTATTTTGACCTGGTGCAGCGAAGATGTCACTGTATTCGCATTCGTAAAGTAGTTTCATTTAATCACTGTTTAAACCCAAGATGCAATTTGTATGCAAGGCTGCCAATGGTGATAATAAAAAACTGTCACAAAATAAAAAAAGCTAATACTGCCGCCTTATAAATTAAAACGTGTGGCAAAAATCACAACCACAACTATACCTAATCTTGGGTCACTGTTATACAATGACCCAAAATGGCGGTAAATACTCTGTAAAATAAAGTTGCACTATTTTTATTTTAAGAGCCCGATGCGCAAAAATAACTTCGGAAAGTGAATATGCAGCATATTTTCAGATTTTAAATTATTTCTGTGAAATTCTTCTGGTGCTCCTTAAACTGACAGAAAAATATAGAAGGTAACAAGGATTTTACATATTGCGAGTGACCAAAATTTATTTTATTCGAAAAATAATGTTATGTTGTTATTAAATCTAGGAATGTAAAGCAACATGTGGCCAATCACACCGAAGAAAAGTTTTATTTTTAAAAGCAGGCCCTTGAAATTTTAAAAGTTCTAGTGAATCCTGAAAACTTCATATTTTTACCCTTTTTTCATATTTCCAATGTTCATGTTAAGCAATGAAAGTCTGTCAGTAAAATATATTCAAAAAAGTCGTAGCAGATAGCTTTCTACTAACAAGTGCTACCAAAATAGGCAGATAAAACACGTAGGCAATTTATCAATGTGATTTAAGATACTACATGTAACAAAAGACGAGAAACAAATGCTGACAAACACCAAAATCACATTTTTAAATTTCGTTTGAGGGGCTCAATGGTCATTTTAGTTTTAAGTGACATATGGAAAAAAATTTATTATCAATTTAAGCCAAAAAAAGAACGTGTACTACATAAAAAGTTTGATTATTTAAATTAAGTTTAGTTTAAACAAATTTTAATGTGATGGAGAAGGTGCGCAAAGAATATGTAAATGCAACCTGGCAATATAAAAGAATTGTGAAGTTAGAGGTAGCCTATTTATAGAGAGCATATTGAAAATATAAGCAAAACAGGCATATAAGTTTCATATTTTTTTGTAGAAGCTGTAATTTTTAGACAGTCTAATGGACAATAAGACAAAAATTACAAGTTGTACATTTTTTACATACTCATTATTCATTTTCTGCAAAAATTACAACTTTTACCTAAGCACTTTAAGTAACTTGTTGCCTTTAATTTGCAGGGTGTTTAATTTTTTTTGTTTTGCCTACTTCTGTTGACGTATTTTTTACGCACCCTGTAAAATATAAGAGATGTTTGTAGCCAAACTTATTTCTTATTTTTTAAAGCAGGCAAAAATTTTTATGTTGAATAACTTTTTTCGCTAAAATTTATAATACATTTTTTTCTATACACTAAATTGAACAGATCCCGTATGTAAAATTATGAAGAATTTACTTTTTAAAGGAGATATTTTCTTAGCTTTAAAATGACTTCTTGTTTTATAAGCTATAAAATCAGCTTGAAAATAATACAAACCATACACTAAATTGAGTTTAAACCGGGTTTGGTTTGATGCAGTAAATGATGTCGATATGAATTAAGCTGTTTTAACTTATAAAAATTGATTTAAACCAAAAAAGTATTTCCAAAAACCTCTTTTTAACCTCTTTAAATTTGGCTATAAACTCAACCATCTTAAATATCCGTTTTAAACTCACCTACATTAGAATTCCGGTTTAAACAACGTCTAAAGAGAATTTAAAAAATACTTTTTTACGGTATTTTTTGTCAGTTTTATAAAAACCTCTTTTTGTATATATATATATATATATATATATATATATGTATATATATATATATATATATATATATATATATATATATATATATATATATATATATATATATATATATATATATATATGAAGGGTACAGGCTAAAAAGGGGGAATGTCAATTTTTGGTCATTTTAAGCTGTTCAGTTCATTCGGTTTCAAACAAAGAGATCTATCACGTAGTAACATCACACAGGCATCACACATGCTGTACTGGCTAAAAAGGAGGATAGTCCGTGCGGCACATGCTAAGAAGGGGGAATGTCACAAATGCGCGTTATTCTAACTGGACGCACTCGTCACTTTAGTGGTTGTAGTTGATTTGTTTTGATTGTGTTTCACAGTTGTGTTGTTTATTTTTATATTAGAAATTTGTAAAACATTGAAGTGCTAATTATTAGTAAAATGAACCCAAGTGTTAGTGCCAGTGAAGACTTTGTTGTTACCCAAGTTCAGAGGAAAAAGAGAAAACGTTACGGGAGATTAACCGATGTTTCTAAGAAGCTTAACTTACAAAGCCACGAGACAGGGAGCGATTGCCACTGTAAGCGTCTCAAATGTTTTGATAAAGTACCGGGTGACGCAAGAAAAAAAATTGTAAATGAGTTTAATTTATTAAAATCTGTGGACGAGCAAAACATCTATTTGTGCGGACTTATTAGTGTCTGTCCTGTTCAAAACCGGCGTCCACGTAACGCAGAAGAAGTAGCAATATTACATGACAGTTCATTTACTTATCGTGTCAGAATTTTTGTAGATGGTGAAATAAAAGAAGTACCTGTTTGTTACAAGGCATTTCTTTCCTTACATGGTATAACCAAAAAAAAACTTGAAATTCTCCAGAAATCTTTAAAAATGACTGGCAAGGCCCCATGTGACAAACGAGGAAAACACTTTAACAGGCCTCTCGAGTTGAAACCGGAAGCTAAAAATCTGGTAGTCAATCATATCAAGTCTTTTAAAGGTCGTCAAAGCCACTACAGCCTAAAGGATTCGTCAAAAACCTACCTGCCCGAAGAGTTAAATATCAAAAAAATGTACAATATGTATAAAAACATCACTGAAGAACAATATTATGTGTCATATGAAACTTATAGATCCATCTTCTCACAAGAATTCAACATATCATTTGGATACCCAAGGTCAGATACCTGCAGTATCTGTGACGAATATTTAGCAAGTATTGGGTCTTTAGAAGCCAAAATAAAAAATGTTTCGGGTGATGTCAATGAGAAGAAGCAACTAGATAACAAAATCAGTACACTCCAGCAGCAAAACCTGCTGCACAAACATAAAGCTGAAGTATTTTTTTCAAGAAAAAAGGCTGCAAAATTATCTAGTCGAACAAATGAGAATAAAGAGGCTATATGTATGGATTTTGCTAAAAATCTCCCAGTGCCCAACATCAGCACAAATGATATTTATTATAAGAGGCAATTGTCTATATTCTCTTTCAATATTCATGTTTTGTCGACTAGCCAAAGTATTTTTTACACTTATCCTGAAACAAATGGACGAAAAGGCTCTGACGAAGTATGTTCGATGTCGTCTACAACTTTTTGCCCAACAGTGTTCGAGTCCTTTACATATTTTGCGACTCATGTGGGGGTCAGAATAAAAACTATACAGTCATCCGTTACCTCCATCATTTAGTACATGTACAGAAAAGGTTTGATGAAATCAAGATCAGCTTTCCGATTAGAGAACATTCCTTTATGGAATGCGACAAGGATTTTGGTCTTATAAAGCAAAAGGCGCGTGTGGAACTTCCATATGAATGGGCTGAAGTTTTTAGAGCTGCAAGAGTAAAACCAAGTCCTGTTGATGTTGTGGAGATCACTTTTGATTTTTTTAAATGCTGGAGTACGCATTTTTCTCCAATATACAAACGTAAGTGTCCAATGAAGGTACGACCCATACGTGAACTGAAAGTCGTTAGAGATCATCCCAGGCTTGTTTACCATCGCTCCACTTGGAATGGCATGTGGGAAACCGCTGTTATGATTGAGCCAAAGACCAGCCATATCAATGAATTGCCAAACAATGAATTCCGATTACCAGGCCAATTATATAAAGGTAACTATACACAAAATATTATTTTCCGATGTTAAGGATGTTTATCTATTTGTAGGATTGCTTCCAATAACACTGGCCAAATTCACTGACCTACAATGCTTGATGAAATTCTGTCTCAATCCAACTGCTAGAAAATATTTTTCTACATTAGCACATACTGAAAATGTCAAAGACAAAACTACCTTTCCAAAATCTCGGCGTACAACAGGCCCAAAAAAAAGTGCTTAAACATATTCTGTATTTTTAAAAATTAATAAAAGAAATGTGAAATCTAATAGAGTCAAATTAATTAATCTTTGATATTTTGCTTCGAAAATGGGTTTTGTAGGTAAACAATCGGAAATACTACAAATTTGCATTGAAAATATTTGACATTCCCCCTTCTTCTTCGTTACAATGTGTAGTCTCCTAATATTTTTTGCATTATTATAAAAAATATGTAAATAATTTCATTACTAATTTCTTATTACAAATTTAAATACATATTTCTATTTCTATCCGTCAAGAAATTCAGTGCAAAGTAATAAAATAAAAACTAATAGGGTTTTTAACTTAAAAATTGATTTCTTGAAAAATAACGATTTTTGACATTCCCCCTTCTTTGCCTGCACCCTTCATATATATATATATATATATATATATATATATATATATATATATATATATATATATATATGTATATATATATATACATACATGTATATATTTATTTATATATATATGTATATATATATATATATATATATATATATATATATATATATATATATATATATATATATATATATATATATATATATATATATATATATATATATATATATATATATATATATATATATATATGTATATATATATTTATATATATATATATATATATATATATATATAATATATATATATATATATACAAAAAGAGGTTTTTATAGAACTGACAAAAAATACCGTAAAAAAAGTATTTTTTAAATTCTCTTTAAACGTAGTTTGAACCGGAATTCTAATGTAGGTGTGTTTAAAACGGATATTTAAAATGGTTGAGTTTATAGCCAAATTTAAACAGGTTAAAAAGAGATTTTTGGAAATACTTTTTTGGTTTAAATCAATTTTTAAAAGTTAAACCAACTTAATTCATATGACATCATTTACAGCATTAAGAAAATATCTCCTTTAAAAGGTAAATTCTTCAAAATTTTACATACAGGATTTGTTCAATTTACCGTATAGAAAAAAATGTATTATCAATTTTAGCGAACAAAGTTATTCAACATACAAATTTTTGCCTATTAAAAAATAAGAAATAAGTTTGGCTACAAACATCTTCTCCTATATTTTACAAGGTGCGTAAAAAATACGTCAACAGAAGTAGGCAAAACAAAAAAAAATAAACACCCTGCAAATTAAAGTCAATAAGTTACTTAAAGTGCTTTGGTAGAAGTTGTAATTTTTGGAGAAAATTAATGATGAGTATTTAAAAAACGTTCAACTTGAAATTTTTGTCTTATTGTCCATTACAAAAATTACAGCTTCTACAAAAAAAAAACTTATATGCCTGTTTTACTTAAATTTTCAATATGCTCCTACCTTTAATTTCCCAATCCTTTTATATTACCAGGTTGTATTTACATATTCTTTGCGCACCTTTTCCATCACATTAAAATTTGTTTAAACTAAACTTAATTTAAATAATGAAACTTTTTATGTAGAACACCATTTTTTCCATGTCACTTAAAACTAAAATGAAGATTGAGCCCCTCAAACGAAGTTTAAAAATGTGATTTTGGTGTTCGTCAGCGTTTGTTTATCGTGTTTTGTTACATGTAGTATCTTAAATCACAATGATAAATTGTCTACGTGTTTTATCTGCCTATTTTAGTAGTACTTGTTAGTAGAAAGCTATCTGCTATGACTTTTTTGGATATATTTTACTGACAGACTTTCTTGTTTCATTGCTTAACATGAACCATGGAAATATGAAAAAAGGGTAAAAATATGAATTTTTCAGGATTCACTTTTCCGAAGTTTTTTTTGCGCATTGGGCTCTTAAAATAAAAATAGTGCAACTTTATTTTATCGTCATCTTGGATCACTGTTATATTAGATATAGTTATGATTGTGATTTTTTCCACACGTTTTAATTTACAAGGCGCCAGTATTAGCTTTTTTTATTTTATGACAGTTTTTTATTATCATCGAATACACGTGACATCTTCGCTGCACCAGATCAAAACACATTTTTCCGTCTACAAAGGGTCAAATTTTATTAAATCAAAATAGTACTTTTCCTAACAAGTGTGGGAAATGAATTTTTCTTCACGAGACTGCCGTTGACAAGCAGTTGATTGCGGAAAACACATTTTCCACACGCGTTAGGAACATTTACTTTTCTACTAGCGTGTGGAAAAATATATATATATATATATATATATATATATATATATATATATATATATATATATATATAACAAAAATGCATTGACCACATTGATTGGCTGGTTGCTTCTGCTTGGCATCATATTATCCCTATTGACCCTAATTGGCGTTATTCTGATTTCTTCAGATTCCATTGTTTGAATGTCGGTTTCTGTCGACGTGCTTACAAAAAAAACTCGGACTTAAATTGAATTCTCATACATAGAAAATGTTTGACGTCGTCATTTTTGCCGATAAACAAAATAGCAAAAATTGGATACACAGGTAGTAATTATAAGGTAATTAATAAATTAATGGAAAATTATAATAATATGTATGCTGATCGCGTCCACGGAGAAAGAATATAAATGCTCAAAAAATAATGTTATCTTTAATTTGAATGCATCTTTCGTTCGAGAGCTAAAACTTAACCAAAATGATGTATGTCACGTTGTATATTCAACGGGTTGTTAATCACGATAAATTTAATTTGGTTGTTATGTTACCCTGGGTGGTTGATTAAATTTTTCGCACTAGTGCTGAAAAACAAATTTTCCACACTAAAATATGTGTTGAAAATTAAATTTTCCGCACTCTTGTAAAAAAGTTTTTAGGAGTTTTCCCATTACTTACAACTATACTAAACTTTGATATACTAACCGTTGGCAAAAACGCTAAAATTTTACCTAGTTTTACTTGAAATCATTTTTTATATTGGTTTTAAACCAAACATCTATTTTTAGCCTCTAGTTATTTCGTCACTTATATGAAAAATTTAAGGAAAAAGCTCTATATTTTTCAAAAAAAAACCCTTCCTAGGATTTCGCTTTCACGAACACACAGACATTGTTCAAAAAGCAACCGATAAACCCATTTGTTATCCGACCATATAAGTTACCTCTGGTTTTGGCAAATTTAAATTGCTGAACTTTATTATTGCTGGTTCAACTTGCATACGGTATTTATAATTCATTTATATGGATCAACTTTTCACCTGAAATCAGTTATAATGGAACCAACTTGTTTTGTGTCTTCTAGAAACTTCTCTTAATAGTGGAAAATAAGAATTTTTCTGCGGAATTTTCTATTTTCACACTTTAGTATACCTAAAATGAGTTACATGAAAACTTTGCTTTGCGTGCCACTGCAAACATAAAAATGCCAAAATATTTCTAAAGAAATTTTTTATTTTCATATTCCAAGGAAATTCTTTACACAATACCTGAAATCAGTTGCATAAAAAAATTGCTTTGATTTGCATTTTGAACACTTTTCTTAACATAGAAATGCAAAAATGTTTCTGCGGAAATTTGATAGTTTTCATTTTCCGCGGAAATCTCTAGTATCGAATACCTGAAATCAGTTACATGGAAACCAACTAGTTTAATGTCTTCTAAATGCTTCTTCTAAGAGCGGAAAATAAGAATTTTTCTGGGGAAATGCATAATTTTTAATTTCCAGACTTAAGAATACCTGTAAACAGTTACATGTAAACTTTGTTTTGCTTTGCATTCTAAACATTTTTCTTAACATAAAAATGCAAAAATGTTTTTGCGAAAATATCTTATTTCCATTTTCCGAGGAAATTTTATTTCTGTGGAAATTTTGTTTTTCCATATCCCGAGCAAGTTAGGTATTAGGTTAGTTCAGGTTCAGAAGAAAAGCTATAATAAAAATACGAACTAGGTTAGGTTAGGATCGGTTAGGTTTACTGTAAAGAAAGCACGCTGCAGCGATTGCAATCGCTTCGTCATTGATTGTTTGTCACGTTCAAAAATCCCTGGAGTATTCCTTATGACATTGCAATTGGCGATTATTCGATTTCTTAAATCGTTTATATCTAGTACAGGAGTTTTTTAAACCAGAGCCTTTAGATGACCCCATAAATAGAAATCTAGAGGATTCATATCAGGACTACGAGCTTTCCAGTTTTAAAGAGGACACTAAAATGAGCTGAGGTCCCGTCGTGCATAAACCACATATTCGCTCTTACATGTAGGGATACATCTTCTAATAAATTAGGTAGATGTTCTCGCAAAAAGTCTGTATAGGATTCACCTGTTAATCTTGCTAGTAAAAAAAAGAGGGCAATTAGGTAGTCATTAATAATTCCTACCTATACGTTCAGCGGAAATTGTTGCTGAAAATGACGTCGGCCCAAAAATAGTTGTTGTTATAATTAATGATAGCATCTCATGAAAAATTTGCCTCGTCCGTAAATAAAATGTTTGGTAAAAAATTGTTATTGTGTGCCACTGTATGAAGCAACAACTTACAAAACATTAATCTTGGGTGAAAATCCCGACGCAGTAAAGCTTGAACCCGCTGTATGTGATATGGGTACAGTAGATTTCTTTCTAAAACTTTCTAAATTCTTTTTGGGCTGACTTGAAGCTGTAATCTTCCTAGTACTATTTGAAGGATCTTATTCCTCCGCATTAAGTATAGCCTCTTCTAGTTCAGGCGTTGTTACAGTTTCTGGTCTTCCACCACCTGTATTTTTATTAAAACTACCAGTTACACTTAACCTTACAAGTATGGTTCTAAATGTTTCAGCACATGTCTCTTCCGAATTTCCTTTTGCTAATCCATAAATAAAGTGCATGCCAGTCATTTCAGAATTACTAAAATTATTCATAATGGAATCACTAGTAATTGACAACTTTAAAATTTACTGATATGACAGTGACGCAGTACTAGCACTGTATGCTGATACTCCCCCAGGTAAGTGCATAAACATTTAGAGTGGTTTAAAAAGTTTTTTTATCGAAAGCGAAGCTTTCAAGAGACCAAAAAGTTATATTTTTAGTTGCCTAACCTGAAAATGCTATAAAAAGTGCAAAATGGGTCAGTGGCGTACTTTTTTTTTGTCAGTATTGATTGTTGCAGTTTCCTTTGAGACACCACTTGATCCAATAACTTCAATCTAGGGCTAAATTAGCGCCTTAGTACTACAAATAACACTGCCAAATTTCAACCAAATCGGCGTAAGAATATTTAGGCCATTTATAAAAAACCGATTTTTTTTTTAACTTTAACACCCTGTATCTCAGAATCGAGACAACTCCGGACACATGTTCGCAGGAACTTTTTTTCTTAAAATGACCTAAGGAATCGCTTTCTGGAGTTACGTACGGTATTTAGGAAACACCCTGTATATTAAAACAAGGATTTTTTTAAAAACCTATACTGTTAGTTGGATCTATCCAGTTAGGTCTTAAGTCAGCCAGGTTTCGTCGATAAAACCATCTTTAAAGCCCTAAATCATCATTTAAGTTACAAAATAACATTAATGTTTTAAATTCCACACTCAGAAGGCTTTATCAAAGTAAAAAAAAAATGTGTTCTGAATGTACCACATTTCAGTGAAGAAAAAGGCTAAAAATCAGTAAATAAACAGATAAAATAAAAATTAAGAGACATTTTATAATTTACGGCATTCAGATTCATTTATAGAAGCTAAAAAATATTTGTGGATATATGATATTTCAGCTACAGTTTATCAAATGTCTTCGGAAAATGGAAGTGAGATATTTTGCAGGAACATTTTTTGAGTTTTTATGTTCGGAAAAATGTGTAGAATGCAAAGCAAAACAAAGTTTCCACGTTACCGGTTTTATCTATTTTGGAAAATGGAAATAAAACTTTAGTGTTTGAAATGAGATGCAAAGCAAAGTTTTAACAATTTAATTAACATATTTCAGGTGAACGAAAGTTGCCCCCATTTATATATTTACATTTACGTGTTCTTCAATATCCTACTGGCAATCCACAAGTAAATTAAACTTGAAGATGAACGTTATCAACTAGCCAGAAATTCCGATTTCCCCTAGCAGTCTACAATTTATAGAGACATTAGAGATTAATATGTTTATTACAAACGGGGAATGAATTATTTTCGCTAAATTCTATTTTACATTTTTAAATTTAACTTTACTCGACTTTAAACTGTATAAAATAGGTCCTCTGTATAGGGCTATTACTTACCTAATACCTAGATTATGTTCATGTTTAATAAAGGTGTGTAATAAAATGGCCTCGCTAGGTTTTCATAGTAGCACATAAAGCCATTTTACTGCACAGCACAAATTACCAGAATCCGAAGGAAGTTTAAAGTAGTTACATTTGAACCTGAATAAATGAGAAACAAGAAAATTGATTAATCTATATAAAACAAAAAAAATACATTGCAACGGTAAACTTTCGTGAAAGTTCGTTTAAAACTTAAAGGGCGGTATATACGTTCGGAAAAAATGAAATAAGAATGACTGTAATACGTGTACAATATCCAAAAAGATCATAGTTTAGAACAAGTCATCGT
This sequence comes from Kuschelorhynchus macadamiae, assembly GCA_030620095.1. Taxonomy (NCBI): domain Eukaryota; kingdom Metazoa; phylum Arthropoda; class Insecta; order Coleoptera; family Curculionidae; genus Kuschelorhynchus; species Kuschelorhynchus macadamiae. Next base: position 428,057 of record JAUTXW010004289.1, read on the forward strand.
CAATGCTACTAGCCAATAAAACAGTCAGACTAGATACATGCATGGTCAATCAATCAATGCATTTTAAATAGAGTCTCTATTCGGACGCGAGAAAGAAAGCTTCGAAAATGCCAAATGTGATTTTGGCGAAACGTCAGCAAAACTGTTCTTTTCAGAACGACAGTAGTGAACGGTTGTACACCCGGAATGAAAACACACATATATATATATATATATATATATATATATATATATATATATATATATATATTACATATAAACCTACACTTGAGAATACCAATGGCGTACATACATTAAAAACACATTTTTTGTTAACGTTGCAGTGTTACTTATTTCTTATTTGCAAGTTATAGTTGCTTTTATAATATAAATTAAAAAATCGGTAAATTTTCTTTACCCCGAACTTCCCTTGTTATGATTGGTTTTCGATTTGTTAGGAATAGTGAAGTGACCCAATTTAGTTCAGAACACAGTCACAGAAAATATATGTGTTACATATACTTTGTTGTCAAACATTTTTATTGGGCGTCAATTTATTCCGTCATATTGAATTCCTACCAATATTTGACCAATTTCTTTCTACCTATGCCACAATTGACTTTTGGTCATAATTAAAAATTAAATCAATAAGTAGTTTTTATATTGACACATACCGCCATTTTGTTACGTCATGTTGAATTTGTACCAGTTTACTCCATAGTCACATTTAATTTTTCTGCAAAATTTGAAGTCAGTTAAACAAGATTTTTTACGTTAATTTAAAACAAAAATTATTTGGCCGTCATTTTATTCCGCCATCTGAAATACGTACCACAACTTTACCAATTTATCTCTATATCACGCTTAATTCTTGCACAAAAAAATGAAATTTATTTAATAAATAATATAACCAAGTTGATTTTTTAAATGTTTTATTACGCCGCTATATTGTTTTGCTATCTTGGATTCATATCAAGATGCTATTCATTCCTATGTAACATTTGATATTTGCGCAAAATTTAAGGTAAATTGGATTAGTTTTGTTAGTAATCATTTTTTTTAACATTCTAAATGGTTTTCGTTAACCATCCTCGTGTTGTTATATATGTATCCTGAGGATGAAACAATAAAGTTGCGCAACGTCAACTATTTAGAAATAGACTTTTGTTTTTTATAATGGATCCTAACCCCAAATAATACACTACTCTAATATAACAAGAGAATTGTTTACGAAAACCCTTTAGAAACATATATCTGGAAAATATATGCGGATCAACGGAGTAGGTAAAGATTGATAATATGGGTTTCATGAAGGATATAAGATCTATATATGTGTCCGGAGGATGCAACAATAAAGTTGCGAAACGTCGATAATTGAAAAAAAGGGTTTTTTTTTTACTGGATCTTAAGCTCAAATAATACACCACTCTAACACAAATTCTTTAAGATTGTTCCGCCACATTGGATTTTTACCAAAATACATCCTTATGTGACCCTAAATTCTTGGTCAATTGGGAGAGTTATATTTAACCTATGTCGCGAACTAACAGACCGAGAGACCGACGGAATGATAAAACATGTTTTTTGGTATCTAGGAACGCTAAAATGTGAAGATATGTAAAACCTGAGAGTATGAATTTTTCACCATTACAAAAGTTTTGTTTGGGCGACATTTTGTTCCGCCATCTTGAATTAATAACGCAGTTTTACTAATTAATTCCTATACCACAATTAGTTATGGCACACAATATGAAATCAATGCATTAAGTAGTTTTTTCACGCTGAATTTTTAAATATTATATTATTCTTTACAATTTCTTACTTCTTACAAAAATTTTACCAGTTGTTTCCAACATAATACTTCATGTTTATGCAAAATTTGAAATAAATTGGATAAGTCGTTTTTTAATAATATATTTTTTTAACATTTTTTCATTAGGCCGCCATTCTGATATGCCATATTGAATTTGTACCATAATGTTACCAGGTCATTCCCATATGACCCTTAATTTTTGACCAAAATTGGAAGACAATAGGGTAAGTAATTTTTTAGCTACGTCGCTAACAGACAGACAGACCCACCGAATCGAGAAAACATGTTTTTGGTCACCTAGGGATCCTGAAACGTGAAGATCTGAAAAAATCTAGGAGGGCGATTTTTTCACGATCACAATACTTCCCTTTTACGAGGGAAGTAAAATCATAGAATTTTCTCATCTATTCAAGTTTTAATAAAACTACTTTAAACTTCCTTCTGGTTTTGGTAATTTTTGCTGTGCAATAAAATAAAAAATCGCTATATTATGTGCCGCTATTATAACCTAGCGGGGAGTTTTATTACACACCTACATTAAAAATGAGCATAATCTAGGAATTAGGTAAGTCATAGCGTTATACAGAGGAACTATCCTTTAGTATCTCCTAATTTTTTTATATGTTCACTTATATTCTTCAGCACAGGTCATATCTTACCACAGAAATTAAATTGGATGTATGTACCGGATATGTTCAGAGGTATTAATGTATTATAATATTCTAGGATGACAGACTAATCGATCTAATACCCAATATAGCGTTCGCCTCTATAGTAGGTATATAAAGTGCCGATTAAGAAGCTATTAGTATGAGCAGGTCTTCCTACGGAAATCAATAGTTGCATATTACAATTCTCGACTAAATAAGATTTATATTTTTATTAATAAAACGTCTAAAATTGCCGTATAGTAAAATAAAATACATATAATATCAATCATAATATTATTATTGATATAGGAATTATATTATATCAATTAAATTGACACAAATACCACTTAACAATTAATAGTGAAACAAGTTTGGCAATGCTTTGAGTTTTAATACAAGAAAAGCAAATGTGAATAAAATGTAAATAAAAACTAAAAAAAAAAATTTGCAATCGAAAATTTTTGACGTTTACAAATATTTGAATTTTAATATTTCTTAAATTGCTTAGATTTTTATTTTTTAAAAGTATGTTCATTAACACAACATCATTATTGTTTATCTTTAATGGAGCCTTTTTATACGAGTAACTAAAGCAGTTTGTCAGATATTCACGTTTTTTTGCACATTTGTACATGCTCATTATAAACATCCATGTAGCTCTACAATATGGTGAAAACCTCATTTTAATCTGTTTAGTAATTGCAAAACAAATCGGCGATATACACACATATTCTCACATACACACATACATATGGAAAACAAAATTTTCTTTTTGAAGTCGGTTAATCAATAAATGCATCAATAACGGTTAAGATACAGGTGAGTTTGAATATATACAACTTGTAACAAATTGCTTATCAGTGGTTCGATAAATTGGTTAGAGGAATGGGTTCCAAATCCAGAGGTGCAGGTTCGATCCCTGTTCGTGTCATAACTTTTACTGTTGATTAAATATTTTTAAAAAAATATATATTTCACAGTTATAAAACTGATAAAATACTTCTATTAAATAAATGCATTTTGTCATGTTTCCAGACCTTGCACAATACCTTCCTAATCGAAATTCACACATTTGTGATTTAACAGAATACTATAACTAAATCCATTTCCTACACTTTCACTAAGCTAGAAGTGTAGATATGTACTGTTTGTTAAGTTAAAACAACTTGAGAAAAGTATATTACGATTATTACACTGTTGTTGATACGAACGTCCGCTGGATAAAGAATATATTTAAAATTTAGGGTTATTTAAAAAAATAAGCAATATCCCATTTAACAGTTTTTTTCATTTTCTCATTTAGTTGAAAAACGCCATTGCACAAATACTTTGCTTCGAATTTTTTTGCTAATAATATGATACTAATCAAATTAAAAACAATAGTTTTGCTATACCGGAGTTTCAATTTTATTTTATTTTGATAGATCTTAAGGTTTTTTGTAAACTCATATTAACCTCAATATACATCTTACAAGATATTGTATTATTGTTAAGAAAATACTTTTATTATTTTTTAGTTTATTAAGAAAACGTTTTAATATTATTAGTCATATTACTAGGAATCGAATCATTTGTGTAGCTGTAATTAGTGATTAATAATAATGAAATAACCTCTTCGCTCTATGTTACGTAAAGTTGCTGCTGACCACTGCCCTGTGATTGGTAGTTTTCTGATTTCGAAATATTTCTGCGAAATCTTGCAGCATTAGCTTTGTGAGCTATTGGAATCCTGGCTATGCGTGGTCGGCCACTTCTTGGTCTGTCATCAATATAGAGAACATTTACTTTTGTTTCTGTCACCCAAATCAAGAACTGCTTGCAATATTTGACACTAAATTAATTAAAAATTCATGGAAGAGTATAAAAACCTATAACATTTTGCAGCATTAATCAGAAGATAGGTAAATTTCCTTTTAGCCGGAACACATTATATAACTGTCAATATGTGTCAATTTTCTTTTTTACGAGGAAGGTTCTATTAAAATGACTTATTTTTGAACCGACTGAATTTTTGAAAGTACCCAAGTCTTACCTTATAAAAAATTACAAATACAATGGGTGTGGTGTAATTTGTTATAAGGGCTATTCAGGGCAAAGGACAATTCACTATTGTTTAACATGCATACATACTTACATACACGGTTGCGAACATACAAATATACATACCATTTTTTAATTTTTGTTCTATTTATCGGTATTATTTTATAATTACTTATCCATAAAAAACAACAATTATGACATTTATTATTTTTCTTCATGAAAAAAGAATTTTTTTTGTAGGAAATGGAATTTTACTGACTTTTTAAACATTAAATTAGGCCGCCACTTTGTTTCGCCAGATAGGATAGAGCAAATTTCACAGTTTCCTACCTTTTTTATACTTGATTTTTGTGATCGATTTTCAACTTAATTTCATTTAATTAGGCTGCTATTTTCTTTATCCATAAAGGTTCCTCACCAATATTTTACCAGTTTATCCCTATGTCACACTTGATTCTTGGGCAAAATTTGAGGTAAATTGGATTAGTAGTTTTTTAGTAATATTTTTTTAGACATTTTATTAGACCGCCATTTTGTTCTACTGTCTTGGATTTGTACCAAAATTTTATTAGTTTATCCTCAGATCATCTCCATTTGGTTTCGTCACATTGGACTTTCATAAAAATGTTACCATGTCATCCTTCGAATATTGAACGACTAGAATTAGCGATTAACCTATACTATAGGCACATTGTGTGTCCAATATACTTTTCGTTTATTTTCAATCAATAATCTCATGTTGCCGGACACCTCTACTGACATTTTCAGTATTTCGTCTGGTTGGGTGATGGGTCAAGAACTACTTATATTTTTTCCTAATTTGAAATAAACTCATAAGGTAATGCTAAGATTCTTTGTAACGCGGATAATAACCGGCTTGGAAAAAGTTATTCATGTAAAACATAGAACTCTGTGTCATGTCAGATATCCATAAATTTTATACGTTTTACTAGAAACGGTAACGCCGATAGCGTGCCGGCTTGGTGTGTTTACAATATTCCCCAAATTTTGATTGGTTGCGAATCGATATAAGGTTGAATTCACATTTATCATCAGTTGCATAGTTATGGGTTATTTATGTCGATTTGGAATAGGCGGAATTAAAAAAAAATAGCAAAAGAAAAAATAAGCCCTTTAAAAAATACTAAATTGTTTTCATTCATGTTAAAAATTAATACGTTTACATTGTTATTCTTGAAACACAACGAGAAGAACTATAAATAACATTGTGTGTGTTATTTGAATCATATATTAGATAGAAGAAATAAACAAACATGTTCGTATGCGTACCAGAACATTCATTTAAGATGGTTAGTCACCAACTATAATTGAGAAATAATATACTTTAATTTGAGATACTTAAGGTAGTTTATTGCGAGCCGTTGCCTACTTTTTGCTCAGATTTAGCAATACATATTAAAATGATGGGTTTTTTTATTTATTAAGTACTTTTAATATGACGAAAAAATTGAGCATATTTAATTCCTGCAGTTGCAGAAACGATTCCGTAAGTAAATTGGATGTTAAAATACTACAGAACATTAAAAATTTAAATTTGGTTAAACAATGTTTCAGTTTTATGCAATATGTCTATGATTTTTATCGGGCCAATACATGATAAAATCGAAATAGGATAATGTATATAAACTTTACACGTTGAAGGACGTAACACAAAACTACAAAAGAAAATTTTACTCTAATGGTCATATCCATATTAATCAATAATCAATTTGGAAATATTTCGGGCTATATTACTAGTTAAATATTGTGAAGTTATTTGAACTGGTTGAGCATTAAGAGAAAATTATTAATATGGATATTTGTTTCATTTGCACTTGGAAAATGGTTCATTTTACTTTTTTTAAGTAATGGAAACTTATAATCAAACACAGAAATGTTTATTTTAGTAATTTATATTCATACAGATATTGGTTGTTAAAATATTATAAATACAATACACAGGATTTTGACAAAATACAAATAAGTTTTCAAATGTAACGAAAATAATGTAAGATAAAAAGCTTTACAATTTTTAATTCAAACATATTGGAGAACAGAAAATATAATAATAATGCGAGGTAAACTAAAAACTTTAAAAGTACAATAATAAATAAATATATCACAAAAATGCAATAGGCTAAAGAGAATCTGCTTTTGCAAAAAAATGGAAATATTTTTAGTACATGGCGTAAGTAAAAATATTTTTCAAATTGAAAACCTAGTATTTTATCGTGTTTTCACATTATACTAATAACATTTTTGTGATAACGGGTGTTGTGGAAAGCTGGAAAGCTTAACTTATTTTGTAAGATAACTAAAAGTTAACTTAAAATGGAATTGTACATTAGGAAATAAAATAAAATATTACAAAATGTTTTACATTATGCCAAATAATACAAGAATAATAGACTTCAAAACCAATAAACAATTTAATCGTTATGATGTTCTTCAGGTTACTCAGAAAAGCTTTTCACAAACCTACTTAAATTGAAAGATTTCTCGGGAGGTTTACGTCTTAAAGCTAAAAAGGTCTTCTTAAGAGATTTTTTAGTACATTTTTTAAATAAGTCATCTTAAGTATATTTTTGCTTTCTTTGATTTACACTTATCACTTCTACATAAAATATCTCATAAATCCACCATAAATTTTAATGCATTTAAGAGTTATTTACCTGAACTCAAAAAACTCTTAAGGATAATTTGTGAATTTTAATGTTGCGGCAATGAAGAGATAACTTCCATAAACAAAAGAAAAAGTGGCAGATAGGTACTAAAAGTTTCCTCCTAAAGTAGGTACATATTTTATATAATGATTTAATAAAGTATGGTTATGTACCTGTTTATAAATATCTACAACTACTGTTACTTTTTAAAAGTATTATTGATTACAATATAAATGTAAGCATAAATAAAATCTTCTTCTTCTTTAATGGTGAAGGAGTGTCAAATGGTATTTCTTCAATATCAACTCCTGTTGGTGATGAAATGGGTGGGTAAAATCTTCAACTACAACAAAAATTTAATGCCACAATTTAATTTTATTTACTTTAAATTTTTGATTTTTAAACCTGATATGAATTTGGATACATGAATGATTTTCAGTAAACGATCCCTTTAATTTATATTACTATTTAATAATACTTATTACACATTATTATAACAATAAAATTCTGAAATAACCATTTATTATATCATTAACTATACTTAAGTCATAGGTCTGGAATCTTGAAATAAAAACGTTTGAAAAAGGCACCTAACAAATTTTAACTACCAATATTTGCCTGTTTTGGCTCACTGGGCACACATTTTTGAGCAAATACTACAAAATATGAGGGTAAAAAAATTATAACTATGCCAAATTTTAACTTTCTATGTCATAATAATGGAGATAATTTCCTTAGAGACTGACAGAAGAAAAAGCACGACCACACTGTAAAATCATGAAACAATAAGGAAAAAATTTAATTTTAATTTATTCACTTACACAAAACTAACTATTTGTAATATTTAGTGTTTACATTATTTTGGTAATAGGGTGCACAACATGTCTACCGTTAAATATTATTAATCTTAAATTATCCTCAGTATTATAGTCGCCCTGACCGTATTCAAAATATAGCTCTAAAATGCATACGCTTGATGGTGAATACTGGTTGACGGGTACATTAATGCACACGCTTCTGTGGCAGTTAGAGTCTCAGATTATGCAGTTAATGTTCTAGATGCGCTGCAGCTTAGAGTATCTGAATCAGCAGTATGTATTCCGACCAATGTGGTTTCAAGCTTCTCTAAAAGTTTCCCCCTAAAAGTACATAAATATTCAATATAATTTAATAAAGTATGATCACTTCAAAGCAAGCCAACTTGTATATTTTTATTTTAAGACTTGAATAACTTAAATGTGCTGTTGTTTACGTAACCATGACTGCATATCGAATATTTTATTTTAAAATCTTAGGCTAGAATATAAAATAAAAAAGTTACACAGAAGTTTGTTTATAGTAAATCATCATTACTTTAAATAAAAGAATATACAAATAAAATATTCGATGTCTACCACACACTGTTCGTTATCAAAATAATGCAACTAACCAAAAACTAACTAACGTGTTACACTTTGTATTAAAAAATAAATTCTTATAATATAAATGTTTTTATGAATTTTTCGTTCCAAAACCTTCAAAACATTTGCAAAAGCCAAAAATTGCATCCAATTAATAAAAAATTATTTCACAGCTACAGCCTTATCTGATGAATAAAGTGAATCTTGTAGACTGCATAACTTAATAAATAATTACATATAAACAGAATCCTAAACCATTTTTCGTCTGGTAAACTTAAGGAAATCAATTGATATGTGTATATTTATATGGCATGTTGATAAATAAATCTATAATATGCACCTGAATTACAATCAGAATAAGTATTTAAAAAACAAAAGAGTTGTTTTATTTATTTGGATACCACTAACCATCTAGTAAGGAATGTACGCCAATATTTTGACACAATCTAGGTTATATTTTGTACTTATGGTGAAACGAGCTCGATTTTTCACTTCTAGAAGAGTTAATCCCACACACTACACTTTTTGGGCATATTATTGTTTAGAAAGCAATCATTTAAATTTTTGCATATTAAAACAAAAGTCAATAACAAATTTGAAACCTTTGAAGCAGATCGACTTCAAAAATCGTTGATAATTTTGCTAATGAAAAGCACAATTAAATTACATTATAACAAAAGACTTTTTGTGTTGTTTGCGGGCAAAATATATTCAACTTTTCACAATGGATATATGTAATGTTTATTTTTACCATGCCAAAATTTAAAGCAGAATTTGGTTTAAAAAAATTAAACATGTTGGAACCTTATATTTTTTGCACACTCTGGCAAACCAGTGGGGAAGTTTCCCTTCACACCTCATGTTTGCTTTGACTATTATGGACACAAACAAATGTGATTAATGCTAATTCTAGTCGTTCAATATTCGAAGATGTCATCCCTATATGACCCTCAATTTTTGACCTAAACTGGAAGTTAATTAGATAAATAATGTTTTAGCTATGCCACAAACAGACAGACAGACCAACGGATTTGAGAATTTCGGTATCCCTGAGATGTGAAGATCTGCAAAAATCTCGGAGGGTGATTTCTTTACCGCAACATATTTATATCACCTGATTTCTGATTTGGACCCCCAGTCCGAATTTCTGACTAGGCGTCTGACAGATACCAGACCGCAGAAAATTTGCAAAAATGCATTAAATTGCTTGCTATAAACATATATTAAATTAAAAAGAAACGCCGCTGATTCAGTTCATAGTGAGAGCCGACAGTGTTGCCATTTTTGGGACCGGCGACGCACTAGAATATATATGTTTTCTCTCGCACCGATAGCACGCGAAAAATAATAATAGATCCAACTTCCGAAACTATTTATGAATGAAATGTTGAGTCTATCGTTTGTTTTATGGTCTAAGGTTTATCCACTAAAGTTTATAGAAACGTTTAAATATGTATCCAAAGCAGTTAAAACTAATAAAAGGTTTCAATCATTTTTAATTTCCTACAAAAATATTTGTTTCCTCTTTTTAGTTTCTAAATTAAATTCTTAAAATTAAAAATAGCTGCATGGTAAAATTAGAAAATATCAAACAATATTTAAATTGCAGATAGTTTTATCCTCATTCCTTAAATGAGTATATTGTATTTGGGTTAAGTTTTAATTTATAATTTTCAAATTTTAAATTTTAATTGTAGGAAAACTCTTCGTTACGTAAACACCGTTTTAATAATAAACATTACATATAACTTATATCTACAATGATAGGAATTTTCGTCATTTGTATAAAGCTTAAATAAAATATTCCAGTTTTAAATTAGTTTTGTTAGCTGGAATAATTTATTCAATTTTAATATAAGCAAGGAATTTCGACAGAAGTATTCTCCATTTCTCTTCAACCTCTATTCAGACATAATATTGAAACAGGTGCCTCTCAAGAGATAATGTAGCAGATACTCTGCTACATTAAAATTTTTACCGAACTTAAGTTTATTTGGAGGAAAAATAGCAAAATGTTACATGAGGTCAATTCTCATATATCGCATAGAAATTTAAATTTTAAAAGTTAATACAATGAAACATCATCCGCCTTTTTTATCTCTCGTCCTATCTCTCGCACATACCGATAAAGTGTCCTTTTTATGCCCGTTAATCACCATAGCATGGTGCTCACTATTCCCTAATTCATCTATACGTTCATTGGTCGGCTCCTTCGAACATTGAACGACTAGAATTAGCAATAAACACATTTGTTTGTGTCCATAATAATCAATGTGAACATAAGGGGTAAAGAGAAACTTCCACACTGGTCTGCCAGTTTGTGAGATAAATATAGGGTGCAACATATTTACAATGTTTTAAACCAAATTCTGCTTTAAATTTTTGCATGATAAATATAAACATTACATATGTCCATTTTTAAAAGTTGAATATATTTTGTCCGCAAACGATACAAAAAGTCTTTTGTTATAATCTAGTTTAATTTTGCCTTTCATTAGCAATATTATCAACATTTATATCCAACCGGCAACATCCCGATTTTTGAAGTTTAGCCTTAGTTTAACGTTCGAATTTGACTTGAATACCTTTGTTCTGGAGTGACGCTGCGTTTCAGAAATTTCAAATTTGTTATTGACTTGTATTTTAGTGTTTAAAAACTTGAGCGATTTCTTTCTAAACATTAACATGCCCAAGAGGTATAACGTGTGTGGGATTTACTCTTCTAGAAGTGAAAAATCGAGGTCGTTTCATCGTTAGTACAAAATATAACCTAGATTCTGTCAGAACATTGGCGTACATTCGTTAGTAGATGGTTAGTGGTAACCAAATAAATAAAACAATTCATTTCTTTTTCAAATACTTATTCTGATTGTAATTCAAATGTATATTAAAGAATTATTTATCAGCATGCCATATAAATATACACATCAATTCATTTCGTTAAGTTCAGTAGGCGAAAAATTTGGTTTAGGATTATGTTTATATGTAATTTATTATCCTAAGTTATGCATTCTACTAATTCAGATCATTCATTAGATAAGACTGTAACAGTAAAATTATGCTTTCTTAATTGGACGTAATTTTTGGCTTTTCGAAGGAAAAATTCATATAAACATTTATATTCTAAAAAATTTAATTTTTCTTTATATAAAGTGTAACACATAAATTAGTTTTTAGTCAGTTGCATTATTTTAATAAATATAAATATATATATATATATATATATATATATATATATATATATATATATATATATATATATATATATATATATATATATATATATATATATATATATATATATATATATATACATATGTATATATATATATATATATACATGTGTATATTTATATATATATATATATATATATATATACAGGGTGGCCCATCGAAAACGTACCGCAAGGCATAACGGCCAGGGTAATTTTTTTTTCAAAAAATCCAAAAACACGTCAATTTTGTTTGTGAGGGGGATAATTTTTGCCCTTAAAATGATCGCAAAATTTTCAACCTTCTAAGCGGGGGTGTCATCCCCCAACCTTTTTCAAATGGGAAGAGGGGTCAAGTGGTACCGCAATGAAAAGGGCTTTCTATTCTCTATACATTCCCGCTTTGGTTTTTATAATGAGGAGGTGAGAAAAAACAGACTTCTAATGAGCTATTTGGTCGATGTTACGTGTCACCTAGCAAAGCAAGAATTATCTTTCAGAGGCCATAATGAAAAAAGCGATTCCGTTAGTGCGGGAAATTTTCGGGAAACTTTTAATCTGTTAATTAAACGTGATAACGAAATACAACAACATTTAAAAAAAATTGGAAATATTTTTTCTGGTTTATCAAAAACTATCCAGAATGATTTGATATCCTGTATTTCCGATTACCTTGCAGATACAATTCATAGGGAGATAAAAGAGTCGTTGTTTTTTGCAGTGCAAGCTGACGATACTACGGATATTTCTGAGAAGTCCCAATGTGCGATTTCAATTCGGTACGTTAATAAATACGGTGAAATCAAAGAAAGTTTCTTGGGTTTTCATGACGTTAGCGAAGACAGAACAGCGGAAGCAATGTATGGATTAATTGTTACAGTCATAGGCAATTTCGATTATAAAACAAAATTAGTTGGGCAATGCTACGATGGTGCTAGTGTGATGGCAGGTTCATTGAATGGTTTGCAAAAAAAAGTTAAAGATGATGCTCCTTTTGCTTTGTTTACGCATTGTAGTGCGCACAGATTGAATTTGGTTTTACAAACTGGTTCAAAAAATATAAAAAATTGCCGAATTTTTTTCGCAAGTGCGTCCTCGATTCCCGGATTTTTTCATCAGTCTGCAAAACGGACATTTACTTTAGATTCGACGATAGGAAAGAGGATTTCTTCCAGTTCAGACACCAGGTGGGCTTCCCGTTCTAAAATCATTCAAATCTTGCACTCTGAATGGGAAGGCCTAAAATTAGTTTTTTCTAAAATTATTGACGACCAATCATCATCGGCTGAGTCAATAAACGGGGCCAAGGGATATCTTAAATTTATGAACGATTTAGAATTTTCGTTTCTTACCGCTGTGTATAAACATATTTTTGACATAACTGACCCCCTTTTCAACATTCTACAGAAAAAATCATTGGACATCACTTATGGTAAAAAGCAAATATTTATGGCAAGAGATCGTATCAAGTTATTGAGAAATGAGACAATGTTTAATACAATATTTGAACAAGCCCAAACAAGGATTTTTAATAATAGGGACTCAGGGCAATTGTCAAAAAGAATTAAGTTATCGGACACCATTAAAGGCGATGAGCAAAGTTCTTTACGCATTTTATTTTATGAGATAATTGACAATATTGTGACACAAATAGAAGTTAGGTTTGCAGATATGTCTCAGTTATTATATTTTTCTTTAGCGGATTCCTCAAAATTCGAAGAATATAGCAAAAATTTTCCGCTTGAATTTGTGACGAATGTGACCAACTTTTATAAAAATTTCTTTGACAAACAAAAATTAATTAATGAGCTTAGTGTAATATATCTCGATGAACAATTTGCATTGCTGAGCGTCGAGGCAATTTTAAAACATTTCGTAAAAAATGAACTTCAAGAAATATTTCCTGAAAGTTACAAACTTTTTGCGTTAATTGCTACCATACCTATTACAAGTATCTCAGTGGAAAGACATTTCTCTTGTTTAAAGCGAATAAAAACGTATTCTCGCAATAGAACAAAAAATGAACGTTTATCGTCACTTGCGCTAATTTCAATAGAAAAAGAGTTGTTCTGCTCCTTACAGAAGGCTGATAACTTTACGGATGTTATAATAAGTAAATTCGCCCTTTTAAAAGATAGGCGGATAAATTTAATTTATAAAACTTAGTTGTCAGCTAAGTGTGTACGCGGCTTAACGTTTTCTTATAACGTCATTATTCTTGAAATTATTGTGGTTGTCGCCTACCCTAGCCTAAACACCACGAGCCGCCACTGAAAATCGGTCAAGTCATTTAGAAAATATGAAGGATTGAAATTTAAAATGTTTATTTACAAATTATCAAAGTAAATGATAAGGATAAATTCCTTCGACCAATTCGCTATTTTTGTCCTGTTATTTTAGATGTTTACTGCTGATTTTAGTGATTTGACATGCCACAACGATCAGGTGCGGTAGTTGCTAGATAGCTGTTCTGTAACTTGTGCGTTTAAATTTCTCAATATCATTAAATTTTTTATCAATAATTATGGTGTACTCACTTGCAGAAAAAGTGGAAATAATCGAACTTTATTTTAAAAATAATGAATGTGGCAATCGGGTTGCGCAGATATTTAATGAACGACATCCTGAAAAACACCTTTCCGGCAAAATTGTTCGCGAGTTAGTAGCAAAATTTCGCGAAACTGGATCCCTTATGAATAAAAAGAGGCAGATGGAAAATCCTGTAGTAAATGAAGCTATGGAGGTCTTTGTATTGGGCCAAGTTGCCATGGATAGTACGCTGAGTACAAGAAAATTATCCAATGAGACCGGCGTGAATCGTACAAGTGTCCAAAGAATATTGAAAAAACACCATTTCCACCCGTATAAAATTCAGTTGGTACAAGAACTCAACGAAGACGATTTTGATCGCCGCTTGCAATTTTGTGAAACTATTAGTGAACGAGTGGCCAATAATAATAATTTTCTATTCAATGTGTGTTTTTCGGATGAGTGCACTTTCTTTTTGAACGGTGTAGTTAATCGGCATAACTGTCGGTACTGGGCTGAGAACAACCCCAGGGTATTTCACGAGGTGCACACACAACATCCTCAGAAATTGAACGTGTGGGCTGGTATTTTTGGAAATTCTATTGTGGGTCCTTTTTTTCTTCCTGGAACTCTAACAGGTGATATGTACTTAGATTTACTGGAAAATACCATCGACCCAGCCCTAACTGACCTGTGCACCTCCACATTACTCTCAAAATGTGCGTAATTATTTAAACACTAACTTTCCCGGGCGCTGGATAGGACGAAGGGGTGCCATTGAGTGGCCTCCCCGGTCACCCGACTTGACTCCTTTAGACTTTTTTCTATGGGGACACATAAAAAGTTAAGTGTATAGCACTCCACTTGCCTCATTAGAAGATCTGCGAACACGAATTATTGACGTTTGTCGCGAAGTGACCCCTCAAGTTCTTCAGAATGTTCGAGAACGATTTGAAGCTAATTTGTATTACTGTATGGAGGTCGACGGGCAACATTTTCAGCATTTGCTTCATTAATACGGTAAGTTTTTTTTTATTTAATTCAATTTATGCGTTTTTTGAAAAATGTATTTTTCAAATTTCAATCCTTCATATTTTCTAAATGACTTGACCGATTTTCAAAACCAAAGCGGGAATGTATAGAGAATAAAAAGCCCTTTTCATTGCGGTACCACTTGACTCCTCTTCCCATTTGAAAAAGTTTGGGGGATGACACCCTCGCTTAGAGGGTTGAAAATTTTGCGATCATTTTAAGGGCAAAAGTTGTCCCCCTCACAAACAAAATTGACGTGTTTTTGGATTTTTTGAAAAAAAAATTACCCTGGCCGTTATGCCTTGCGGTACGTTTTCGATGGGCCACCCTGTATATATATATATATATATATATATATATATATATATATATATATATATATATGTTGGATTTAGTAGATCTAATTACTTTAAGTATTATAGTGCAGTAAAGAACCTAGTATCGAAATTCGTAAAATATTTTCTATACATTAATTTAATTTTGTTAGTGATTTTGAAGTATAGCAACTATGAAAAAATCACCATCCCAGGTTTTAATGAAGATGTCAAAAAGCAGAATTCACCTTCAAACCTATATGTATTTTAAAGTTATATTTTGAATACGTTCAGGGCGACCATAATACTGATAATTATTTAAATAAATAAAGAAATAATGCCCTAATATTACAGAAGGTGGAAATTTACATATGGATATATATAATAAATGAATCTAATTTAAATTATACCGTTCCAACATGGCGCAGTCTAGCTTTAAAGAGCTACTCTACTGAACCACGTTAAAACTACAAATGACATATTTAATAATTTCAAGTTTCTTAATTAATTAATAATTTTAATGACAAATAATCTGAAAGACTATATAAAAATAAATCTAAAATGTTTATCAAACAATATTTATGTATTTTTAACTGTCAACCGCCTTTAGAACGCAGACAACGGAACAATGGAAAAAGAGACGGACCGATGGACATTCGCACACTGAATCATATAACAAAACTTTACCTTGCAACGCTAATAGATGCTTCTTATATTTACTTTTAAACAAATTAAGATTTAAGTTCAATAAATCAGTAGGTAATGAATTGTACGAAACCACTGCTTGATAAGAAAATGATCGCTGAAAAATGGCAGTTTGGTGCCGAGGCATTGTTAACCTATAACCATGACGAAAATTAACTGCATGAGTATTACTCCGGAAAATGAGACGTTCACGTAAAGAGAAAGGGGCATCAGGTTTCCTCAAGATTTGAATTAAAAAAGTACTAAAATGAAGAAGCCTGCGCGAATCCGTCCTTAGCCAATTCAATTCAGAGTAATATCGAGATATATGATCAGATTTTCCAGAAGACCAAAGATGAATCGAACACAGGCATTCTGAACTTTTTGAATTCGGGATTCACCTTCCAGGTCCAAACAATATCCATACACAAAATCACAATAATTAAAATTTGAGAAAATTAACGACTTGCAAAGCATTTTTTTTAAATTAAAACTTAAAATATGTCTGTTATTTTATAGGATTTGTTAGGTATGACTTTTGTATTAATTTTTTCGAATGATTTAATCGATGAATTAAGATTAATAATATTTAACCTCGTGTGCACCTTCTTACCAATTAACGTAAATACTAAATATTATAAAAAATTAGTTTTGTTTAAGGGGATAAATTAAAATTAAATTTTTTCCTCAATTGTTTTATGGTTTTACAGCGTGGTCGTGCTTTTTCTCCTGTCAGTCTCTCAGGAAATTTTCTCAGAAACCATTTGATATAGAATGTTAAAATTTTGCATAGTTACACATTTTTTGATCCTCATATTGCAGTATTTGCTCAAAAATGTGTGTCCAGTAAGGCAAAACAGGCAATTAAAATTTTGTTAGGTGCCTATTTTGAAACGTCTTTATTTCAAGATTCCAGAACAATGAATTACGTATAGTTAATAATAAAATAAACTTGCCGTTTACAGAAAATCACCCTGCAGCCAAATTCATATCGGATTTTAAAATCAAAAATTCAAACTAAATTGAACTGATTTGTGGCATTACATTTTTGGTAGTTGGAAATTTTACCCACCCATTTTTCATCATCGTCAACAGGAATTGCCTACATTTATATTGTAATATTCATAAATAAGTACATAACCATACTTTATTAAATCATTATATTGAATATTAACGTACCTTAGGAGAAATCTTTTGGTATCTACCATTTTTTCTTTTGTTTATAGACGTAACCTCTTCATTTCCGCAACATTTACAAATTGTCCTTAGATGTTTTTTAAGTTCAGCTAGATAACTCTTAAATACATGAAAATTTATGAGATATTTTATGTAGAAGCGATAAGTGTAAATTAAAGAAAGCATAAATATACTTAAGAATGATTTGATGAATGTTAGTGTTCTTAAGAACATTTAGTTTTTTGACTTGTTTAAAAAATGTACTTAAAGAACTCTTAAGATAAGACCTTTTTAGCTTTAAGATGTAAAACCTCCTGAAGATTCTTTAAACTTAAGAAGATTTATTAAACGCTTTTCTCGGTACTTTCGTAATGATTAAATTGTTTCTTGGGCAATATGTTCATGAAGTCTATTATTCTTGTATTATTTGGCATAATGTAAAACAGTTTGTAATATTTTATTTTACTTCTTAATGTACAATTTGACATTAAATTAACTTTTAGCTATCTTACAAAATAAGTAAAGCTATCCAGCTTTTTTAAAGCTTCCCAAAACAACCAGTTATCACAAAAATGTAATTTAGAGACATAGTTTGTCGTATGAAAAACTCTAAAAACTCCCAGTATAATTTAAAAACATGCTAAAATACCAGGTTTTCAATTTGAAAAATAATTTTACTTCATAAAATCGCCATATATACTAAAGATATGTCCAGACTGTTTTGTTATAAAAGCCAGATACCCTTTAGCATATTACATATTTGTGATCTATTTATTTATTATTGTACTTTTAAAGTTTTTAGTTTATCTCGGATTATTATCGTCTGTTCTTCAATATGTTTCAATTAAAAATTGTAAATATTTTTTTTATCTTATATTATTTTTATTGCATTTGAAAACTTATTTGTAATATTATCAAAATCTTGTATATTGTATTTATACTATTTTAATAATCAATATCTGTATGAATTCCATTTACCAAGGCCGAAAATATGTTCTAAAATAAATATTTCTGTGTTTGATTATAGGTTTTACAGTAGTTAAAAAAATAAAATGGACCATTTTCCAAGTCCAAATAAAACAAATATCCATATTTATAATTTTCTCTTCTTAATGCTTAACCAATTCAAGAAACTTCATAACATTAGACTAGTAATACAGTCCGAAATATTTCCAAATTGATTACTTATTAATATTTGGATATAAATATTTTTTGTATGCAGATTTTATCATTTGGTTTAATAAATATCATAGACGGTTGCATCTATATATATATATATATATATATATATATATATATATATATATATATATATATATATATATATATATATATATATATATATATATATATATATATATATATATATATATATATATATATATATATATATATATATATATATATATATATATATATATATATATATATATATATATATATATATATATATATATATATATATATATATATATATATATACATATATATATATATATTTATATGTATATAATATCAATTATCTACCCAATGACCTTTACAATTTTCAAAATTTACCCCAATTATTTCTGTTCTCTATTTAAATATTAATGGTTTGTGCGCTATTCTTTTTACGTTTTTGTACTCCTTAAAAATGTTGATTAACTATAATAAACTTTTATAAAATAAAACACATTTTATTCTTCGTTGCATAATAGTTTAAGTGACTGCAGACGCAGGCAAAATGTATTTTAGGAATAACAACATGTTAAATTAATATAACTCTTTGTATACAGAAAATAAATTAAATACTACCGTAAAAATGGTTTTTATTTCCAATAAAACTTATTGAAATAAAACTTCAAACAAATCATTAATGTCTGATAAAGAAAGAAAATACTTGAAAATAAAAGTTACTGCTAGTTCTAATTATTTGCGTTATTTGCGAAAGTGTTCCACTGGGGTGAAATCACCAAAGATACTAGCATCCTAAAATAAATCAATTTGAAGTGCTCGTCATTACGAGATCTTAATGAAACCCTTCAATACAGTTACAATGAAGAAATCCTCCTTTTGTTCATATTAATTTTATACTTTCTTTATGTTATGTCTACTTAATGCAATTAAATGTTGTTAGAAAAATAATACGTAATATGATTAAATTTGAGCAAATCCTATTTTACATTAATAAGTAAAACAAAGACACATTGTAGCATTTTCCAACTAGTAATAAACAATAACACAATTAAATATTTAAATACAGCAAAATGTTTAAGATTAATTACAGATGAAAACTTAAGTTGAAAAAATCATATTCTGAGTATAAGAACCGATATAAATCCATTAATATGAGTATTATACAAAGCAAGATAAATCACACGAATAAAATGCTTAAATTAAAATATATATTTCTTAATATACTCTGCATTCCAATAATTACTTTCAATCAATTTGGGGTTCTGTTTGTTCGCCACCTTTAAAAAAAATTCAAAATAAAACTCAAAAAAATATAGTTACTCACTACCGTATTTGGAACCTCCTATTAATCTATTTTCCTATATGCCTTAACAGGGATTTTTAAACTTACAAAATATTTACAATTTAAAAATTTGCATTTTAATACACTGTATTGTTAACAAAGGAAAAAATTAAATATTATATGTACAAAATTTAACACCTTACATAATCACGATACAAAACATTGCGTACAATTGCACACCAGTGCAGTAAAAGTAACTTTGGATGTGTTATGCACGATAGACTAAAAATATGCAATGACTTGCTAGAGAGTATAAGACGTAAAACAAAATTGTTAATATTTAAATAAGACGTAAAACAAAGTTGTTTGAAAAAATTGAAAATTTATTTTCTACAGAAATAAAAGTTAATGGTTTTTTAATATTCATTTCGATCTAGTTTTATTATATCATAACATAAGATTTTGTTGATTTATTGCAAGTTTTTTTATTATCATTATTTTGTATTGTTATACGTTACATTTTATGTAAAAAATTTGTAAAGTTGGTTTGTAACAAAACAATTTCAAAGTAATGTTAATTAATTTTAATAACATATTATTTGGTAAAAATAGTCAGTATAGAAAGAAAATTGGTAAATTTCCTTTGCTTGAAACTTGCTTCGTTATGAATATTTCCTTTTGTTAGGGATAGTGAAGTGTAACCCAATTTAGTCATCCAGTAAATAACACATATATTGTCTTTTTAAATATTTTTATTGCGATTACACCATATTGGATTCATATTAAACAATTTCTACCTATGCCACACTTGATTTTTTGGCATGATTTAAAATAAATTGATTAACTAGTCAGCACCCTTATTTTTTAAGACCGTCATTCTGTTCTCTCATATTGAATTCGTACCAGATTGTTCCTATATCACATTCAATTTTTGTGCTAAATTTGAATTTGATTTGTTAAACATTTAACCACATTTTGTTCCTATATCTTAAATTCGTACCATAATTTTATCAGTTTATCTCTATATCTCTCTAAATGGTTAAACAAAATTAAAAATCATTCTTATAAGTACTTTTTAAGCTGATTCTTTCAATTCAATGTAACAAGTAATTATGCCAAAATTTGAACCCTTAACTTTTGACAAACATTTGAAGACAGTCGGGTAAGCAACTGACGTCGCGAACTGACAGATAGACAGACGGTTTTTTGGCATCTGGAGACGAAGGATATATAATGCCTGGGAATTCCTACCACAATTTTCCAAGTGCATTTATATAAGATACTTAATTCTTGCACAAAATTTAAAATCAATCTAATAAGTGGTTTTTTAAGTATTTTACTAGGCCGCCATTTTGTTTTGTCATCTTGGATTTATACCAAAAGTTTACTACTTGATTTCTACTTTATACTTCATTTTTGTGCAGACTTTGAAGTAAGTTGGATAATTAGTTGTTTAGTAATAATTTGTTTACCTGTTCACGAAGCCGCCATATTGGATTTTTACCAAAATGTTATCAGACTATCCCCATATGACCCCTAATGTTTGACCAAAATCTGAAGTCAATGGAGTAAGTAGTTTTTGAGCTATGCCGTGAAAAGGGAGACAGACCGATGGAATTGAGAAAACATGTTTTTCGGCATCTAGGGACCCTGAAACGGAAATATGTGCTTTTTATAACTATTTTGTTCTCTTAACTTAAATCTTATCTTATCATCATATAAATCAAGGCTATCTAATTATTTTTATTATTAAAAAACAAATACTTAGTTGAAGAGGAAACACTATTTATTGTTAGGCATGTTTGTTTCAATTTCTTCTTCTTGAAGAGCCGTACCCGCATTTGGGATTGGCGATAGCCAATGTGTGTCTTTATTTATAGTAATATTTATATAATATAAAATTTATCTTATATCAAGATTAAGGTGTAATAATGCTATTTTTCTTTGCTCTAAAATCCAAGTTTTCTTCTAAAATAAGAATTCCACGTCTGGAACTATGACCCCTTTTTTACATGGCAAAGCTAATGTTTTTTTTTGTAGATAATGATATGATATTTCTTTGGATAACTCTTGGATAATATTGAAAATAATTTTAATGTACAATTATCAAACCCGCAAATTTTTACCGAAAAGAAAAAATTGCACTCTTTAATAATTTAGACGGAAACGAAAATACGTTGTAATCATTAAGTAAATTTTCATCGTTTACTAAAATTCAACGCACTCTTAACTATATTTTACGCTTTATACATATCTCCGCTATCTACTATTGTACTTGCTGACCTATGACGCCATTAAATGTGTCTTAACAGCTTTAACAATATATATATATATATATATATATATATATATATATATATATAATGTATATATACATAAATATATATAGAAGAGAAACAAGAAATATCAATTTTTGTGTTGTTGTTGGTCGTAAAAAGTTATACGAAACAAAAGAACTAACGGGAAGGAAATTTACTCCTTCCCCATTGTGTCGAAAAACGACCAAAATAAGATGTATGTTAGTTTAAGGGCCAAGGAGCCATCTGCTACCGTGGTATCTACCCGGCAAGGCTCATCAGGCAATTTCGAAATAAATCACTTCTTCAGGGATGTATAAATTACAAAATTGATATATTTTTAAATGTTAAACTTTGAAAAGCAAAACTATAGTTCTTGAAAAAGAGTTAAAATCAATTTTATACGAAATTTTATTCTCTAGGTCATTTTATGTTTAATTAAGATACATTTGTGTATTTATCTGATGTTCCTATTTCTATACATTTTTGTTTTATGATACATTTACCTGATGATTTTATATTCCCAGAAGAAACTCTATCGGCCGATAGCAACAGGTAAGGACAATTAAGTTTCATGTTAAAATATATAAGGGACATATTTTTTTTTATTTTAGCGTTTAAAAACTTGATGATATTCTAAGTTCTTCATATATCAGAAACAAATAGCAGTCAATTTATCGATTTAAAATTCAGTTAAAGCTATTGAAACACTTTATGAAATTTTGACATACCCATTAACTCTCGGAGATTAAATTTTAATTGAAACGGAGTTTAAAGTTCTAAACGGAGTTTTGAGTGAAACATCTTGTATGTCCTTACGACGTTTTGCAATAATCTTAATAAATAAATGATATTTCTGTAATGGCTTCTGGCTTGCAACACCATACATAGATATATTTCTGTAAGGAAATGCGATATACAGCGGTACTAATTAACATCTCGTAAGTAGACAAGACCCATATTTGATAATTAAATATTGACGTTGTGTCTGATGTATTTGCGTTAATGCTAATGCCGCAATTGAAGTAGCATGTACCTCAAATGTGATTTGTTAAGTTAAATTAGATGAAGTATAAATGGATGTAAATTTAGCCCGTTCGAGGTTTACATATGAGAATATACTACATAATTTATTGGTGTATGACGATTATGTTACTGTAATAATCAGATCGTATTAATTGCACCTTAATAGGTTATTGTATTAACTTTAAACTCATTATATTGCTACAAAAGTGAAAAATTCCATTACCTATTTATTAATTACAATAAGTTTTTGTTTTTAGTTACGTCATCACAATGCAGCATTCCTAAAATATTTTCCTTACTTAAAAAATGTGTAGGGGAAAATGGAAGACATTTAACCGTTTTCCTTGGGAAAGCCATATTGGGTAGAAAAAACATATCAACAAATGTTTCAGAGGTCTAACCCCACAGGTCTGGAAACTAGTGCGACTGTTAAATGGATTGAAAAGTTAAGAATATATTTTATATGCTACTGTTTTTGTCGTGATGTGCTTTTGATTGAATCTTCCCCAAGGAGAGGGTAGATTCAACCAGCATGTGGGGTAGTTTTAACCAATTAACCAGAAAGAACTAAAACTACAATTTTATTGATCAAAAATACTTACATAATATATCTAAATATAGAACATATTAAAATCAATTATTTATAATGTAATATTATAAAACTTCTTAGAAAGAAAGAACCTACATCTAAAGCTTTTTAATTAAAGATATTGTAACTTCTAAAATAAGGCTGATTCTAAATAACTCAAACAATAACCTTTATGAATTATAAAAGAGAACAAAAAGGCAATAATTCAATCCCTTAAAGCTAACATTAAATTTATGTAAAGATCAGTCCTAGTAGTCTCAAAGGTTCAGAGATTTGGCAGTAAGCTAATAATTTGATCTCAACTGTAGCAATTGGCCTAATGAATAAAAATTAAGCAATGGCTTTTTCTTGAAAATTCCTAGTAATTGCTTAAGTTAAAATGAATAAAATATTTAGGAATTACTTGACCTTGTAGTAGTTGCTTCAAATCAAAGGAAAAGCTCAAAGTAAAAGGTTTTGCTTAAAAATGTTAAGTATTTTATTAATATAGTATGAATAAAAATGGCAATTGCTATTGCTATATAAGCATTTGCTGGCAAATTTTCACTAAATCATCTTTACATTTGCTTAGATTAGTTTTGTTGTGGTATTTGAACGGTTTACACCGTAAAATGGCACAGGTTTTGAGTCGAAAAGTGAAATTCTACAAAGTACGTAAGGGGTGCATAAAAGAAGATTATAGAAAATTGTATCAATGTACAATGGCTTGCAAATTATTTCCTGGAAGAAAGTGGTGAAACACGCGGTGGAGCTTTACTGACTTTAGACAAAATGAAAATTTTTCTGCGTGTCGTGGCGAACCCAAGTTTTTAAAATGCAATTGGGTAAGAAATGGGTGTTCATCACACCAGTGTCTCCAAAACATATACTTACGTTATCAACAGAATTGTGAGTACGGCAAAACATGGATAAAATTTCCCACAACTGGAGCAGAACTTATGGAGACTAAAAATCTATGGTCCCAAAAATACCGATTTCCAAATGCAATTAGGGTCACATCAGAATCCCTAAGTTTAGCGAATTCGGTGATGAATGTCAATAGGAAGGGATTTGCCAGTTTAAGCGTTGAAGTAACTTGCAACCGACAAGAAATGTTTACAAGTATGGAGTGTCAGTGGCCAGGATCCGTGCATGATAGCAGAATTTTTAAAAATTCCAATGCTTATCACTGTTTGAGAAATGCTGGAAAAGACTGTTGTTTATTAGGAAACGATGGTTATACAATAGCTCCCTGGCTCATGACACCTTGGAGAAATCCAGCGACACCTGCTCAGCAGCAATATAATAAAATTTTTTGTCGAAAACGTGTCATAATTGAAAGGTGTTTTGGAGAATAAAAAGGTAGATTTCGTGTTTTGCAGTATAAGGTTCGTAGCAAATTGTAAAAAAATTCACCAATTGTCATCTGTTGTGTTGTCTTGTACTCGTATAATATTGCAGAATATTGAAATGATGGAGAATTTGTTTTTCCAGAAGAATCAGATTATCATGGAGATTTGTATGTTCAAAACGAATTAGGCAATTTCAATATAATTCGTCGTTTGGGTCAGCAAAAAAGAGAATTGCTCACAGAAACTTTTTTTAATATTAATAATTAGTGTACCTAGGGTATAATTTCTCTATAAGTAAGTTTGTTTAAACACAAACTTATCTTACTATGGTTATTTATGTTGCTGGCATAAAAAAACTAAGTTTATTATAATCAGACATTTAAGTTTATAAAATATTCACTGTTATATTAAATAAAAAGTTAAAGTAGTTTACTTGAAAAAAAAAGCAAGAGTGGTACTTTACAATTTCAAAAGAACTTGATCATTTTCTGTAATATACTTAACTAGTTTAAGTTGTTCCAATAATACTAAATGCTGCAATTCTGAATTACTTAATTGTTTTGTCTCCTCGGTTTCGGGTAAAACTTTACGTTTCTTTATAGGTATAATTGATGTTGGCGGTGGCGATGTAACTACACTCTCTGAACGTGAACAGGATTCTGGCGATTTAAGGTCAAAACCAATCGATACTGCACTATTGACTAGCTAGTTATGTAGTTATAATAATACTAAAATACTCAGAAAAATATTCAATTAAAATCATTTTATCATTTCTCAAATCATGCTTAAGTTTAATCAGTTTATATGCAGCACGTTTGTTTTAATGTGAAACAGAGTATTTTATTTATTTAATTATACAATACACTGAAGAATAAGAAAATTTCAAATAGTACAATTTTTCGCAGGTGATTACAACATGTAGTTTCTCGACAATAATTGTGTTTATTTCAAAGAATTGATTAACATGAACTAAGTGTTATTTATATCTGAGTTTTATCTAACGGCGTTTACCACTAGAATCTTTAGTGCAATCTGAGTATATTCTCACTTTCTTCTTTTTCATGCCGATGAACAAGGACACAAACAGCCGGTTAAGAACGCCATAATTAGCTACTCCTAATAGCCAAGTAGAAGTGGCTTTAAGGTGGGGTTAAAAGTATACTATCAAAATTATGTCTCTAGTTAAAAGAAACTCTCTATAAGTGTGAATATTACTAACTTGGTATTTTATTAAACACAGGATTTCTTTCTGCTTCTAAAGTATCCATTAGTACTTTTTCCCATGGATTCATACTAACTTTTATAATTCCAGTTCTATTTACATCATATTTCTTTTTTACTTCCCCTTTATGATGCTTTCTTTTGGTACTTACTTTATTCGATACTTACTTAGTTGTAAGAGAAATATTAGATATTTCTTTGTGGTTGTTTGCTATAGTCTGAATTGCTTTTTCTTTTTCCTTTTTTAATTCAGGAACTTGCGACTTATTGAAAATTAGTTTATGTTCTTTTAATTTATTGACGAAAATAAATTGCTTGTCTTCTGGAGTCTCTTCAGGGTCAGTATATTCGCTTGTATCCGACATAACGCAAATTATCTCTCTTTTACCTTTCTAAGAAAATTACAGTATACATATAACGAAATATGTTTGGACTGAAGACAAACAAATAGACGCGCCTTGACAAGTCGACAAAGCAATTGGTTAGAATGCGCTGGAATGGTAGCAAATGCTTAAGGTTTTATTCTTAAGATCCTTAAGCAATTACTTGTTCTTAAAGCTTTTACTTCTACTAACCAGCATTTGCTTTTAGCAATTGCTTAACTTTTGTTCATAAGGCCAGTTATCTTCATTATCAAAGTGTTACTATTGCCCTTACGCCTTAAAAAGTTTACCTCATGTTTATTTAGATCTTTTGATAATATCAATATGATCAATTTCGGATTTTTTGGTACAACATCTTATTAACACAAAATCAGAAATATTAATTAAAAATTATTTTTTAATATTTGAAGGAAATTACTCCTAACAAGAAACTAAATCGGAATCAAGAAATTCCATAGATGCATGAGATGAATTACTTTCAGATTTGTCCTTGAAAATTTTTTAGTTGTTTTTGAAATTTTTAATTCTAATTTTCTACTTTTTCTGTTTCTGCTATTTCAAGTTCTTTTAGACCGGGTGTAGATGATTATATTTTTGATATACATGTTCCCTCTTTACTTGTCTTTTTAATTTCGGTTATGGTTTTACTTTTTCCAACAAGGATATTGTCGTATTTTAAAGAATTGGATGTTTCACACTGGTTTTTATTGCGGCTTTCAAACTGATGGTCCTGAACAATATTGCTGGGTGAGAAATTATCTTTAAAAGCAAGACTATTAAAAGACCAGATTCCCGGTGTCCTAAATGAACTTAAATTATTTGTGGGGCAAATGCTTTATTATTTACTTCTCTCATGTTGCGGATTGTGGGTTTTTGTCCTTGAAATTTTGAAGGCAAATTCATATATGCAAGACACCTGATCTGTCTATATAATA
The DNA here is from genome assembly GCA_030620095.1 of Kuschelorhynchus macadamiae. NCBI lineage: Eukaryota > Metazoa > Arthropoda > Insecta > Coleoptera > Curculionidae > Kuschelorhynchus > Kuschelorhynchus macadamiae. The sequence goes on from JAUTXW010004289.1 coordinate 455,789, forward strand.
AATCATAATGTAAGTCTGATAATTTTTTTAATATATTTTGCTAGACTCCCTTTCGGCTACAGAAAATATTTTATTTGCACTATATTTGCTATGAAATACCCCATTACTTAACATTGCAGAGTCAGAAGAATTTGGATAGTCATCAGCTTTTCCGATCTAGTTAACCTTTTTATATCTAGACACAAGAGTATATCTGTTAATATCATAACTACATGCTTAACAGGTCCTTTTTCTCGCAGACAAGCCTTTATTGCAATTTTTATATATATTCGACTACTTCACGGTTTTGTTTTCTCAGCATCAAGGAGAACGGATTGGTTCAACTTAGACAAAATACTTATGGGCTAGATTCAATCGGTTTGAGTGTACCACAAGTTTGTAGGTTGAATCTTCCCCACAGCGACTAAATTCGGAAAATGCAGCACTTGAGGATGTTTTTGAGGTTATATTATATAAATAAAATTAACAACCAATAAACGATTATTTTAGAACTGCAGTCGAAAACACAATAATTTTGGTATGGCCTAAATGACATACAAAAAAATTCTTTTTCGTTTACCTACTTGGAAAAGACCTGAAATATACTTTCTATCGTAAATGTTCACTAAATGTACCCGGAATGGTAAATGAGTGCAAGCTCTGACGCTATATAAAAACCACGTGTTATTACACGCGGGAATTTCAAATTTTTTTAAAATTAATTGAATTGGTTGAATCTACCCGATGGTTGAACGTCCCCATATTTGCTTAGGTATATAAAGGCAAAATATCGTTCGATAAGGATTTTAATGTAACAGTATTTTCAGTATCTTCTAGGTAATAAATGAAAGTTTTATTTGGCAATTTTTCAAACAAAATTAATATTAAATTGATAGACTAGTGTAAGAAAGGTAAAGTATTAAATATCGATACTAACTAGTATTTTAGTGTGAAGCTAATGTATCATCATAATAAACACAATACTTTCAACTATTTTACAAACCCATTTTAACATTTAAATATTTGTTAATTATTAAAAATAAATGGTTCTTTCCCTATTCATTTCAAATGGACCCATGCAAATGATTTTTCAAAGTGTTAAATTTTTCGTTACTTATTTCCATGACAAACGATACATTTTTTGTATACATATTGGTCCGTCGTACTCTTTTTGCTTCTGTTACATAGGCTTAAAAGCTTTCTTGTCAAAACCTGATTTATTTTATTTTTAACATGTTTTTCTTACATTATAATTTGTAGCTCAAAGCATTTTTTATATCTTGTGTAATTTTTTTTAATATCTGTATAATTCCTATAAGAAGTAAAAAATAACTCTAGGAAAAGATATCACTCTAGGAAAAAATCATACTGACCAAAGCCTAAGGAAGGGTTATATTAGATATTGCCCTTTAATGTCATTGTTAAAAATATCGGAGCTGACTAAATAAACAAAAAAAGACGAGGTTATTAAAAAATTAATTTTTAGAAGAAATCTTTTAGTATTTTAATGAAATATAATAGTAAAATTTAATAAATGCACCAAGAAATATCAATTTTAAAGGTTAGATAGTTCTAGAAAATAAGTTTAGAGTGATTTATGAACATTTATGAACACTTTATATAATAGCACTGTCCAAATTAAGTTAAATATTATTTCGCATTTTAAAAATCTTTTCTTTATTTTTATAAAATATTTTTTTATATGTGGATTTTATAAATTCCTGCATGTCTTGAAATATTTAAAACTTGTATTACTTTTATCTATATTTGTAAATAGAGTTAAAACGAAAATAGAACGTATAAACCCATCAAAACAAACCTTAAGTGGAATTAATCTAATACATTTTCTAAAAAAGAAACTGCCCTTTTTTTATTCTCTTTAAAATGACTAAAAAAATTTGTTTATTTTCCTATTTAAATATATTTTTGACAAAATTTGATTTTTTAGGTTTTAAAAATGTTTTATAATAAAATGTAAAGAGAAAAACGATTATACTAAAAAGTTATAGTTACAAAAGTTTATTAAAAAAAAATAAATATTAATATTTCATTTTTAAGCAAAATAATACATTCTATTTCATTCGTAAATTTTTTTTTAATAAAAAGAATTATTATTAGTTGTTTAAATATGCAACAAAGTTTAGTTTATATGTTTTTTTTAACTTTTGATTTTTTTTAGTATAATCGCTTTTTTCTTTACTCATCAATCAAATTTGGTCAATTTTAATATTTTAGTCAATATATTACGGAAATAAATAAAGCACAATATATGCACACATACCGTGAACGAATATCAGGTAATAGAGCTAACGAAGTTAAGTTGTATATATCAGGTGGATACTACTAACTAAACTTAAGCAAACTCACTAGAGCATCTCATAGTAACGATAAACATTATAAACGCCAAAACTAATATAACACTTGATATCGAGGCTTAAATTATTTAGATAGCACATATTTGAAATTCCAGAATCTGGTTTATAAGCAGTTTCACCTGTGTTAATTATAAGATAATATATATTGTCTCCATAATCATACGCATCGATTTTAGTAAATAGTCATACCTAACTGTTTATTCAAGGGGATGTACATAAAAGATGCAAATGTAAGAAAACAAATGCTGTCAAACGTTTTAAGTATAAAAAACAATTTTTTTATTTATAATAGACGTAATAATTGCTACTGAATAAAAAAGTCCTATATCTACTAAAAAAGGAATTAGACTTCTTTGTGCTTAAGGCTCCAGAGAAAATAGTCTTTAAAAGGGTGATAATACAGAAGGTGTTTATGGAATAGTTAGTACTTTTTACAGTTTTGAGGTTAAACACGAAATGAGCTGTAATTTTGGTTTCCTAGTGAAAACAAATATTAATACTAACTCCAAAATTTTTGGAATTATTAGCCATTTTCTGTTTAAATACAAAACAATAGCAAATTCCGAATCTAAACTCAATACTTAAATGAAAAGTAACAAGTGGCCCAAATAAGCCTTGATATAGGTATATTTTCTTATAAGAGATTTTCGTATTATTGAAATTTGACTTCTTACCAAGATTAATCTGCAGTTATAACAGACACAAATGGTGGTTGTTTAAAAAAATAAATGTCACCGTGTTTAGAGTGGAATAAGATTTTTAAAATTACAAAATGAAATGTCGGTAAATATCATTTACCCAGAACTTCCTTCTTTATGATTTTTTCACTAGGAACAGAGAAATGTGACCCAATGTAGTTTCGCCCACAGTCATTTATATAGTAGCACATATTTACGGTATTTTCAAACATCCTTATCGAATGCCATTTCCACTATAATGGATCCAACACCATATTGGATTCGTACCAATAGTTAACAAGTTTCTATCTATGATATGATTTTTGAGCATTGTTTAAAGTAAATTAAATAAGTAGATTGTTGATTGATTTTTTAAAAGTTTCATTATGTTGAATTCTTATAGAAATGTTACCAGTTTATCCCTATATCACATCTAGTTTTTGTGCAAAAACGTTCGTAGTTCGATTGGATTTGTTCCAAAATGATAACAGTTTATTCTTATATAACACTTGAATTTTGTGCAAAATTTAACGTAAATTGGATATTTAGTTTTTTAGTAACAATTTTTTTAACAGAACAACAACGGCATCTTGTTACGCCAAATTGCATTTTTACCAAAATGTTACCAGTTGATCCCTATATGACTGGTAAGTAGTTATTTAGCTATGCCGCAAATTGCCATATATAGAGCCAGATCGACAGACAGACAAACATACCAATAGAAAGAAAAGATACTTCTTGACATACAGGGATGTCAACTTGAATTCGGACCACAAATATTACCAGGTCATCCCGAACAGACAGACCGACGGAATTGAGAAAACATGGTTTTTTTCATCCCTAAAAACCTGGAAGGGTGATTTTTTCACGATACAGTACTTTTCCTTCTACGACAAACCTTTATTTAGCAAAAACACTGAGATGTCAAAAATTATATTTTATTCCATCACAAAAATTTTACTTAAACTAAGACCTAACTGATGTTTAATGCCACTATTAAAATATTTAGTTTCTATTAGTTTGACGCAGACTTCATGAAGTCAAATTCCCAAGATTGATTTAAGTATTATTTTTACTTTTCAGTGCTCTTTTAATCGGTTTTATTTTTTCTGTAATTCTTTTATTTAATCCTTTTCAGTTTCATTTATAAAATGTTATATTTTAAATGTCAGGTTCAAGGTTTCTTAGGCCTAAACCTAGGTACTGGGGTCCATTAAACATACAATTTTGCCAGAACTAATAATATATAAAAAGTGCAATCTATACGTAGTTATAGAAAATCAACAATACAAATTTTTCTTGCTGTAAATTAATATGATTATCAAAAACTACGAAAAATATAAAACATGATATTTTGGAACATCTACTTTTTTTAAATTCAACCACCATAGTCATGACATAAGAAAAGTCCAGAATAAACTTATCTAATATTATTAACATTCATTAAGATTTGTATTTACCTAGCGATATAATCTGACCAGAAAAACTACTGCCTCCCAATAGATCAGTGCTCTACCTCCAGCTTTGCCCAAATTAAATTTTTTGATTAATTACAGTTTCATGCTCCAAATTTTGATATATATTAAAATATTTAAAAGTTTGTGCGAAAACTATCTGGCAAAAAAAATTTAAAGTTACATCATATTTTCTTAAATCTATTTGCTATGGAATAGCCAAGGTACCACACGAAATACTTTTTTTGAAAATCGGTAAATTTCCTTTGCCCAGAACGTCCCTCATTATGAATATTTCCTGTTATTAGGAACAGTGAACTGTGATCCAGTTTAAATCAGTACATAGTTATTTTAAAACACATATACTAGCTTTTGAATTATTTTTATTAGGTGCCATTTTGTTCCATCATATTGGATGCCTACCAATATTTTACCGGTTTCTACTTATGCCATACTTGATTTTTGGGCATAATTTAAAATACATTGAATAAATAGTTTTTTCGCACTAGTTGATTCCTATATCTCATTTAATTTTTATAAATTTAACGTCAATTGAATAAGATTTTTTACGTTGATTTTTTAAAATTTTTATTTGAACGCCATTTTGTTCTACCATCTTAAATTCGTAACCCAACTTTATTAGTGTATCTTTATATCACATTTAATGCTTGCACAAAAATTGAAATTAATCCAATAAGTAGTTTTTTCAGGCTGGTTTTTTTAAATATTTTATTAGGCTGCCATTTTGTTTTGCTATCTTATATTCATACCAAAACGTTCCTAGTTCATTCTTACGTAACACTTAATTTTTGTGCAAAATTGAGGTAAATCGGATAATTAGATTTATTTGGAATAACTTGTACAACGTTTCACTAAGCCGCCATCTTGCTCCGGCATATTAAAGTTTTACCAAAATATTATCAGGACATCTCCATATAACCCTTAATTTTTAATTAAAATTTGAAGTTAATCTGATCGGTAACATTTAAACTATGCCGCGAACTGACAGACAGACAAACCGACAGAAACATATTTTTTTGGCATCTATGGATGCTGAAACGTTGAGCTTTGAGCTAAAGTCAATCGGTTAAGTAGTTTTTTAGTTATGCCGCGAACAGACAGACCGATAGACAGACAGATCGACGGAATCGTGAAAACTTGTTTTTCGGCATCTAGAGTCCCCGAAACGTAAAGATCTGCAAAAATCTCGGAGAATGATTTTTTCACGATTACAATACTTCCATTTTACGAGGGAAGTCAAACTCATCTATATTGTTCACATCTCCCCGGAATAATCGATGTACAGGGTGGCCATTTTATGGTGATACAGTACCTTATCTAGAAAACGGTAACAGTTACGACAAAAAGTTAAATACAAAAATGTTATTTGGATTCAATTAAATTTTTATTTTATTTCACTTTTGCTTATACAGAGTATTTCGTTTTGACGTGACACATGTCAACTTTCTTAATTTAAATGGAATACCCTATATGTTATTACATATTTCGATTCTACTGTTAATTTGCGAAAGTTTTTATAATAACATCTATATTTGAATTCTTTATCGTTTTTGAGTAAATTGAGTTTTTAGAATTTTTAAAAAAAAAAACATAGGTATTTAAAAAAAATGTTTTACCTATAAAACTTTAATGGAACTGACTAATATCCTAAACATATATTACTAAGGGTTCAATTCAACGAGTTTCCATGCTGGTCTTACCAATTAATATACAGGATGTTAAAGATGGAGAGCAAAACAAACTGAACTTTAAATGTAAAAATCTCCTGTTTTTCAAATGGAATACCCTGTATTTTTTTATTTCATATGATTCAGCGCTCAATTACCTATCATTACTCATATATATGTCCTATACCTTAAATGAACAGTTTCGATTTTATTAGCTGTTTTCTGATTTATCCCGGAATTTTGCCAGTAAATAAGATCAGAAACTAAAAAAATAAAGATAGGCTTAGGAAATAACCTAATGCAATTGTTGACTTAAGTTGACATTTGCTCTGTTTATCGTTTTTGTCAAATTTTTGCTGCGAAATTTGTTAAAAAATGGCTTTATATAGTTTAGATCAACGTTTGAAATTATACAACTGTTTCATAAAAGTCCAGGGTTAGCCCTTAGAGAATATTCGAAGGAATATCCTAATAATCGAGCTCCCTCCAGGATTATATTTTTTCGAGTTGTGCGTGATTTGGAAAATGGTGTCCTTAAAAACTCTAAGAAAAATCGTCCCAATTTTGTCCTCACTGAGGAAAAATAACTGGAGATTTTACTTTATTTCGAGGAAGATGATGAAAGATCCCAAAGAGATGCTGACAGAGACATTGCAGGTGTCAGTAGAGGAAGTATTCAAAAAACACTGCAGGTGAATGGTTATCATCCTTTTCTTCCAACTCAATTATTATCACAATTAGACTTTAATTAGATTTATAAGATTAACTTTTTGTTGTGATATTATGGACCGGCATTTCGAAAATGTGTTTTTTTCAAAAGTGCTTTGGACTGATGAGGTGCTTTTGACTTAATCGGAAAAACGCTAATTACTGGTCTCAAACTAATAAACATCTAATAAAAGCAATTAAAAAAAAGGCCGTCAAACGGTAAATGTGTGGTGCGGAATTATTTGAGACCGTATTATCGGACCAATATTTTTTGACAGGTCGTTAAATAGGAAAAGATACTGGGCACTGCTTAAGAATGAAATCATGCCCCTTATCAACGACTTGCCAGCAAATATTCGAGAAAATATCATTTTTCAGTAGGATAGCGCCCCTTACCACACGGTTGCACATTGCAACATTTTCCATTGTGGATAGGAAGACATGGTTTAATATCCTAGCCACCACGAAGCCCTGATTTAAGCCCTTTAAACTTCTTTCTATAGGGTGCACTAAAAAATAAAGTTTATAAAAATAGATCTAATAATAGAAATGAGTTAAAAATAAAAATCAGGGAAGAGATCAATAATTTTAATGCATCTAATTCGGTAATGAACGCTATTAGAAAAATTGAGGCTATTTACACTTCATGTATCGCAATGGACGGTGGCCATATTGAAAATCTGTTTTAATCATGTTTAATACTCAGTTAGTTATTAGTTATACCGTGTGGCACAAGATATTTTTTGTCTCTCCCTTATTTTCGTAAACATTAAATAATAAGAACATAAATTACGTAATATTTCACTTTTATTTGTATTTTCTAACATTATTTATAGTCGCTATCTGTGTTAAGGAAATGAGAATAAGGCTTAGTTTACGACATTTTTATTTTAGCCCACCTCATCTGTTTACTTATATTAAAAAAAAAATAGTCAAATCAGAAAACGGCTAATAAAATCTAAACTGTTCATTTTAGGTATAGGACATATATATGAGTAATGATAGGTAATTGAACGCTGAATCAGATGAAATAAAAATATACAGGGTGTTCCATTCGAAAAACAGGAGATTTTTACATTTAAAATTCTGTTTGTTTTGCTCTCCATTTTTAACACCCTGTATATTAATTGGTAAGACCAGCATGGAAACTCGTTGAATTGAACCCTTAGTAATGTATGTTTAGGATATCAATCAGTTCCATTAAAGTTTTATAGGTAAAAATTTTTTTTTTCAAATATATTTTTTTTAAAAAAATTCTAAAAACCGAATTTACTCAAAAACGATAAAGAATTCAAATATAGATGTTATTATAAAAACTTTCACAAATTAACAGTAGAATCGAAATGTGTAATAATATATAGGGTATTCCATTTAAATTAAGAAAATTGACATGTTTGACGTCAAAACTAGTATTCTAAATTTTAAGGCAATATGATAAAGCAATGTAAAGTTATCGCGGAAACTCTCTCGCAGAAAGGGATAAAAATGGCGCTATACCGCTATTTTTTTTTCAGTGCTTATTATATGACATACCGGCTGTCTCCAGAATACTTCCTGACACAATGATTTAATTCAATCAAGGTATCACTAAGTGTAAGCGAAATACATACTTAAAAAATACAAAGGGTCGATTTGAGAACATCCTTTTCTGAATTTGATCCGATATATTTTTAATTTGGGTTAAATTTTACTTTTTATTTACCAATAAAGTCGCTAGCTAGACAGACAGACAAACAGACCGACGGAAATTAAATCCCTTAAATTTGCCATTTAAGGGACCCTTGATATAAAAAAATATACAATTAGATACCATTCTAATGTATAGTTCGTTTTAGTTACCTTTTCAATCAATCCGCTCTGAATTTTTGATAGACACGTGAGAAATCTGGACAGTTTTGATGCACATATCAAGCTACTATCAAAAGCGAATCGTGCAAAAAGATAACATAAACGAACTTATTTTCTATATAAATTTCAATTAACAGTTATTTTCCTAACAAGTGCGCAAAGTGATACTTTCCCGCACGCAAAGCTGATAGACGAACGACGCAAAGAGGAGGTTGGACAAGCTTTAAGTTTGGGAAAGACCCTTTGCGCAAGTGTTAGGAACAATATTTTTTCTACGAGTGTTACAAATTTTACAAACTTTTTACCTGTTTATATAGGTAGGTACTAAGCGCGGGTAAAACAATATGTCTTATAAGTCATAAAATTGTGAATAACCTTAAATAAGTTAGAAAAACTTTTTATTTTAACTTAAAACAGAAATAATATTACTTATTATTATTAACAATATTAATATTGAAAGTACAGTTTGTGGCATGCTGCAAATTTAAAGCTGAGTGCAACTGGTTTATTGGGAAAGCTGATGAAGATGGTTCTTTATCCACCGTTAATGAATGAAATGGAACTTAGTGGTTTTCTCGCGCAAATTGACAAACTTAGTATTTCCACTGGATGTTTTTTGCACTGCCCCTTAAAATATTGTTGCATAACTCTTTTTTGTATGTAGTTGAGTCGTTAATATATCCCGCCACAACTGTGTAATTTTTTGAATCCTGAATTTTGACCACAATTACATTTCCGTTGTCTTCAATGTCAACTGTTGTTAGTTTTGCTAATTCCTCTCCTCTGCAACTTTCAACGAAAGATATATATCATCTGACGCCTTATTTATGAAATCCGATATGTTTTCTTTTGTAAAAATATTTGCTTGTTTGGTTTGCAGTTAATTTGTAGAATTATTAACGCTCTTAAGCACTGAGTATTTAGCCCACAAAGTATTTCGTCTAAATTATTTGCTTAAAGCCTGGGTTATAGTTTGAAAACGTTTGAGTCTTGCGTCGCCATTTTCGCTGTCCTTGAAGTTTAATTAACGTAAAGCAATGGGTACGGTTATATTTTTGCCGCCATCCGTTTGAGTTTCCGCTAGCCATCGAAAAGATGGCGATCTTTAACTTTGACGAAAGCGGGTGGTGTGAATCAACGTTTGCTTTAAGCTGCAACCAATAAAATTGCTGGATTTTGAAATTTAACATTAACATATACACATAACATCATCCGTTCAAAAAACTTGCTTGGGTCATTGTCTTTAACTTTAAGAAAATACTAGTTTTTCTACCCCAATTAATATGCCGAATCCGCCACCTTCTTTGCGGCATTCTCGTCAACATCTTTACAGCACACAATAATATGTCCACAATGCGTAGTCTTTACTAGGCATCATTACTAGGATTTTGATTATCCATCTCAGTAAATAAAAAAACGCACATCATTTTTAAAACAAGCAAGACAAAATTGTATTACACAAAAAGGCGATAAATATAAACAGAAAAGTAAGGTTAGTTCCACAGATGACGCAAAGCGCAAACGTTTTCAATCTATAAGACGGGCTAAGGACCAGCGTAAACGCTTAGCTCAAAAGGACGACGCAGGACGCAAACTTTTTAAATCTATAACCCAGGCTTAATTCAAGAAAATACGCTAATAGTACCTCTTCTTTAACCGTTTTCACACCTTTTCCTTTGGACTATTTCCCGAACAAGTCGTACTGCTTTTCATACTTCTATTTTGATGTTACTGGCAGTAGCTTCAAATTTGCTGATTCCGCGGCTTTTAGTACCTTTTCTGGTATTTCTTCATCCGAAGTATCCATTTTAAGCAGAAGTACGTTTTTGAAGCTTTTTTCAAATGATTGAATGTTTGTGTTTTGGTTGACATAGCAAAAATACTGAAATTATCAAAATTGCATTATCGCAAACAGAAGTTTTTGTTGTCTTATTTGACACTGACAAGTAATGATACTGTCGTTTAATTAGTTATCAAATTGTGATAATTTAATTTGGAGTAAATTTGGCTACATTCTCTACGAGCGTAACAAAAACGATAAATCTTTATTTTTTGAACATTGTTTAATACTGAAAACATTAAAATATCTAAAATTCCTGCTTAAAGACGACAATTCTGCGAATAAAAAAAGTGTGGGCAAAGGGTTCCCGTGCGCAAAGTTCAACTTAGTAGTAGAAGTAAAAAAATTACATTTTTGTTAAAGATATGTTTTTAATAAAACATTCAGAAAAATGTTTGTACATTTTACGCAGGTATTGCGATTTGAGCCTGATTGGACCACACCATTTTATTATTAAATTAATTAACAATTCAATACATTTTTGCGAGATATCCTTTATACTACGTCTGTTGAGATAAGTACTAATTAATTTCTTGAGACAAGCTTTTAAAATTGGTAACAACTACATACGTATTAAAAAAAATACTGTCATCCAGTCAAACCTTAATCAAACGCACCCCTTAATCAACGGATTTTATATAATTTTATAGGATTATACATGTGTACAAAATATTAATCTAATGGAACATCAGTATGAGTGTCGAACTCGATTTGTAAGATTTGATTTTTAAAATTCACCTTTTTTAATTTTTTAGCTCATGCTGTATGTCTGACCTAACTTTCAATAATGAAAAGTTAATTTTTGCTTCATGCCCGAACTTTTGTCAAAATACAATTATCTTAGAAATCAATAAAAAAAAGTTTATCATTTGGTAACTAAATTTAGACACACCCTGTAGACATATAATATAAAAAAGCTCGTAAATCTTCTATACTAGTCTAAACGAGACCAATACACAATTCGTTATTGTGAGAGATTTTGCATAACAATACAAACAAACCAGCGCGCGTGATCCCCCGGCGACGCCTGTAACACCACGTTACCATGGCAATGGCAAGACTACTATTTTGCCCTAAGCTGCGGGTCTTTCCTATTTAATGCCAATGGTAATAGAGTATATTACGGAAGTATACAAAGCTCAACTTATGCACACGTACCATAGATGAAACTTCATTAATAGAGCTAATGAAGTTAAGTTGCAGCTATCAGGTGTACACTACTGACTAAACTTAAACAAACTTATTAGAGCATCTCATATTAACGATAGACTTTATAAACACCGAAACTAATATAACACTTTATATCCAGGCTTAAATTTTCTACATAGCGCATACTCAAAATGCCAGGATCTGGTATTTGAGCAGTTTCGCCTGTGTTAATTATAAGAAAATATATGTTGCATCTATAATCACAGGGATCGATTTTCGCAAACCGTTATGCCTAACTGTTTATTCAAGAAGATACAAATACTTGATTCTGCAGCCCCACATAAATAACACAGTATCTGCAATGTAGTAGGTCTATGTGGACCATCGACAGAAACCTCATTATCTGGTCGAACGAGCCAGATATTCAGTCAAATGAAAATTATGGCCGTTGACCTTGAAAACAGGTCTTTTGCGTCGTTTAGTAAAAAAAAAACCGTTGTTTTTTTTAAGTTGAAAATAAATGTATGTACATTTTTTAACAGAATATCTGAAAGTGAACAAAAAAAAGGTATGAAAAAATACTGATTGTCCAATAATCTTAGCAAAGCAACATTTTTTCTTTGCTTGCATGTCGCCGTGTTTTAGACACTGATACTCGCAGTGATCTCATCTTAAGGTAATTTAATACACAACTTAATATATTTTAAGTTGATATATTTCACTCAAAATATATTTTTTCAGTTTTTTATATTTTTGAATGAACAGTTTCAAGAAACTATATACATAGATAAAACTAGAGTTTATTCCAAAACTTTTCTGTATCCGCTTTAATAAAATTAAGGTAAGAAAACAATTTACATTAATATTTTCATGTAGGTGCATCATAAGACACATCTGGAAGACGACTTGTTGCATTTTTTTTAAATATGTGATGCGGGGACAAAACCATAAAATGCACCCTCTAAAAATATTTTGACAGAGACACGGGGTTCACTGATCTATTTTAAAATGCAAGCATTTCATGAACATCTATTCCATAGTTTTTGAGATATTTCATAATAAAGATAAAAATGAAAAAACAGGTCTATATTTTGTAATAGTTTGTTCAGAATTAAAAAGTAATTTTGAAACCAATTTTATGAGCATTAGATAAACTTATAATCTCTCTGAGAAACAAATTGCCAATTTAATACGGGGTGCATCAAAAAATCTGGTTAACTTGGGAAATAAAAAAAACTTAAAAATACTCAATAGTCGCGAAAAACTATGCAGTTTGATTAAAAGTAACCAATGTAGGCCGTAATTATACAAACGAAATATGTCAATTTCACAACTGCTAGATTTAAGGTAGCGAAGAGAGATAGCTTAATATAATTAACTTGTTTGTCATACATGGCGTATGTCATAGAATTATAGCAAGGAATTGCTATGGTTTTAAAACTTATTCGTACCTACCACCAATAACCACTAATAATAGTGTCACCAAGAATCACATATCGCATAGAAATTTGAATTTTAATAGTTAATACAATGAAACATCATCACCATCATCAGCCTTGTTAATCCATCGGCCTACTTCTCGCACATACCGATGAAGTGTCTCTTTTATGCCCATTAATCACCATATCCAGCTACTCACTATTCCTTGATTCATCTATTCGTTCATTGGTCGGCTTAGTGTAGAGAGTCATCTGTTCGATCCGTTGCGAGTCAAAAACGTCTTTTAAGCGAACAATCATTAATTCGCATAGCGTGGAGAGTCCAATTCATCAGTTATTTGCGAACTTATTAAATAAAAATAAATAGTGTGGATGAACTATTCGTCCATTCGTTGATTAGCTCGTTCGTTCATTCATATGAATAGACGAATCGCATGAACGAATAGAACCGAATAATGAATAGCAGGTTTAAGCAATTTAGTAATCAGTTATTCTTTGACCCTAATATTTAAAAAATATCTCCAATTCTCTGTATTCAAAAAGAAATCATCAGAAGAAATTTTAATTTAAGATATTTTACCTTCTTATAGACAACCGATTTATTTACAATATCTATGAAGAAAATTTGAACAGTAGATAATACGTTGAAATTTTAGAAACCGTTGTTTTGGATTTTATAGATAATTTATCATTCGATATTGCAACATAGGTCTGGTACCAGTTAAATATAGCTCTAACCCATTTTACCAATAAGTTAGACTACAAACTAATTATTATGTGTAACGATAGAGTTACATTACATGGGGTCCATGAAATTGATCTCCAAGTTTCCCAAATTTCAATAAAATTAAATTAGAACATAATATTAATGAAATGTTTGTAGTTAGGATTATTTTATCCTCTTAAATAGATATTTTAGATATCTTTTATTAGTTTAATTAGAACATAATTTGCTTACCTGTTATCGAAATGCATATTTTCGCGGCTTATAAATCTAATTGTCAGAATCTTAAAATGACTGTAGATAGACTAGGAGAGTGTTAAGGTTAAAAGTAGAATTATTTTATTAAGAAAAATATAAAGTATTATCATCCAACTTTTTGGGGTTTTCTCGAATAAATCACCTTTTTTGCGTTATACTTCGAGATGATATACGCTAAATTGGGTTAAAATTTTTTTCTAACTCGGAGCAAACTGTCATTAAACGTCTGTTTTTAATTTTTTTTAGGTAAAATAATATCCCAAAAACCATAATATATAGGTACAGGGAACACTTGAAATGTACTTGGAATAAAGTGTAGAATCCGAAAATTATATTTATATTCAATATATAGGACCTTATTTAAAAAATACCAAAGCTGCCGTCAGTCTAAGAGAGATCTGTCAAAATACCTTTCGATGTTGCCTTTCGATTTGTTATCTCGGCATACAAATTTTTAAAATGTTTTCTGTAAACCGTTCTTGAGGCATGGCTAATAACCCCCTACGTAAATCTCCCTGTACACGAATAAAATATTAGATGTCACCACGATTATTCAACTCCTTTTTGTCATAAATAAATAAAAGTGCTATCAATCAATACCATCTATGCTGACAATTTCCCACTTGGTGACTTTCAAGCAGTTTTCTACGATATAAGAGGTTACACCCACATGCCTTTGTCTTCCTACGTAGAAGTCGTTCCCAGTTATTCCTCAGCTTACTTTTTTTGTCTGCTGGTGGGTTTCAGTTTCATCCACTGTAAGAGAAATTTCCGAATGTTTTTCGAACAATATTCGACCAACATTTACATTTTATTGACTAATCCCGCACTAATAAACTTCATTCTTAGTTTTTCACTTGCATAACAAATATTTTAAGTTAGAACTTAAAAATATTTTGGTAGGTTTTAGTAATTAACATAAAATATCTATGACGTAAGTTCTGACTTTCCTTGATTAATTTTCACGATATTTCTTTATACTTTATACAGAAAACTGTGATATAATTTAATTAATTAATTTATTACAAGTCCTTATAACTTCAATATTATCAGAACCTGGAATTAAATTCTGACTGAAATACAGATTTTTTTGTTCAGGTTGAATAAAATGTGTCACACATTACAATTTTTCGATACTTTTATAAAATATCTTTTTATATTTTACTATTATAGTATAATAAAATAACAATAAAGAGTTGCTCATAGCGGCTCTCGTAATCGTACAAAGTAGTACAACTGGCTAATTTTAAAGGAAATTTTAGCAAAAAATATTAAATTTAAATGATATATTATGGCTTTGTGATTATTTAAAAAAATTAAGTAAAATGCAAAGAAAAATAAACATCACAAACAATTTTGATTAGATGTTAAACTGCAGAGTCTAACTTGTTAAACTATTTGATAGAAAAGCAACAACTAATAGTCATATGAATCAAAAGAAAAACATAATATACATATAATATGAGTTTACTTATATAAGCACGTTTAATAAAAACAAACTTACCTTATTCGACGACAAACATTTGCATTTTCTTGTTTGATAAATCTGAAACAAAATAAGCCAAATTTATTTGGAATGTTCACTTTTTTTGCGCATCATAAAAATTTTCTAAATTTCCAAAAATTTTGTACGAAATGTTCAGCAAGTTTCATAGTGTTTTGATTCGTGTATTTAAGGAAATATTGTCTTTAACAAAAACCTGGATATTTTCATTTTACCTAGTTTCAGTTTGTTATAAATACTTTTCATCCAGCAATTCATCGCTAATTCTTTCCCGATTTTTAATACATCGTAAACTTTAGCGATAAAAAATCTTAGCGTTTCTCTAAAATTGAATTGTGAATTAACCACACTCCTGACAGACCTTAATGCGTATTGTTTTTTGTTTTAAAGTAATAATTTCAAATTAGATAATTTGAAAAGGACTAAATATCAGCCCTATAAATCATTTTATTTATTTTGGGATAGACCTAACATTAGAAATAACATTACTTAACTTAAATGAAAATACCATCGATTAAAATTTCAGAATATTTTTATAAAGCAAGAAATAATTTCTGTTCAATCTTATTGTATATCCAATTTTAATCTCAAGAGAAGGATTTTAGGATTCTTTGACAGTAATTCCAAAATGCTATTGCTTGAGATAAAGATTTGATATACTAATATCACACTAAAGAATAAACTATGCTTTACGATTGGTTTTATTGTTAAAATTGATACAATATTAAAAAGTAGTTTTTACGTATATTCTGAGGATTTTAAGATAATTAAAATAAGCCTGTTAGTTTCTTCTTGCTAGCTCAAATTACTTTTTTTCTCTTGATATTTTATTTGTTATTCTTATAATTGATACTATGCATATTTCTATTCAAATAAATATCTTACGATTTTTCTAATAATTTTGTTTTGTAGTTATATTTGTTTATAGAAGTCTATAAAATTAATTGTTTCCTTTAGCTTTCCCTAATATTTAAAATAAATTTGACATTATGGCAAAACATTTTTACATTACATAACTCCCCTACGAGACATGCTGCCAATAGTTAGCAGCCCAACTGTATAATTATCCTATAAACCATACGATAATTAGAAATAACCCATATTAATGGACATCTTCCATTTACAGAAAAACGTAAAATAAATCAATTGTTTTGATTAATGAAGAAAAACCTAAAATATAAATAAAAATATTTTCCTATATAAATAAATAAAATAATGTTACTGTGCAGATTACCACTTAAATTATTATTATACTAAAATACGGATGGCTTTTTGTAACAAAACCAATTCTTGACGATTCAGTAACCTAACGAGCGAAATTTTAAAGTTATTAGGAGCTTTGGTAGGATCCATTTAAAACCTAATTATTTGTAAGCCCATTTGGGCTTTTACGTCTCTATTAATTGAACATGTCCGATAGACAACGGCCTAACGAAATTACGAACCGTGTGACAATATGGATCGGTTTGGTTTTGGTATAGTGTGGGTTATTATTCCCAAACGAATGTGTCTCTAGCTATAAAATCATTTTGATACAAAGCAGGCTGAAGGGGAATTGCAAACATGCAATAAATTTGGTTCCAATTGACAAACATTAATTTAGACAAAATAAATAAATTCAATTAATTTATATTACTTTTACCGCGAATTAGAATGTTTATTTTTGGTTTCAGTAACTGGTTTGGACGAGAAAATTAAACTTGCAATTTTTCGTGTTTAAAATATCCGGAAGGTTTAGCAATAGCGACTCGACAAGATCGACAACTCTTTGTTTTTTTTTTACTAAATAGCTCTTGGACTTTACTGCAAATAAAGGTATTTTAAAAAAGACTTGATAGCAGGGGCGTGCAGTCCATGAAAGCAAGGGAAGCAGTGCTTCCACAAAAAAAATTACAAAACATCTTCTAAAATGTAATTTTTGAAATAGGAAACCATTAATTTAGTTTATATTAAAAATGCTAAAATATTATCTTAATCATCAAGCCCATAATAAATGCGGCCTTGACTCCGACCGAGCGACAATAGAAACTGGAATAGAACCTATGCGGGCCGCTAGCTTCTCTGCAGCCAAGTTCTGTATGCTTGATTTCCTGTGAGTCGAGCCAGAGGTTATTGAACTTTCCACCGGCTGTTTGCAATTTTAGCATTTCGGTCGCGTGCTTGCTTGTGGAGGCGGAAGCTATCGTTGGAGTAGGTTCTTGGTTTAAACGGCTATCCGTGTGTTGTGTAATGCGTACGTCGCGTCGTGCATGGTGGGATATGGAAGACAATAATACGGAAGTGGATATGCAAATACCGTCAACTTCGGCTGTCGGTAATAACGTTGAAAATGTTGGAGAATTTAGTGAGAAGAGTGTGTGTGTGAATGTGTGGTGTGTGTGTTAATAATAAAGGGATTTTCAACACTAAACTTCGCTGATAAGCTTGAAATAATTTCCAAAGGAAGGGCAAAACCGCCTATGAAAAATTTAACCACAAAAATGAAAAACTGTATTAGACATTTTTATCCGGAAAGACAATACGAACAATTTAAATGGCTAACAGGGTGTGAAAATATAAGTAAATTATTTTGTTGGCCATGTTTACTTTTTGAAATTGAAAAAGGTCTCTGGAATAAAACTGGTTTTTCCGATTTAAACAATTTCCATAAATCTTAGAAAAGACACATTATGTTCAAAGCGCATTTGCAAGCCGTCATAAAAGAAAAAGTCTTCGGCAAAACCAGAATTGAACACGCCCTTAATAAACAGTTGGAAATTAGTCACCGCCAACACAATGAAATAATCGATAAAAATAGGCAAATATTAAGAAGACTTATCGATGTTGTTTGTTTTCTCGGACAGCACGAATTGGGATTTAGAGGTCATGACGAAACAAGGGTTTCATCAAATAGAGGAAATTTTCAAGATATACTTAGTTTAATGGCTAAATATGATGATTGCTTAAAAAATCATTTAGAGCAGTCTAGCGTTTTTCGCGGAACGTCGAATCGAATCCAGAATGATTTAATGTCCGCTGTTGCAACCATATTCTAAAAAGAATTAAGCAGGAGATTGGCGAGGCGCGGTGCATTGCTATTGTTTTGGACGAAACAACTAATATCACTAATTTTAGCCAATTATCTATAATAATACGCTACTTTAAAACAGAAGGAAGTATTCAAGAGCGATTTTCAGGTTTTAAGAATGTGTCCGAAAATCGTACAGCAGATGCATTATATACCGTAGTTTATAACGTTACTAAAGAAATTAATGGAGAGAAAAATTAGTTGCTCAAAGCTATGATGGAGCTGCAGTGATGGCAGGACAATTAGGGGTTCTGCAAGCTAAAGTTCGAGAAACTTTCCCAAGTGCTGTATTTGGCCATTGTTTTGCTCATAAATTAAATTAAGTTTTATCCCAGTCCATCAGCACATTAAAAAGTGTAAAGTATTTTTCGTTACTTTAAGTGGCATTGCTGCTTTTTTTTCCAAGTCAACAAAATGTACACAAGCTTTGGACTCCATTGTCCACAAACGATTGCCCAAAGTAGCTCCTACTAGGTGGAACTATAATGTGTTAACAGTATCTGAAAATCGTGAATCACTGATTGAACTATTTGAGAATATAATAGAAAATAATGAAACGTGGGACTCAGAAGCAATAAATAGTTCGAGGGGGTTTTTGGACTGTTTGAAACGAGATTTTAATTCTAATTATTTATTGAACATATTTCCATTCTCGGACAATGTTTGTAATATATTACAAACTAAAACAAATGATATTGCTTTTTGCCTAAAAAAAGTGGATGATTTTAAGTCCATGTTAAGCCTAAAAAAAAGAGATGACTTTGACCCATTTTGGGAGAAAACGATGACGTTAAATGTAGAGCCACAAGCCAAGCGTCTTCGAATAGACAAGGTAGGAGATATTTAAACATCATACAGACGCCTCTTTTATGAAATAATCGATCAAATTCAGCAACAAATAAACTATAGATTTAACGGTTTAGAAATAATTTTAAATTCCTCGAGGTCTGCAATTTTGATGCATTTAAAGGAAAAACTTTTCCAAAAGATGCATTTAAATCTCTTCTTCTTCATTATGGCCAGTTCTTAGACCGAGTATTACTGCGATCTGAACTAAAAGTTATTTACGAAACTGATGACATTAGCGCAAAAATAACGCTAAGGAACTAATGCAATTTTTAAAAGACAAGGACCTGGAAGATGCCTACACCAAAGTGTCGAAATTGTGTAAATTAGTATTGTCAATACCTGCCACAAGTTCAACAGTAGAACGCAATTTTTCAACACTTAAACGTATAAAAAATTTCGTGAGAAATTCAACGGGGCAGGAGAGACTTTCGCATACATCGCTGTTGTCCATTGAAAATAAACTTCTCCAAAATATGTCAGAGCATCGACGTTTTAATAATGACGTCATTGACGAATTTGCAAAAAATGATCGAAGAATCGAATTACATTACAAATAGGTAAGTTTCTAAAAATTGCTTCCCTTTCTTAAAATTTCACCGCACGCCCCTGCTTGATAGTATAATTAATTATAATAATATATTGGGTTTAGCCGCCATGAAGTGTTATTTTATAGTACGAATTTAATGAAGCGACTACCTATATTTTATACCACTTTAATTTGCTGAAATGTTGGATATTGAAATTAGTACCAATACAATACGTTTTTCAATTACTAAAAAATATAGGTTTTTCACTGCATGTTTAGGCTACAAACATATTACAATAGCCAGTTTTTTATTAAAGAAATAATAAAATTAATTTACACAATGATAATTATTATTAATATTAAATACCAAATGTGGAGAACGAAAAATGGACAATGTACAATTCTTCCACGTGGGAGACTCGCTACAACAACACACTTGTAATATTTAACGCAATAGCTGACGAGCGCCTAAAGGACAGCCCTTTATAGGGTTACGTAGACCTAAATGTTTAATGACGATAGCTGATTTGCTATTATCTGTTTCCCTACTGGTTGCCCGGTCCGATGCATCTTCGTTTACTATATTTAATGAGAAACCTGTTGTTCTACTATATTAAGGTACCAGGGGGTACGTAAATCGCGAGGTTTGCGTAACATATCTGCCTTAACATATGCTCCGTGGCTTGGGCAATTTCAAGATATCAGAATGTAAACAGAATCTATTTACTTTCAGATTTTAGCTTACATAATAGTGGTTAGAGTTTGCGTCGTGCGGGTATTTTTTAATAATATTGCACTAGCAGTTCTAACTATACGTTTCCATTCAGATTTTTTATTACAATACGAGTCTACCAGCTATTATTTACGATTTGCTCACTAACATCACGGAAACTTACAACAGTTTTTTTATCCGAATCATACTAAAAACTACGCGATGGTCATATTTATTTTTCTAACTTTATTTAATTGCTCTCTCTGTTGGCTTTTTTTCCAGAGATCGTGTCCATCAGTTCATCTAGAAAATATTCACAATCAAAATTTTCATATAACTACTTGTAAATATCCTCCATCTCTTCCGGAACAAAACCATTTTCCGGGCGATCCCGTTTTTCAGTAGAAGCAGTGGTAAAAAAAACTTTTTGTAGCAATCTTTATGCTCTATTGCGTCAACTGCATGTACGTCTCTCATAATACTAACATGATTCAGGATAGTATATTCTCATTTATCCATGCACTCTCTAGCTGGAGCTTCTAGAGATTATTTAAACTTGGTCGTGCGTACTGGGTAAACATGTCTACGCAAGTGATAAGATCTCTTTTTCTGCCTAGCATAAAAATTGTCATCAGTACTTTCACTATAAAATAAGCACCTTATTCGAAATCAAAACGAATCGATGTAGAATGCAAACAGGGCTAAAACATGATGATCTAGCTTGGACCAGAATGGACTTTATAAATTTTGTATCTTTCCATATAGTCTGAGGTTTTGTGGATTCTTTCCGGCAACACAAATGAATAATAACATGTTTCTTCCCTTCAAACTGTTCATGTTTGTAATATTGCCTTGCTACACTTGCCTTTATTAATCCATAAATATCTATTTCACCAACATTGTAGTTACCACCTAAAAGATCATTTTCACATATTCTGAACTATTTAGTCATAAGTCTGTTACGTCCTTCTTCTACTTCTTTCTACATTAAAAATTATACTAGCCAACAAATACAAACTGATATGATGTTATAATGACTGTACGGGGGGAGGTTAAAGCATCCTGCTTGCGAATTCAACAACCAAAATTGTCCACCACGTATAAATTTTGAGTTAAAGGATGTATGTTTCTTCCAAAATTTTTATATAAGTTTTATATATTTTTATAGGGTCAAACCAAGAAAAAAGTCAAAATATTCTAAGGATAATAGGTTTTACTTGCAAAAATACACATAACAATCCATTTATAGTAAGTCGTTTATAAATAACCTTTTTACAAATGCTGATTTCCGTTTATATTCCTGATCTCTTTATGTCATAAGAAACCAGCAATTATCCCCCATCATTGCCAACACTTTTACAAATGCTGACTTTCGTTTATATTTCTGATTGCTTTATCTTATAAGAAATCAACAATTATCCCCCATCATTGGTGGATCCCATCTGCCTCGGTAGTGTTACTCCATTGTTAGTATATCTTGGCGGAACCTTTCTGCTTGCTCGTCACTAACCGCATCCAAATTTTTGGGAAAAAAAATAAATGGGAGTGTAAGAAGGGTATTTTAAGGGACATACAACAACCCAATTTGCAGTAGTTTTCAAGTAGTTCTTTCACAAGTTTTTCGTACTCTTCTACTTTTTTGTTTCCTACAAACTTCAAAACAATTCGTTTAAATGGCCTCCACGCAGCTGATTCAACATCACTTAATTTTCGATTAAACTTTTCATCCCTTAGTATTTTTCAAATTTGTGGTCCAAAAAATATTTCTTCCTTAAGCTTAGTTTCACTTAAATTAGTAAACATTTGTCTAAGATATATTAACGCACCTCCTTCTTTACTTAATGCTTCTTCGAAATTTTTCATCAGTTCAAGTTTAGTGTGTAACTGAGGTAACAAGTTTAGTGTGTAACTGAGGTTTTTTTAGGATCACCAAGAGATGTACTTTTTACGTTAGCTTGATCTGGAATAATTGATCTCTCTGAAGTCATTTCTTTACTTGAAAATGGCTCTGTATTGCATTCAGAATAAGTGATATATTTTTGTATGTTTCCTTCATGTCAACTGCATGCGCAAGAGAAATAGAGGCTATTTTGTTGCCATTATGGAGCAGAACTTCTTTTAAACTTATTCTAGAAGAATCTATAAATAACTATTTGGATTAACACATACACACATTCCTAAATATTGTTAAGTTTTGTTCCAGTGGCTTAATAAAGTAATTTTAAACCTAATAATTCAGCTTGCTCTTTGGACAAGTGGGGGTCCCGAGCTAGATCATTTAATTCAGCTTGTTCTATTAAATGCGGTGCTTTTTTTTCACTTTCGGGAAAATAAGAACCGCCCTTTTCTGATACATTATCGGTTTCTGCCTTATCATCAATTTCTAAATCTTCCTCCGAATTTACCGGGGAGCGCTGGAACCCGAATTTAGTTTCTTTTTTAAAACCAACAAACATTACTATTTAAAATAATCTGATTAAAACACTTATTAATTTTAAAAAAATTATAATTCAAAAATCTTATGTGTTAGGAAGTTTTTACCATCATTATGAGTATTTAGCGACCAAAAATTAACAAAAAATTGCCTTTTATATTACAGTCACAAAATAGCTGTAAACTAGTATTATTTAACTACTTAATGACTATTAATAGCTATCTCTATTTGTACCCAACCTTAAACATGTTAGATAATACCATTTTAATTGATCCACTACATGTTTTTTTTTAACATTGTTGTCTGTGAATTCTTATACTTCTTTTTATTTTTAAACCTTATTATTACCTGAACTATAAATAATTTAATAAAAATGTAAATATATTTTTTCTAAAAAATTTTATGTATAATTTTCGTTTTGACACAATTTTTGATAACATGTATTTAACTTAGTTAATCTAAACTCTATATCTAAAATAAACTACTTGCCTCTGAGATGTGTTGTCCTTTTTGGAGTCTATTATGTAGAGCGGTTTGGGTTTTTTCGAAGGTCTCCCTGGCAGTCCAATGATTGTTTGTAAAGGCATCACTTGACACTGCTTCTAAGTGACTTATTTCTGTGTGAGGTTTTTCGATTTCCTCCTGTTTTCTTAGTTCGTTTTGCAGCTCTTCGTATCGGTTGATTGGTATATCTTTTGTAGTTTTTCAAAAATGATTTTGCTTAGGCAAGGCAATTCCTTGATAGACATGTCTTTTCGGGACACTTTCCTCTCTTGTATTTCTTTTTTTGGTTCGGCAATTTTTGCCTGCGGTTCTCCTTATTTTGATTCGGTATTTTTATCTTTGGCTTTTTTTGCAGTCTCGGAGATTCGTTTTTGTTTCCTCGTATTTATTTTTGGTTTGGTCAAAATATTTCGTGTCGAAGTAAGAATTTTCGGGTATTTTTAAGATGTCTTAAGGTTTTTCTTAACATTTTCCCATATCTTGTAGGCTGCTTGGTTGCGGGCTGTAATTTTGCTTTGTATTTTTCTGTAAGTTGCGTCTTTTTTACAGTTGGTTAACAACTGGCTAAGTTCTGTTCCCAATTTCTCCTGTTGCAGGTTGAGTTTGTTGATATCTTCCATGGTTTTTGAGTGAATGTTCTTTGCTGTTTGTATGCTAGGGTTGTACTGACGGCGTCTAGTAACGGTAGGGTAGTTATTCTTCTAGAAGCTTCGTGACGTCTCTCTGGGGACTAACCTGGCAGCGTCTGTGGGCCCTATGGATTGCTTACTGTATATGCTACTTCCTTCTCTTGTAGGCCGTATGGATTGGTTCCTGTAAAGCCTCTTGTTGCTTCTATAGGGGTTGCTTTAACGGCGTCTGAAAGCCTTATTGACTGAATTCCATAGAGCTTAATGTTATTTTTACAGGCGGCGTTTGAGAACCATAGCAATTGGTTCCTGTAGAAGTTTGTGTTGCTTTTATAGGGATGCTTGTCCAGCTCCAGGAGCTTAGTAGTGCTTCTCTAGGGACTGATTTGGCGGCGTCTATGGGTCGTATTGATGGGTTTCTGTAGAACTTGGTGTTACATCTATAAGACTGCTTGGCGCCTGTGGGCCGTATTGATTTTTCCTCTAGTAGCTTAGTGGTGCTTCTCTAGGGTCTAGTCTCTTGTAGTTCGAAGGATCATGGACAAAAGAGTGGAGGAATATTATTTATCCCTACGTTCTTGATGAGCCAAGAGGGCTTTTGTAGGTTTGTGTTTTAGTAGTACATTTAAATGAGTATAAAATGCTATACGATTCGATACTGGTTCATTTCCTATTCTGAACAACTATATATATATATATATATATATATATATATATATATATATATATATATATATATATATATATATATATATATATATATATATATATATATATATATATATATATATATATATATATATATATATATATATATATATATATATATATATATATATATACAGATATATATAGAAAATAAGTACAAACAATTACGCTATCGATTGAATTTAAACGTGCTGCAGTCAATGTCAGGTTACTATACTTCGTGTTATAAAGATAATATTAAAACTTATATCAAGATTTGTTTAATGTAAACTTTATTCAGCCAAGGTATTAATACAGATTTTAAATATGTAATTTTTAAGGAAATTAACTCTTGATTAAAAATCTAAATTATGGCTTTAAAACTTATTTTACAGGAAATTAAAATAAAAAGTAATAAACAATGTTTTATCTAAAAATATATACTCTTAAAAAAATTAAGGAATATTCCTAACTAACCCTACCTAAATATGAACCGAGTCAATCACGACACAACTACCGATTTTTTGACACATCAAGTAGGAATTTATTGCTGAAAAAAAAGTATTTTTTATTAAAATTTTTATTGTAACTTGATAACTGTATTCTAGCAAGCACGACTTTATCGTTTGTTGTTATATCTTCGATTACTAAAATTACCCTGCCGTGCCGTATCGATCAATCTTTCTTTGATTGCTCCATTTAATCGCTATATGCGTTATATGAGAGTATAGGTATAAACTGAATAATTCGAGCTTGAAAATTGGATAAATCTGATATTGATTTTTACTTTCCTCGTTAAAGGGATGTATAAATTATAATTGTGAAAAAATCACTTCAGATTTTTGCAGATCCTTGCGTTTTGTCGGCATATCTGTCTATCGTTCTGTCTTTACGCGGCATGGTTCAAAAGTTACCTATCCGACTGACTTCAAATTTTGGTCAAAAGTGAAGTGTCATGTTACTCTAATATAGCAGAATAAAATGGCGGTGTCACAAAATGTCAAAAATCATTATTATTTTTGAATGGGATTTGCGCAAAAATAAAGCGTGATAAAGAAATAAACTAGTAAAATTTTTGTGTAAATCCATTATGACGGAACAAAATGGCGGCCTAGTAGAATGTTTGAATATTCTGTAAAATTCCATTTGCTGAAACAAAAATTATTTTGAAACAAAATAAAGGAACATAATTTATTTTTTGTAGACTGCCTAAATAATGTTATGAAAAATAAATAATGATACTAATAATAAATAAATTTAAATAAAAAAAATGAGGGAAATTACTTTTTATAGGATTTATATAAAGTAATATGCACTAAATTATTATTATTACCTTTAGATAAATAAAATTATTTTAACGCCCTCATATTGTACTTATTAGTTAGTTATTAGAGGGCCCTAAAAACAAGTTAACTTTGCATTTTTAACTTCCCTCGTAAAAGAGAAGTACTGATCGACTTCAAATTTTAGTCTAAAATTAGGAGTCATATAGGGATAACTGGAAATATTTTCTTAAAAATCCAATAAGGCGAAATAAAATTACGGCTTACTGGATTGTTAAAAAAATATTACTAAAAAACTTCCTATCTAATTTAACTGAAATTGCACAAAAAACACGAATCACGTAGAAAATAACTGGAAAAACTTTGGTACGAATTCAAAAGGGCGAAACAAAATGGCGGATTAATAAATTATTAAAAAAATCAGCCTACTACTTATTAGATTGATTTTTAATTTTGTGTAAAAATTAAATGTAATATAAAAAAAAACTTTTAAAATTGTGGTACGAATTCAAAATGGCGAAACAAAATGGCAGCCAAATAGCATAATTGTAATAATTAAAAATTCATAACAAAAAATTGAAGTTCCAGTTTTTTAATTTGGTACTGGGAGTTTCACTAAAAACTTAGTGAGGTTGAAATATTATACAGGTTCTTGACAAAATTGGGTGACTCATCAGGCTTGCATTGCGGGACCTTGGCAAATGTAATGGGCAGTATTTGATTTTTGGCTATTCTTTTTACAACAGATGTAGGAATATGATTATTTCTAAATGTAACCAATAAAGATATAAATCCATCCACATGGCCTGTGCAGCGTGACCAAAGGTTCCTGAATGCTTTTGTGAAAACCTTTTGCACTTTTGCTGGTCTTTTTGAGACAAACGTTTGCTATTATTATGAATATTTCGTTCTTATAGTAGGGCTTCCAGCGTGCAATTTTGCTAGATCTTAAGAAAAATATAAATTTAAAAACCACATATCTTTATTTAATTGCTCTGATTAAAGCCATATCCAAATGTTTGTATATACGCTTCTGACGAACATGCGTCAACCGTTTGTTATTACTTCTTTTAATCAGAACGTTTGAACATGCGTGGAATTCTTTTTCCACGTACATAACATAACAATTCAGAATACTTACCTACCTTGGCAATATCGTTTGGATGCGTCTTTAGAACCAAGCAGAACTGACAGATTTAGGCTGATTGGATTGGAGCTATATTTATTAAATTAAGTGCAAATATAATAGGATAGAAGATCTACATTATTTTAGTTTGGTGGGAAAAACATAAAAATGTCAAATTGTACATTAAGTAAATAATTTGTATTTGTCTTAAGGACACTTAATATAAGTTAATTAAATCATTTACTTGTAAAATAATGAACATATTTATAAATAATCCTATATTATTCTACCTAATCCTAAATTAAGGAAAAAAAAAACAAGAGGCGGTTCTTAATTCGACTGGCATTTTTTATCGATCCGTTTGAGCTCATTAATTATATCATTAATTATTTTAAAACTGTTTTAAAGTTTGGTACCCCTATAAAAATGTTTTATATTTTAGAAGACCAAAGCTCTTATGAAGCTTGAGTCTTTCAACTTTCCAAGTCTGGGTACATTCATTATTCATATTTCCCAAACTTATAATAGATAAATACAACTTGAATGAAGTTTGCGTCATCCAATAGTGATATTAGCCATTCTATATATCGCATGATGAACATTTGGGTATAGTCGCCATTCGTTTTCCATCCACAAAACATGGCAAACTTCATGTCGGTTTGCTTCTTAATAATGTAACAAAAAATTGCTAAAAAAGCAAACAGATAAAATCTCACATAGAATGAACAATATTGCATCCCGCACAGTTTCAGTAAAAAGTTAGGATCTTGATTCCGAACAAAAATGTAAAATTCATTTATTTCATTTTGTTTAGTAAATGTATTTACTTTGTATTGCAGTCGGCAAAGTTAATATTGCAGTATCTGGTACCGTAATTTATTACCGAGCAATAGTACCATGTTATTATTAGCAGCAATTATTATTGTTATTCTTTTTTTATGGCTCTGAATTTACCAAGTGACCAGCATCATAATTCTAAAACGCAAATAAAACTGAAGTCATAGGCAACTAATAAAATGTTTCCCGATAAGTATTTTATTAAAAAATATCATACACCGTTAAGCTTAGATCCAGAGGATATCTTGGCAGTTCATAACGCATGGCTCGACATATATGCTGCTACAAAGTACAAGAACGGATAGAAACACGCAGCACTAACAACGTACTGGAGGAAGAACAGAAAGGATGCAAAAGAGGAAACCAGGAATATAAACAACAACTGATTATCAATAACACTCCATAAAAACAGATATATAGACCTCCAAAAAGCTGAATTGAATGACCTGCCTTTTGGTCAGAATATGTTTACAAGAAGGACCTTATTTCCGTTTTTCTTAATGCTTTTGATACTTTTATTCGGGATAGGTGATATACACAAACATTCAATGGTGAGTTTATGATAATAATAATAATAACAGTTTGGTTACCAAAATATATATTTATGAAATGGGGTTATTCATATCAGTAACCTTTTATAGTTCACTTTTCAATATATAATATATATATATATATATATATATATATATATATATATATATATATATATATATATATTCATCAATTTGTTTTTATTTTGTCATTTCTAGATTAATATCGGTAGGTAAATAAACCGAAAATGTAGCCTGCAGTAACACTACAGTGTATCCAGGCTTTCCATTACTGTTCCAATTGAATAGTCCACCACTTAATAGTAAACTTTAAAATCAGATTATTATCAAAATTTAAAGAGAGGCCTAGTGAAAAGTGGTTGTCCGAATTTCAATAATCGCAATTGTACATTTGAACCTCTACCAGCAAACTAAAATGTCTTAAGATAATGATTTATTAAGAATACAAGTGATTCGGCTAACGTTACCATTTAGTAACTAGAATTGAAAAAGTTATCCGTTGCTTATCGATTCGACTTTTGCATTGTCTTTTACCTTTACAGTAACCACAAACTAACTAAAAACTTTGTTAAAACTGATACATTTGATATTTTGTAAGTAAAAATTCAGCCTAGGGATGCGAGTTGAAGCAATCAAATAACATATAACTCAAAAACATAATATTTTCGTGATGCCCCACCGTGTACCCCTTTTTGTAGTACCTCTTCTTGCAAGCACAATTTTACGAATAACTCATATTTTCAAATTCAATTAAGCTATAAAAATAGCTTTCTTAGTTCAAGCAGACGTTTTCCGATGCGGTAAATAATATATGTGCACACTTTCAGTGCGATGCTGCAAAAAAAAATGATTGAAAAGTTATATTATAGATGCATAGTCAGAACGTTGTTTAAATTAGGCAATTCCGGTATACAGATGGGTTTATTTGAAATACCGTACTATTTTTAATATTATTAAACAGTAAACGTGTAAGATGGAGAAAACTAATACTAAAAGCAGGTGGGAGATAAACATCAGCCGATCAATTAAAAATAAATAGCTAAACATTCTGTTGGAAGGAGAACGTCAATATTGTCAGGGTAAATGTCAATATTTACAGACTTTTCCGCTTCAATTTATGTTACGTTAGCGATATCTATGCCTTATAAGAGCTTTGGTGAAAATAATTAAATTGATAGGCTGCGCAGAAATAATACATTAACTTGGTCCCAGAGAAACACAGGAAACAACTTAGTCGAAATTAAATAAGAAAAAAATTATATAAGAAATACGTAAATTATCAGAAACGAAACTATTACACACTTTTTTTAGTATTTTAAAAATGTAGTTGTGTAACAGGCATTTTTTAACACGTTTAAAACAACATATGTTTGACCCAAATGTTAACTAATACCAACGTTTATCCTTTATAAGACTATATCTCGAAAATTATCATCTAAGTTTAATATAATCTAAACATCTGCAGGCACCAATTACTCTATTATTACTTATAAGTATTGAAACCTGAAACAGGCTTAATGGATTTATTATTCAGCCTTTGCAAATTGGATAATTAATTGCTCAAACAAACATCCCGCTTGATCAATTAACTATTTTACCACCGAAATATCCTTGACATAGTAACAATAATATAATATTTTGTATGATAACATAGGTTTGATATATTAACCAGTCGCGCCCACTGTAGGGTTTCTGTCGCCTCGGACAAAATTGCAAATTGTCGCCCCTTAAATTTGCAAAAAATAATATTATTTAATATAAAATTCAACGTGGTTTTAATTTAAATAAAAACGTATATTCAGAAACATCATGAAACTTTAAATTAAAAGTAGTTCCCAATTGAAACATTTTAATGATATCAGAAAAATGCATTGCACAAACAAAAAACTTATAATCTTTAAAAACTAAACAAAAGTAATATAAACTACTACTACTAGAATTACAGGAAATATTTTTTCTGCAAACTTGCTTATTACCTCTTTTAATTCTGTTTGATCGCAAATTTCGTGGTCAATCGCCAAAATGGCCAAATCATTAAGACGATTTTGCGTGGATGTGAAACGTAAAAAGTTCTTAATTAACTTTGATTTAGAGAAACTTCTTTTCCACTTGCTATAGTTACTAGCAATATTCTTATAGCAACACTAAGCGTAGGGGCAAATTTTAACATAGCATTTAGCAGTAGTATATTGCTTGGGCTTTCTTTTTTGCTCAATAGCTCAGATAAGGAGGATATGTCATCTGTTAATTCTACCCAATTTATGTCAACAGAATCGCCATTAGTTAAAATATTTCCAAATCCTTGCAGTGTTTTAATAGTGTTCCTTTAGGCATGGTTTTTAAATCGGATATATTTTATAGGAATTAAAAGAGTCGTTGTGGTGACTAAGTTGATTAAATCTAGCATCTAATGCATTTAATGTTTCATTAATTGCAAAATGAAAAAATCTATCTATTATTTTCTCTTTGAGGATTTTGATAGGTTCATCTCGTGCTTCGTACGAGAAGTTGGTTTTTTTTATAAGGTGTCATGATATTGTCGAGTCAAAATTAGCCTTAACGTCAATTTCGTCAGCCAGTTCTCTAGCATCAACAATAATTTCATTGAACAATTTATCCGATCAAAGATCCTTGAAGAGTTTTTTGCAGCTTTGCAAAAGATCAAGGGCAGACGCTAAATCACTGCATCTGCTCACTAATTGGATTAATGCAATTTAATATTTTATACTAAATAACTACTGAACCCAAAAAATTAAACTTTTTAATACAAATTAATAAACCCGAAGCTTTATCTCTTATTAAATTATCTACTTTCTGATTCTCATAAATGCTTAGCGTCCTATACATCTCCAACGTAAAATCTTAATCTCTAAAAACTTCTATCCATCTTCTATCCTACTCTCCCATCTAGTGTCACTCAATGGTTTGAAAGTTAATCCTTGAACATGTTTTGAAACTATTGTCCATCGAAAAGTAGTGAAATATAAATATATTTTTGGGCCATATTGAAAAGATTAGCGGCTTCCAAGGAATCTTTTGCCATATCATTAACGACTAGACTGAGAGCACTCTCTAATGCAAAGAACGCAGAACGCTCACGAAATTAAATTTTTAATTTAAGATTGTACTTTTGCTTCATAACCGTTTATATTTTGCTCTCTGATATCTTTTAAATTTAAACCCATATTATTAAGTTCTTCAATTATAATTTCCTGGTACTAATGGTTTGTTTTAGAATTAATAATTTTTGGAGCAACGGCATCTATACAGGAACCGCCAGCTAAAACTCCCCAGGCCCCTATTTTCTTTCTTTATTTACCTATA
The DNA here is from genome assembly GCA_030620095.1 of Kuschelorhynchus macadamiae. Lineage (NCBI taxonomy): Eukaryota > Metazoa > Arthropoda > Insecta > Coleoptera > Curculionidae > Kuschelorhynchus > Kuschelorhynchus macadamiae. The sequence goes on from JAUTXW010004289.1 coordinate 487,961, forward strand.
TATCTAAGTGATACGTTAAACTGAAGGTGTTGGAGAGCTCATCCCACCCTGTACACTTAATTTTATAAATTTGTTTGAAAGAGACTTTAGATTTAAAATCTTTAATTTGAGTTATCGCCACTTTCGAGAAAAAATTAAAAAACTGTTTTTACATAACTAATCTTATTAGTTAATTACTTTGAACATAATTTTGCTTAGGTTTATTATTTTAGCATAGAAACAATAACCGATATTCTGATAATTTGAATATTTAAGTTAGTGATAAAAATAGTTAGTTTGTTATTGCGGCATAAGCTAAATAAAGAATAATTGAATGAAAATTAACGGATTTTTGTCTACGTAAAAATTCTAAAATTCAATCAAATCAAAATGGCTTCCCAACACACAATGCTATTATGGTAACCAATTATTTGAACACTGTGTTTGAAAATCATTGGATGGGTACTTCAGGGCCTTTAAGATGGCCAGCGAGGTCTCCAGACCTCAATCCGCGGGATTACTTCTTATGGGGCTCTCTAAAAGCCGTTGTATACAAGACATAGCCACGTGACATTGATGATTTAAAAAGGATACATCACTGTCATGTGCTTTTACGCACTGTGAATGGTCAGTTAATTAAACGGTTCATTCTGTGAATACACGCTAATGGCGAAAACTTCGAACAATTTTTAAAAAAATCGGAAGATTGATTATTTATTTGTTTTTTTTTTGACTGGATAAGTGATTTGAATTTTCAAAAGTTTAATTTATATTTTTCTGCTTAGGTTAGGTTACGTAGTACCTAAATATGTTGCTAGTGTTACCGGCATATCGTATCTGTCATACCCAAAGTGTGTTTGTTATATTTTAACAATGTCAATTAACTGCACCTACTTTCTTTTTTACTCAGTTAAATCACTTATGTAATAAACCGTATTTCAAAATTACTCTTATACTAGAATTAAGCATTTACAGAATTATTATTATTAAATTACATTCATCCAAAGTTTCTAATATTTTCTTAAAAAAAAAACAGACAACTTAGTAGTAAGTGGAAATAAAGATATTTAAATCATTAAACCAATAATTTTATCTACAGGTTCGGGAAAAATATTTAATGAAATTATGTGAGTCCAGTCACTATTTTCTTCCAAAAAATGTTTGGGCTCACTCTGTAAAGAATTTCAAAGAGCTTAGCGTACAAGCTTAAAGTAATTTTATATATCATTTAAACCTTTAGTCCAGAATATTTTTAACACTTTTACGCAATGAAAAAAAATATATGGACATCTAAAATTATTATTTTTCCCTTAACTGAATTAACAGTTAAAAATTTCACAAAATCACTGTAACAAAGATGAAAATTGTATGAAAATATTTATACTTTATTTTTGTACTAAAATAATAAAACTGGGCCAAATTATATTCAAATTTAATTAAAGAATAGGGAAAATGTATGCAAAAACAGTTTTTTCATTTTTTCTGTGAATGTACAGGATGAGCTAAAAATATTCAAGAAAAGTAAGTTTATAAACGTCTTTCCATTATACTTTTTTGGTTCACTCTGTAGACATTTTTAGGAGATCGTCAATACCTTCAATTTAAAGTATCACTTAAGTAAGTGGGTAAATAAACAAAGAAAATAGAGGCCTGGGGAGTTTTAGCTGGCGGACCCTGTAGTCTTACAACACTTTAGCCTTTGATTTAGTTTTAACACCGATTTTCGCGCCCGAATATAATTTTGCGAAATTTCATGGTCTTTTAAAATGTTATTAAGGTCCTGACAAATTTTAAAATTTTCTTTTGAAAAGGAACTGATAACGAGTACACTAGCTAGTCTTTAGGAACTTGCTGTTTATTGCTGTTTTATAGAAATTTGCCCTAAATTTTCTGTCAGTATCACAAGAACAATGTTTATAATTGTACAATGGTTTAGTTGGACCTTGCTTTATGAAAAAACTTCTTTTAGCATTTCCTAAAATTGTAGACCACAATGCGAATCTGTGTTTAAAGTTTGTCTTCCATAAGGGCCAGGTTGATGCTTTCATCTGGTGGCGGAGTGTGCCATTTCCGGCTTGTGAACATCGTCCATTTGTTGATCATCATCACTATCTGACGATTCTGAATTCTTGTTTGTAACCGAAGTTGATGCTGGATCAGCGGAGTGACCATTTTCTTTGGTAGCAGACGTACCCTCTAAATATTTTTAGATTTTAGTTTATGTTTTTGGGCCTCCTTTTCCTGCCTTCACCTTTTGTTGTAGTAACCAGACGGTTTTCGATGTCCGTCAGCGTCAGACATACTGAACAGAGAGATATCTCACAATAAACAATATATAATATTTATGAACAACGAATGTCATAAAACCGATTTTTACTCACAAGTTTTACACAATTTTTTAAGACCGCAATTTAATTTAAAAAAATCGTCTGTAAACATATTTTGTACCTAACCTCTTTTATGGTTGTTTTGTGGAACTATGGATTACAAATATTTTTTAGCTTTTAGGCAAAAATAGTAAATATGACACGTAAATTGGATATAAGTATGGTCAAAATCTTGCAAATTTTGCCTAATTAGGTATTTAACTTATCAATATTCTGGCCCATTCGCAGCCAAAATTACGCCCTTAAATAAATATCCGGATCGTCCGGTCTTAGAGCGTTTACGTGCCAATAGGATATGACATCATCAGTGCACTGTTTAGTAAGAGCAAATCTTCTACTTTCGATTCATAATTATACGAAACATCGTACAAATGGGCTTCTAATTTTGGTTCACAGGAGACTGCAAGGAAGGAAAATTTGGTAGACCTTGGATGTAATGTTATACTTGCTATTACTGTATTGAAGTAATATTAACACACCTACGGCGTAATTGAACCTCATTTAGGGCTCTCTATCCCTGGACGTACATTTTTGTGTTAAAAGTGCCCAAAAATATTCAATGGGAGCTTGGGGTGTTATAATTTTTTGGTATAAATGGAATGTTATGCTGTGTTAGCCAATTTTGTGTTTTTCTTGCATAATGGCAAGACGCCAGTCGCGGCAAAACTTTAATTTATCCCCAACATGATGTTCTTCAATAAAGTCAACGTGGTTTGTTCGAAAATTGTAAATATACTGCATGATGGCCTTTCAATTAAACCAGAAGAGGAAAAAATAAAAAACTCTCTTAGTACAGAAAACGATTTTTAAACTGAAATGTTCTTAAAAATAAAGAAATAAGTTTATTTTGTACTTTTTAAAGCAAGTCTTTTATAAATAGTAACTGTACTTTTTGTGGAAATGTTCAGTACTCCTTAATACTTAAATAAATACTTTTTGTTCAAATTCATTTTTATGCTATAGGATGTTGAAATATACGAATCGCTAGGTTTTTTGCTAATCTTAACATATTTTCGCACAGCTAGATTATAAAAAAAAGAACTTAAAGGCTCTTGAGCAGGAAAAATTTAAATCAAACGGCTAATAATTCGTTGATATAAACTGTCATAAATTTCTTATAAATAATGTTTTATATAATGAAAACTTCATTGATATGTGGTTAAGGCTTGGAGTTTTTAAGTAAATAAAATTAATTATTATTGAAAGTGTTGTGTTTTTTGCTATATACCTTTTACCTTGCTCTCCCATGAAAGTTTTTGCGGTTTTCTTTCTTTGTCGTCATTTTTCATAAAAAAAATTATAATAAAATCTTTCTCTAAATGAAATTCCTTGTAATTTGACACCTCACATGATTACTTGTAATTTTTCAAACTTTCGACGTTTATCCAAGATGGCGACCGAACAAAATCTATTTTGCACGAGAGTGCGAATGAATATTTTTAGTAATGTTAAACAAAAGTAGCTGTAGGTCTATCCCTGGTCTAAGGTTTTCCGGCTCGATTCCTAGCGAAGTAAATTTTGTTTGAAACATATTTAATGCGCTCGCCGGTGACTCATTCCATTAGTATTACGCCAAACTCACATTTTAAATTTACATTGTGGTTCCCGTTATAAACTGCAGATCGCAATACTTAATACTCAACGTCAGCAACTTGTTTTTATTATTTGTAAAATGCTTTACAACTTTTTAGATTTTATTATAATCTTTCTTTTGAGCAAATTAACAAAGTGATTTTCATGTGAATGATTTTCGAAACAAAAAGTGATATTTTATTTTTGGTTTAAATTAATAATAAATGATATTAATATGAATAAATAATATATTATTAATACTTGAAATAGACCTGAATCAGATTAATTTATATTTTGTTTTGAGGCTAAACCGAATTTATCTAAAACAAAGGCTGAATTGAACCCGATATATACAAAACTCGACAAATACTTTTTGGAAGGTTTAATGAATTTTAATCTAAAAATATCGATTTACATAAGTGCACTTTATTATAGATTGCTTTTTAATTTATTCCATCCACCTACAAAAGTATATGAATGCATAACAATTTAAAAAGAAAACTCTGATATGAGAAGCACTCGTTTTGAGAGTGAGAGGTAACGAGAGGCGATACGTTTTTTACTTCCCTCATAAAGGGAAGTATTGTAATCATAAAAAATTGTCCTCCGAGATTTTTTCAGATCTTTATGTTTCAGGGTCCTTAGATGCCGAAAAACATGTTTTTTCAATTCTCTGCTTCTGTCTGTCGGTCTGCCTGTTCGCGGCATAGCTAAAAGGCTACTAACCCAATTGACGTCAAATTTAACATTTTGGTAAAAATCCAGTATGGTGAAACAAAAGGGTGAGCTAGTGAATTGTTAAAAATATTATTACTAAACAACTACTTGTCCAATCTATCACAAATTTTGCACAAAAATCAAGTACTACGAGAAAACAAACTGGTACAATTTTGGTACTAATCCAAGATGGCGAAACAAAACGGTGACCAAAAAAATGTTTTTAATCGTGAAAAAATCGCAAGGTTTTACATATCTTTACGTTTTAGCGTCCCTAGATGCCAAAAGTTTATATTTTATCAATTCTATGCTGTCAGTTCGCAGCATAGCCTAAAACTACTTACCCGATTGACTTCAAATTTTGGTCAAACATTAAGGGTCATATGGGGATGACCTGATAATTTTTGGTAAAAATCTAGTATTGGGGAGGCATGGTCAAAAATTATAAAAATACTATTAAAAAACTATTTTAATTTTAATTTACCTGACATTTTGCACAAAAAGCCACTACTGCTTAAAAATCAACTGGTGATTTTTTCACGAATCCAAGTCGGCTAAACAAAATGATATAAAAAAATATTTAAAAAAAATCAGCCTGAAAAAAGTACTTATTAGATTAATTTCAAATTTTGTACAAGCAGTAAATGTGATAAGGAGACTGTGGCAGACAAATAAAATGCTTAAAAATCAATGAAAAAAAATTTGTCTTATTCAATTGACTTTAAATTTTGCAGAAAAATTAAATCTGATATAAGAATAAACTGGTACGAATTTAATATGACTAAACAAAGTCGCGGTGTATGCCTATGTAGAAACTATTTATTTAATTTATTGTAAGTTATACCCAAAAATTAAGTGTGGGATAGGTAAAAACTAGTAAAATATTGGTAGGAATACAATAGGGTGGAATAAAATGGTTCCCAATATAAATGTTTGAAAAGACAGTATATATGTGTTAATAATTAACTACGTACCGAATTAAATTGGGTCACACTTTACTATGCCTAATAAAAGTAAAGATTCATAACGAGGGACGTAAACCTAAAATATTCTTGTGATCAATAACTGAAACTACACTGCACCTTTGCTTGAATTTCGTTGTTCTAATTGTGGCAGAGTAAATATTTAGATCTTCTATGTAAAGCCAAATGAGACGGTATTGTGTCGAACCTAACACCAATTTAAGCTTTGTATAATTTAAGAAGCAAGTCTGAACAAACAAAACCGTACAATAGTCTAACATTTCTGTTAGATACCCAGATGTTCGATTTTCAAATAATCATGAGCTGTTCAAATAAGAGAAGGTTTCTGGGTAAAATCAGAGTAAAGTTTTGTTCTGCACCTTGGAAATATTTATTAACATATAAGAAGGAACAGTCCTGCGTACATAGATGAGACTATATGCTTAAGTGGGCTGTAATTTATTATGCAATAATTGTTTACCTCTTAAACCAAAGGTATTAAAGCTTGTCAACCAAAATATATACAGCCTATTTTCCTAACAAGATTTACTTTTAAAAAACTATTGAATTTAATCTAATTGTAATCTTTTTTAGGTTGTAACGTCAGAAGAAACTGTTACCACAAAAGAGAGATAAGTTCTTATTGCTTACATAAATATATTTTGAAAGTATTATTCTAATTACAATTTTCAATGCACGAAATATTCATATTTTGCTGCTTGTTCCAAAACTAATTTAGTAACGGGCGAAGTTATAATTATGACATAATGTGTCGCCTTAAAATTAACATGTTTAAAAAGAGCTGGGAAATAAAATTTATAGGATAATATTACAATTGGCAGAATTTTAAGTCTCACACTTCTTACACTGCTGTTGTAAACAGAAAATATTATTGGTGGAATGAGTATGACCTCTCGTTTGCGAATTATATAAAAAGCTTTCCGAGTGTCTCAGCAATATATGATAGATAGATCAAAGTAATACCATTACCATTAAAAAGATCGCCAAATTTACTTTACCCGGAACTTCCCTCGTTATGAAGTATGACCCAATTTAGTTCAGTACACAGTCATTTAGTAAAACATATATAATGACTTTTTTGAATATTTTGCCTACCTATATAACACTTAATTTTTGGGCAGAATTTAAAATAAATTCAATAAGAAGTTTTTACATTGACTAACACCGCAGTTTTGTTACGTTATGTTGAATTCGTACCAGTTTATCCTTATATCATATTAAATTTTTCTTTAAAACTTATTTGAATTTTTTTCAAAAATTATTTGGCCTTAATTTTATTTCGCTATCTTGAATTCGCATTACGACTTTTTATCTGTATATCACACTTAATGCTTGCACAAAATTTGAAATTGATCTAATAAGTAGTTTTTTCATGAACTGTTTTTGTTTAATATTTTATTAGGCCTTGATTTTGTTTTGCTATCTTTTATTCATACCAAAATTTTACCAGTTCATGCTTATGCAACATTTAATTTTTGTACAAAATTTGAGGTAAATTGGATGATTAGTTTTTAATAATAATGGTTCTAACGTTTCTCTGTGCCGCCATCTTTTTCCGGCATAATGTTTTTCATTTTGATAAATACTTTTTTAAGCTATGTCAGGTACTGACAAACACACAAACCAACAGATGGATCTCCGGAATTGACAAAAGATATGTTTTTGCATCTAGGGACGCTAAAACTTGAAGATATGTAAAACGTCAGGGGTGATTTTTTCACGATTAAAAGTATTTCATTTGGCCGCCATCTTGACTTAGTACCACACAGTGTTACTAGTTCATCCCTACGCCATAATTGGTTTTGGCACACAATCCGTTAAGTTGTTTTTCAGTCTGAATTTCCCCAGTTGATTTCTACATATTACGAAAGAAAATAATAGCTTCGCTTAAGAAAACTCATAACGACCTTCTACCAATGCTCGCCAGAGTGCGTTGCGCCTGAAATTTACTCACCGATATAGGAATGCAATATTGCCAGTCGTATTAATTTCTATTTCTGCTTGGTAAATTTCGAATTATTTTATATTAGGATTTTTAGATATGCTGAACTATTATAATAAATTAATACATTTAATGTTTAAGGGTGGTGTACAAAAGTGCACTTATAGAGGGCCAGTACTTTCATGTTCAAATACATAATATATTTTTTGGGTTAGATATCCGTGAATACAATCATTTCTACCTATGGTTTTAGAGTGCAGAATGGCTATATTACTTCAAGACAGGATAAGGCTTATGCTTTCGTTAAATGGACAAAGTATTTTTTTATCTGGCTATTTTTTCATACATATCAAAATTTTTCGATTTGTGTTCCTTGGTCATATGATTGGTTTTATCTATAGTGCGATATATGGGTTTAGAATATTCCTAGCTACCGCAGAGTAGGGATGGATACCAGGTGATGTTTACTTTTAACAAACATATTGTACCATCTTGCTATTTATGAATGTTACTTAGTCGCGAACGAAATATGGGCAACAATTGAGCTGAAAAATTGTAAACATTGGTTCATAGATAAAGTTGTCTGTTAGTGCAAAAATGGGAGGTACTTAAATTGAAAGAAATAGTTTTGACTAAATAAAAATACTCGCTAGAGGTTTTAAAAACTAGAATCATTTTTTTTCTAGATATTTTGTAACTATTTGTTTTTAAGAATTCCACTATCTTCATATTAGAATCAACAAGGGAAAAATCTAATTTAGAGTTTTAAGGAAAACTATAACAGCCTTTTACAAATGACATAAAAAGAAAATTATATATTTGGTGTTAACTGGCGCTGTGTGAGTCTTATATCGAATGTATTTTTTCTTCGCCGGTTCTATTCATAAAGTTTCATCACATGGCTGGTGTCCATAATAAAATTATTGTTAAGATTATAAAAATGGCATCCATTATATTAGAGATTCTAACAGAAAGGTCAAATCTGATCACATGCTTTTCGATATTTTTTCACCCAGCCAACAGACAAAGGTCTCTCCTTTCTACTTATTTAATTAATCTTGTCCATTTTTTTATAATTACAACTGCATACGATGTTCAAAAATAATATTATGAAATAACTATGGACGTCAAATTACATTACTACTAAATTCACTTATTATTTTCGCATCCTCGTGAAAAAGATTACATTTAAGTAACTGTGCTTTTTCTTAGATATATAAATTAAAATAAAATATTTAATTCGATATTGATATTGATTTGTCTCAGGAGAAAATATATATATATATATATATATATATATATATATATATATATATATATATATATATATATATATATATATATATATATATATATATACATGTATACATATGTAAACCAAAACCATAAAATAGGTTTGGCTATAATTTTTTTTCTGCTTCACGGTGAGTTTAGTGCTGTAATATTAGCTCGAGAATACTTATTTTTTCAGAAATCAATAATATTTTTAAGACACGGTAAAACGCAAACATTTTATTTTTTTTGCATATTTTTCGAGTTGAGTTTTTATTAGATGGGATCTTTAGCATTTTTAGGATTTTGAGTACTACATGGTATTTTTTAAGATGCACGTTTTAGAACACTTTTAGCGCTTTGAGAACTGACAACTGTCAAACTGCCAAAAAATGGCAGCATAATATAAATCTGAAACCATAATTTCAAGCCCACTCAGACACTAGCTACTATCATTTTCATCCTGCGCAATAGGGAGGGCATATCTATATATATATATCTATATAAGTTTCTTGGGTTTACATCGCCTCTATTAACGCCAAATTATAGAAAAGCGGTTTAGCCAGAGCAATATTAGTGACATTTTAAACAGAACGTTGCAATCTTAAATTTATTTTTTCCAATTTCGGCAAGAAATGTTCTTCATACATGGAATATATTTTTCTCCTGACGGTGCCCTTTTCACAGTCGTCTACATGATGCCTAAAAATCTTTCCGGCCTTTCCTGAGTAATGGTTTTCCTCTCGGTTTTCCTTTATTACTGTTAATCCTAGGAATTCAGCTTTTTGCCATTTCATTGGTTTCTTGCAAAGCATTTTATTTATTTAAACCTACTTCTTTTGAAAGTTTCGTAAACATGTTTCACTATTTGTTTAGCGTCAAGTGATAAATGTTTTCTATAGTAAGTAGTAAAAGTATCTTTGGAAATTAATTCATACCTGTGGTCACCAGACGTATCTTATCAAATATTTCCAAACTTGATTGCCAGATAATAATTGGTAGAAATGCGTCTAATATCATTAAACTATATAAATGAGAGTGTTCGCAAAGCAGATAAAATAAATACATAAATGTATATAATCTAAATGGGGTATTTATTATGGCCCTACTGAAACTGCAAAAAGGTTTGATTCACCCCATCCGCATATGACCCTTAGTTCTTAACCAAAATTTGAAGTCAAGACGATAAGTATTTTTCGAGCTATGGCGCGCACAGAAAGATCTACAGACCGACGGAAATAGACCGCCATTCTTTCGAGATCTAAAATATTTAAAACACAAACATCTGCAAACATTTCAGAGGGTGATTTTTTCACGTTTATATTTTCCCATCTAACTAAAAATCGAGTGGAACTTCGTCTGGTCTCTTTCGACGTCGCAGCCCAATATTTATTGTTATATAATTTAGTATGATTAGGACTATTTTTAAATACAATGTCTAAGCAATGCGTAAATAGTGCCGACGGTTTTTGTTATGTGTGCGGAGTTGCGGAGAACTAACTTTTAATTCGCAAAAACGCAATTTTACTGACCTTGTGCTAAAAGCTTACGAAATTTTTAGTTTAGTTAGTTATATTTAGAGGCCAAGACAAGGTACATGACCCTCCTATCTTTTCTAAGATGTTGTTAACTGGTCGCAAATCGTCAAATCTCCTTATGTCACAGATTGCTGTTATTGCCTTACGAATATTAAAGGTATTAGGCAAAAGTCCAATCATACAGTTAGGTATTCTAATTTAACAGTTCATCAGACATAGTGATGAAACTCCTGCCCCAAAGATCCCATTTAATGTTGAAATGATACGGACGTCGTATATGAAATGACAACCGACTTACCAGGCTGATTTCTCAGAGCGAACTTAATTCGAGATTTAAATCTACCAAAATCGCAATCAGGACTTTTAGTATCCAGATTAAAAGATGGAATCTTCTCCACAGCGACGTAAACTTTACTTAAAAAAAAACGGCAAAAGGACCCCACACATTGCTTTCTTCAAGAAGGAGATTCAATATACTTCTCAGATGTCAACAATTTGTTAACGCATTAGGACAGAAACATGATCCAAATGATTCATTCATCTGTACCTAGTCTATGCAGTATATATGAAAGAATCATAAGAACATATGCGAGTTCTTAGAACATATCCGTTATAATAACATGGAACCACACGTGGAGATTTAAAAGTGATAGGTCTTCTTCTCAGAATGCAACAACAATATCTAGTATACCCCAAATGTACCAAATATTGTTGTTTCCTTTGTAAGTGGAACAGGCCTTTGTGAATTCATTACTAGTACAAAAGGAGTGGCCCTACTACAGCAGGCACTAATTCTGAGACTAAAAGACTAGTTGATTCCAATTCCACCTCTGCACAAAAAAATGAGATTGTTGAAGAATTTTTTTAAAGCAATGGATCGAAATGGAAGAAAGTTCTTGTTTCTAAAACAAACATTTTCGAATCTTAGTGAAGCAAAAATTAAAAACACTTATGGGTAAACAAATAAGGGAAATAACGAAATACAAAATATTTGGCAATGTGCTAAGTTAAACTGAATTACGGGCTTAAAGCGCTTTTTAAATTAGCTGATACAAATTTTCCTGGAAATGTGAAATTTGACATTTTCAAAGATATTGTGAGTGAACTACTTAACGCCTATAAAGAAATGGGATGTAACATACTTCTCAAAATTTACTTTCTAGACTCTCATCTGGATGTTTCCCCCAAAATTTGGGGGCGGTAAGTCACGAACATAGAACAGTTCCAAGATATTTCTGCCATAGAAAAAATAATATCAAGGCAAATCAGTTGTCTTTTGCTTGCTGATTATTGCTGGACATTATTAGAGGATACTTTTAAGGTACATTTAAAAATAATAATGAAATATACCTAACCATTATATTTTGGTAGAAAACAATATCTTATCTCCATAAAGAAAAGGTTGGGTTATAGGAAAATCTGCGTCAAATTTTGGCTTTTTCGGCAAATTTTACATAATATATTTCGTTCTTTTAAAAAAAAGAATAATTTTTGTTTACCAGTAAATCTACTCTATTTATAGTGTATCTACTCTTATTTTACAAGATATATTATCAACTGAACGATGTGGGCCATGTGGGCGCGGCCATTTAAACACGGTCATGTTGGCGCGGCCTAAAAATTTTCGAATTTCAAATAGTCGTCGCGTTCACATGACTTAACTTTTACATAATACCTCGTATGGAGTTACTTATAATATAAATTATATAGAAATCTCTCCTTTACAAATTTAAAGCTGAAACAATTTAAAATAGTATAGCAGGCTAGATTTAAAACATTAATTGAATATATATTGTAGTATATAGGCTGGGCTTAAAACATTAATTGTATCGAACGAGCTAGACGTTGCGTAGAAACTTTAAGATAAAGGGAGAACAAATAGAAGGATTCGAAGTTAGTTTCACTCCGAGCTTATTAATTGTTCACAAAATAAAATATATTTTTTGTAAGAACATTCTTGTATTATTGAAAATTTAAACAATTGTATCTAACATCATCCCAAAATTGCATAGTTCAGTTATTAAAAAAAAACTCAAAAAAAATAAACATATTATAAAGTTTTAATTCTTGGGAATTCACAACAGATTATGAAACTTTATGAAAAATATATTTTTGTGAGAAATAGCAAAGAAAATAGTTTTTATCTCGATTAAACCATCACTATATTTTCATGAAATAAAATTCTGCACCAATCATTTGAAAATTGCAAAAAGCTACTGTTACGAATAAACATTAACACATCGAATCTAAACAAAATCATGGCATTTATTTCCAGAAATGTAGGGGTGCGAGTATTTTAAGTTAACTGAATTGAAAATATTCTATGAATAATATTTACCCGCTCTAAAACGAATTTTCCCCTTTTAATTACATTTTGGGAGGCGTATATTGACTTTATCACAAACAATAACTAATACTAAATGCGTTAAAAAAACTTTTATCTATTTACCATTATAATCAAACTATTATCAATGTCAAATAAACTTCATAATAGTGCTCATATAAAAGGCATTTTTCTCAACTCGGAATGCCAAGGAGGGTAATGTGTTTAACAGTCATCTATATATAGTAGTATTGGCTGTTACCACCGACTGGCCTGAACCGATTTTCGTAAGTGAGACATCAAAAGATTCGTTGATATCCCGTAAGTGTTCTAAGCTAGGTTTGCTTGAAAAAAATTATTCAAATAAAGTAATTCTGTCCGTTCTGTCCAACATAAAAAAATAATAATTTTATAATTAATCGTGGCAGGTATCAGACCAAAGAAGGGTTTAAATATTAATACACATGAGGTATTTTGGTATACAAATTGTTGAAAATATAAGCATGGGCATATTTAGGAGTGGGGGAAAAGAGGTAACAAAGTGGTAAATCTAAACATCTTATCTTTGCATCTGATACTTTTGAGATGTTATTGCGACTTATTTAACCAAATATTTTTGGGAGATATAAATATTTTATTATTTTTCTAAACAGGTAATCGATAGTTCTCTGCAAATGAAGTAATTACTTGAAAGAGAATTCCAATATTATACCTACTGAAAATTCAGTAAATCTTCTATTGTCTAATAATAACAGTTTCTACATTGTACCCCCACAACGTTATTCATCCATCTCCAAAAGCATCTCTTTTGTTATCATAATATTTCAATATATACCACACAAGTAGCCTACCGTTCCTTTCATTCGACTGAAACAGGTTCACCCTGCACTTTTCTACGAATATACAATCCTGCCATTTATTAATGGCCCAGTGCCTGTATTCTACTTTCCAAATTCTGCGGGTCGTAGGATGGAGCTTTTTGGACATTGGAGAAGCCTCCAGACGCCTGCTGAGAATTAAGCTCCTTTCAGACAGTTTGCATTGACACTCTAAAGTTGTGTGCTCTCTTTATCACTAGTGTGGTTCACGTTTTGTTTCGCAAAGTAGTTCTCACGATCTGTCTATCATCCCGAACACTACTTCAAATTTGATAAATTATGCTTGCCCCACCTCTATAAAGTCAAAAAGTCATCTTGTCATCTTAGTCTTAGAAGGCTCATGATGTTCAGAGTGTACATTGCTTAAATGCTTGCGCCTTTAGTTATTTTGTTTAGAGAAAACTATGGATATGATTTCTAAACTGTCGAGCGCAATTCGCGGCTACCTTGAACAGCAATAATGTATGCATAGAACTTCACAACAAACATAAAATAAATCTTGTATGGGTGGGTCAAAATCAATACACTCACTAATCGGTATGATCGTCATTTTAGAGGCTTGAGAGCAAATTATGTAAGAACTAATTAACAGGTTTGTTTGACATTCTTCAGCTTCAAAATGGGTCAACCCGTTATTGACATTCTTTGAAATTTTTAGGTCTTTTTCTATAAAAATTGTTTTCAGTATAATGTGTAAGTATAATATATATGCGTATCTTCTTTCAACTTTTAGAATAAAATAAAAATTAAAATTCCTAACTTCACAATGAGGACCACGGAGATAAAAAAATAGCAAGCTTGTATAAATAATTTCAATTCAAGCATTATTTGTACTCTCGTAATAACAAAAAGATTTAGATTGTAACATCTTGTCTGCTTCAGTGATATAAGCGTTTGGGTATAAGAAAATGTAGGTATATGAAACATGCTTGCAACTTGTTGTAGGCTTTAAAAAAATCAGTAACATACAGGATGCTCCATTAAAAAAAATATTTCATAAATGTCTTGCTTTTAGGAAACCCTGTATATAAAATGGAAAAAAAAATGATAATTTGGTTCTGTAAGGCACTGTCTTAGAATTCTAGCTAGTGAATAAAAACAGGTATCATAATACAAAGCCCCCCGTTTTTAAATAAGTCGTAAAAGTCAGTTTCATTCATTTTTGGAACACGCTGTGTGATAAAAAAAAATATATCAAAAGATGATTTTTTAACGCACTGTTGTAAGAGTTAGATCTCAGAAGTAGTAGATGTAAAGAACGCCCAGATAAGGTCTTAAAATTAACCACTTTGAAAAAATTTGGTTTTTAGTGAAATCGTTAAACTTCAAAATAGGCAAAAAGTCTCGAGGTATGGAGCTAGTGAAAAAAAAGAGATACCAAGAAATAAAAACCGTCGATATGAATAAGCTAAAATTCTTAAAATAGTTTCGGTTAATTTGCAGAAATAATTTAAACACCCCGGATAATAGGACATCTAGTCCAAATTAGACCGAAAGGACCACCCTTATATATACTGGCAGTCGAAATTTAATCGAACTTCGCTCGACTAGGCTTCGACGTTTTAAACTAGGTAAATTTGTCTGTTGGGTAGGAGCAATTGTTGAGTATTTTATGTATCTTCTTAGTCTGCTAAAGAAAAAGTAAATTTAATTTCCCTTAAGGCCACCCAATAGGGATAATTAAAAATCCTTCATATTCCAAAGTTTTGTATCCTAAAAGAGAACCCTATTATTACTGTATATAATAAAGCCTAAATTACAAGAATCATTGAACTATAAGATTAAATTTGGCTGGAAGTAAAATAGCCAAAGAGGTATATAGCAATGATTTTACAAAATACCAATTATTTTGAATTTTGAGAAGAGTGACACATAAAAGTCGCATTTCCTAGGCCATATTGGGTACCTAAATCCACCTAAAAAGATCTCTTATTAACTTACTAACTTGATAACTTATTTTACACACAATCGGTGTTGATGTCACTTAGAAGGATAGATTTTCTTTAAGTTGACGATGGTAGGCCAGTGCTCATGTAGAATAGGGGAATAATGAAACAAAACACTCATAGAGTAAATGATACCATCTTAACTTCTCATTTGCATGTTCCGGAGATTCTGTCTTAGCGTCTGCAAATCGCAGATGTTCCCTAAATATTGTCAGGTAGGTAATTGCCTTTTCATATGCAAAGGTCTTATTTCTAACGGTTTTGTGAATTATGTGGGGGCTGTCAAAAAATATATGGGTAATAATAAGTAGCTCTGAGTTTTTCCACATTTTTCATTTGGTTTTTACCAGTGGATTTAAAATACCATTATTCTTATTAGAATCATCTCGCCGCATTTAATCGAGGAAAACATAGTAGAACCTTCATAACCCTCAATGATATAGTGGAAATTGCCCAGATTTACTGAAGATGTGCTGTAGTTTGTTGTCTTTCGACAATTTGCTAGACAATCATCCGTCTTATTATAGCAGTGTTCATCCACATGACCGCTTTAGGATTGATTATTTAGGTATTTTTTAAGGTCCGGCACTGTCTATATGAGGTGTAAGCCTTTTTAGATTTTTTCCAAATAATTTGCGAAATTAAGTTGACTATTTAGGAAGTGGTCTCATGTCAGTCTCTTTTCAATGCTAGTATAATACTCTATACAATAATATTTTTTATTGATCGCCTTAAATTGTCTCATCAAAAGTAATACAGTGTATTTAGGGTAAAAATAAATTTGTCTTAATCAGTAAAAACCGATTTACAGATTTTTTTTATATAAAAAATGCACAACAGGGAAAATTCAATATTGAGACAAATACAGAAAAGCAATATAAAAGCAATTTAAAGCCGACGGAAATAAAACCTGCTTTATTCTATTAGCTTGAAAAGAGAAAAAAAAGCTAAACAGTTTCCGAAATAAATATGTATGCACCACATACAAACAAAATCCTGAATTTTATTGCTACACATGTAGAACAAAGAGCAATTTTAAATAGTTAATATGAAATTATTCTGCGGATAATCTTTTTTATTCGATTTGAAATTGCATTTTTGTCAGCAAATTACGTATTGGGAATTTTATTATTTTCGCTTGAATAACAGCTGTGACAAATTTGGAATAATAAATTTATTTCCGGTATGTTATCACTTTTACTGATAATTTTTGAATTGCGTTAAAACTTTGTGCGGTAGCTTTTAACTCGTACAATTTTAAAGTGCGTTCACTCACATATAGTAGCTACCTACTAGACCAAGTAGTTTAATTTAGTAACTTGTATAGTAGAAACCCCCTAATTGAGAACTTGATCAAGTTGACTGTTAAGCTATCTGCTAAGTCAAGGGAGTAAAAACCAATACTATTTACTTGCTTAAGTGCTTACTCACTCTATCAATGCGAGCCCATTTGACTTACGCTAAACGTGTTTAAATCATATACTTATTATAAATGTATGTCGTAAACGCTGTATAAAAACAATGAAGCCATTTAACAGAAAAATGACCGGAATTCAGCAAATAGCGCAGGCGCAAGAACAAAAATGATATTTACATACTTAATAAATTATTTCGGAATTGACAATAATCGAAGCAATGTAAACAAAGCATTTTTTTTCGTATTCAATATTCATTCTTTGGATATATTTTAATTTGTGTTTCATTTAAAGACTGAAAACTATAAGTAAGTTGAAAATGAAAGTATTATTTAGAAACTAATATACCTTTTAATATTACTTATTTTATGTCTATTTATCGAGCATCTACTCAGTTGGTAGAAAGTAAGTTTTTTATCCATGAATTTTGAATATCGCTTATTTTCCTTCCTGCTTTACTGATTATACATGAAATCTTTTCTGGTGCGGGAATTTTTGTATAAATCTCCGAATATTTTAATTTAGGTCTATTTTTACTAATATATATTCACAACTGCGGGCAGAGTCCTTAAAATTTAGTTCAAAATGTAAATACAAACAAAGCCATGCCACTGCTAGATTTTCACATAGTTGCTGAATGTTACATATCTGTATAGAATAGTTGAAGTTGATTTAATAATAATTACTCATATAACGTTTCGTTATAAATAAATGTTGATTGCTAACGAATGTTAATTTAAATATGCCAGATATGAACTGGTACGAATAGTATTTCTTTTCAAATCTTAATTTGTAACAAAATGCTTAAATTTGTGGTTAAAAATTAACCTTTGACAACATGGTTTGCACATGTGCAGATTCGACGATTCCGGTAGCTTCAGATGAATCACTTTCATAGGCCATAACTAGTCTCTGGTTTAGACACGATTGTTTAGTAAATCGTTTAGTGAACGGTGGCTTATATGAAAAAAGATTTAACAAAAAAAGTCTTAAAAATATTTTTTAGAGGGACTTTGCCCACGTGGAAAGTGAGTTAAAGAGCTGCATTTACCGGAAGAAGTAAGATAGAAAGTTGCATAAATCGAAAGTTTAGAAATAAAGATAGAATTTTTTTGGGCTGAAAACTTTCACAAAAAATGAAAACTATACATTTATTAATTCCTGACCATTAAGAATCGCATATCTTATGAAAATTTAGTGACAGTTTAATTTGCTTATTAGAGAATATGTGTTAATTTTATTTAAAAACAAAAATTTTCTTTTTAGTTATATATTAAGTAAATAAACTTAAAAAATGCACATTTCATGTTATTAACATAAAATAGCAAAGTGACTATTAACTTTTCTTTATCATATACCTAATATATGTTATTTTATAATATACCTAATACAAATTAACAAGGATGTATAATTTTGGATAAGCATTAATTATCTCGCCATAAAAGCGAATTCATTACATAAGAAGGCACTATACCCACGCAATAGATTACACCTATCAGATGCGAAATCTCCCGATACGGCTGGAGTCCAGGATTAGCCGTTTTTTTTAGTTCGCGAGCGCCAATAGACAATATGTTCTACGCTGGAACGAATCTTAGTTCCTCCGTCAAGGCCATTATTGTAATTATGGCTACATGCCGAATATTAATACATTCTCATCTGATGGTGTAATATGTGTCCATCGTTCACGAACATACGTTTTACCTTCATTTAACTTGTTTTGAACTATATAAAGCATACCCCCAATTCAGAAAATAAACATGAAGCTTTATAATAAACATCAATAATTTCAATATCTATTATTGAATGTAACAGACAGGCTTACATGAATACCTAAATAATTATGCTAAATATCTATATTTAGTAAACCTCTGTTAATAATTACGTATTTCGCCTGTCAATCGAGTTCGAAAAATTAATTTTCACTTAAAACAAAAATGTAAAATGCAGCTTTATTTTCATTAATTTTAAAATATTTTAATAAACGCACATGCTATATACAGCTTTTGGCTTCAGGCGCTTTGTCCTTTTAGCGAAGCAGTGTTCCTTTCCTCCACTTTTTGTGTTTGTTTCATGTGAATAAAAGAGGAGGTGATATTGTTACATTTTAAAAAGCTGACGTAATGATTTATACAAAAATAATATTTTTAGTAGCCTAACTTCCATTGAGGCTGCAACCAATTTTTTTCTTTTGAAATAACAGAAATTATTTTTATTTAGACCAATGAATATTTAAATCACTTTTGTTAATTATTTGTACCCAATCTAAATAAGTACACAGCAATATCATTTTGCTGTTGCTTTGGGTCTAGTAGAGACGACCCTTGTTAGTCTACCAGGAATCAAACCGAAAATACAAGAAAAACCACCGACACCCATTCTGCGCACGGAAAAATTGGCGCAAGTTTGTGCTATATTTTTAAACAATTTCGTACACTGATTACAGGTGATTACTAGAAAGCGTCTTTATTTTGTCAGTAGGTATAAATTACACAACAGTCTCCTGCCTGCTATTCAGGTCGAAATCCAAAGCAGAGGATTTTCGATCTGTTTTCATAACACAATAGATATTGTATTGCTTAATTGTTTTTAAAATGAAAAATTAAATGATATTCATTAATAATAATTGATGTTATTCCCTAAAATAAATATTGGGCGAGTGATACAGCGTATCCATAATAGAAAGTCAACGAACTTATAGCAGAAAAAAAAATTGCAAGTCAAATTAGTTTTGTATATTTTAAAATTCGGTAGTATGCTGAAATGGTTTTGACTCACCAAAACCACTTCAGCATACTACCGAAAAACGTACTTTTTGAAACATAAGGAATATATAAAATCCCTTGTTCTTGTAGAGAAGTGTATGTGGGAGAAAAAGACGATAAATATCCACTAGACTTAAGGAATATGTAACTGCTGTAATATCAGATGTTCTACGATATATTTATCAAAAATGCCTCTAAATATAATAAATTCAAGAATAATAATTTCTATACAAACTCACGTAACAGTAAATGGATACAAGGCTAAAACAATATCTCCAAAACTGATAATTTACCAGGTCAGTGAACATTCGAGATCAAAAGCGAAGTAGTTTTATGAAAAGAGTATATCCAATCAAAACGCAGGACGCGTTAAGAACCAACAAGCAACCAGACAAACTTAGTTGGCGTCAGTGGATTTTCCAATTTTCATTAATTAATTTAAAATACTTAGAGAAAAGAAACGACAATGAAATTTTGCAGAAATGTTTTCATTTTGACATCTCAATTAATTCTTGTAGTTTCAACGTTAACTTATTTTTTCGAAATTCTAAATTCAAAAATTTCAACTGGAAACTAACATTTTTTGAAAGCCCTTATCGCAAGAAACACACTGAAAACAGATTTATCCAAATCGGTCAAGAGACAACGAAATTATAAGGGATTAAAATTTCATGATTTGAATTGAAAAGTCGGTTAACAAGCCTAGAAAATATCATGCTTTCAAATAAGATGTTTCCCTTTGTAAATGGCAAGGGCCGTAATGGAAAATCAAAAGGGATTATCAAAATACATCTCCGAAAATTTCAACAGGATTGCTTGATTCCCGAAGGAGTTATCATCATATGAAGATCCAGATTTTGAGTCTACTCGTTCTTCGAAAGGACGTCACCTCAATGTCTTGAAAACAAAAACAAATTTCGAAATCAGTTATTCTTTATCACAGTTTCTAAATCACGAAAACTCCCTCGTACCAACCAATTTCAACTTTCTAAAGTTACAAACCAAAAAGTTTATTTTCTCATTTTTGGACTTATAAAAAGAAACATTTTTTAAAAAAACAGGCCTCGGAAGTGAAACACCAGGTCCTACCTAAAACTTGCGATTACAGAAAAACTACTTGGAAGAAAAATCGCGAACCTCCAGGGAATAATGAGCTAAATATATACTAACCTTTAATAAGCATTTTAATAACGAAATAATTTTTTTTGGTAAAAAGAAAAAGTCTTAGGAAAAATCTGAAACTTTGCCAAAAGGCACATAAAGTGATGCACTTTACGGGAAAAATACAGCATGTAACAAATATTCAAAACCAAGGCTCCTGCAGGACTTGAAAGATTCTCAAGAGATGTGTACGGTAAATAATTTCGTAACAGATTGAGAAAAATTGACACGAGTTTCGTCCAACGAACTATACCCAGAATGGCCGTTATTGGTCCAGAGTGGCAGGAAAGGAGTAATCGTGACTTCGGCAGGAAAGTAGTTCGCCAAACTCGTGAGTATTACATGTGTTCATAGGTTTGTCCTCCTAAACACCTGTTGTGTATATTAGTGCGTTTCTTAACTGTCACTATTAGTGATACAGCCGAAGACTGCAAGAGGAACATTGCACTTACGTTTCCATCGTTGGAGTTCGCCGGGTCTTTGTGTCGAGGGGTTCCATAGCGCAGGGGTTCTGAGTGGAGCTTGCATTGCAAGGTCGTCCTTAGAGATTGGATCTGGTTCTCTTGATCTGTGCTATAGGGGGTGTCTGGAAGAGGAAATACTGGCTGTCTAAATTGCGCGAAGAAGATACAGGTGAGCAAAAGTCTCCGGTCTTGTCTCATGGGCGTTTCCCAGGCTATAGTTCGTCATATAGATTTCTATCTAAATAACTCATAGAAATTTCAAGGTAAAGTATTCAAAGTGTATTTGTTTTAAGTGCTTCTTGGTGTAATTGTTATCACTAAATTTTGATTTTTTGCATTTGTAAACTTAAATTTTTGCACAACCAAAGTTTTGATATTTTGATATTTTACATTTTTGAAGCTGAATCTTTGATTTTGACTTTTATACCGATTGTGATTTTTACCTATTTTGACTTTGAAAACATTTCCGATTTTTATTAACTTAGATATTTTCAACTTATTAGTGACTTTATATTCTCTAGTTTTACTGATTCTAATTGTGATTTACCCTTGAATTATTATTTATTGGGTGAATCACTTTTTTGATTTTTGACTTTGCTAAAAATTAAATTGGATTGTCTCTAGTGATAACTCTAATTTTGTAAAACTAGTTTTTAAACATTAACTTGTTGTATACTTTTTGTAAAGTTAGATTAGGGTGTAGTTTTAGTTACGCTTGGGGAATCCGTTCTTTAAACTTAGGCTCTCCCTTCAGAGACTATTGGCACGTCAGCTGCCGAGGTTCTCGATTTCTCTTGAGTGAGGAGAATTGTAGACTTGGAGGTGCTTAGAATTGACCGTGCTTTTTGATTGATTTTTAATTTTTATTTTTATATATACATATATATTTGCGTATTTTTTATATATTTATTATTATCATAAACTTTTAATATTTTAAGACTTTTTGACTTTGTTAATAATTTTTGAAAAATATTTTTCGCATATCGGATCCTAAGCGGCGTGATGCGGGTGGATTTGATGGGGCAAGACAGGCTTGATTTGGAATGTCTTTTTGAGTTGGTTAATTTTTCGTATTTTTAAGAATTGCCGAGTTTTGCATTTAAATATTTTTTGCATATTTTTTAAACTTTAAGTTTTATTATTTTATTTTTCATACATATATTTTATTCTTGTTAAGGAAAAAATATTCACCAGTTCTTTTTAATTGGTTATTAGATAGTAAGATACTTGTAAATTTTGATTTTTGAAAAAGTTGTTTTACTTAATAAGGACTTTGCAAAATTTTGAATAGTTACTTGTGTTAGTTAGCAACATACGAGAGATTTGGTAACTTTTTGAAAAACTTTGCTTTTGAAAAACTGAAAAACAGTTCCCAAGTGATTCGTAGAAATTACTTGTGTGATTTTTTTAAAACTATTTAAACTTTAAAAACTTCTACGTACAGAGATAGTGCGTGAACACTAAAAGTGACACTGTCAAAAGTGATTTTCCTACACACGGTCCACGGATCATATGTCAGGATTTTTAAGTAAATAAAAGCAATAAGATTTTTTGAAAATTGTAAATCAGGCAAAGAGTTAGGTATCCACCCGGTGGCGTTCTTAGAGTAAGCTTGACCCGACTTTACCGTGAGACTGACGCCCGTTGCTACTTAAATTTTTTGTCTGATATATTCAGACTTTGATTTTCAAACTTTGTTTAATTGCATACCGTGGCTATTCCACCTTCTGGGGTAGTTCCCACAAAAGGTATGTTAATAAATTCACATCCCAGTAACCCCTTCCCAATTTCTGAGCAGAGGCTCACACACTTGTTTGGCGAGGGAAACGATCATTCTAAAGTTCCTCAGGTGAGTGGAGGGTGCCCGACAAGCTTATGAAGCTTGTCGCTTAACGACCTCGAATACTATACCCGACACGACAAAAGTTTTGTAACATATAAACATAATACAATTTCAGGACTGACCTACCTACAGGACCCCTTTATGGAGGTTCCTTGTGCGAAAGATTATCCAATGGAGATTTCTCAAATTGAACCCAACCCGTATTTAAATTAACTAAAATGAATGTAACCTTTAAAAATAACAAAATGAATGAAAGACAAAATAGAGAAAGCATGTTGCTCGATAATGCTTGACTACCGCACTCAGGAATATTTCATTTGCTACAGGAGATAAAAATAATAATTTTTCAAAACAAAAACAACCTATATCAGAACATGGCATAAGTACTAGTGATCAAGCTGTGTTCCGCAGCAAAAACACATTTTTTTAAAAATTAAACCACCCCATAGTAGAACAGTACGATGTATTAACAAATTGTTCAATCTGCTGTAGCTGAACACCAGCATATTATAAATGTAAAAGAAACTAAAGTTCTAGCGTCGGTTCCAGGATTTTATAAACGAAAGATAAGAGAGTTTATTAAAATTTTCAAACATACAAAAAACATCAATAGATGATAGAGTAACGAGTCCCACACTGTTTTCCCTTCTACCAGAAGGGAATTTGTGTGTAAAAGCATTCCCCATCGTCAAAAAAAAATCCGAGCTCATTCAGTTGTTCAGATCGCGTGGAGTAAAGATCTCTGAAGAATCCTCGTGTAACTGAAGACGAAACGTTGGATAGTAATTCCAATTTGACACAGTCTAATCCCAAGAACCAATATTTTTTAACTGACCAAAACCGTGAAAGCTTCCGTTCTATATTAAATCTGGGCGATAGTCTAGTTCCCAAACTCAGAATGGTGTTAATTCTTGCTATTGCTAGTAAAAATATGAGTGACTCATTGTATTCAGAATGACGTCTAGAAAAACGTACAAACATTTCAAACTCGCAAATAAAACATTTTAAAACTTATTAGCAAATTAATTTAAAAAAAAAGTTAAGTTCTTTACAAATAAAAATGGAAAAGAAAAAAGTCGTGTAGGGTATAAAAATATTTATTATAAAAACGTCAAGCGCTTTCGGCAACCTAGACCATCATCAGGACTGACACTACAAGTAATAAAATTTTATATAAAAGTTTATATAATTACAAATAAAAGTAAAAAGACTTATTTGTGAAAGAACAGAGACAGGAGTCAGAAAATAACAAATAACTTTTTACATTTAAGAATTGGCAAATAAAAAAGGATTCTTAAAGACGAAGAAATTTCCAATAAACATAAATCCCAACGAAAATACAGCTTCCCTTAGCGAGCGCTAAACTGTAACGATGCGTCAAAAGCGGCAGTACCATTATGATTTTTTCTAGACACTTGAAAAAACAATATCCAGCTGACAAACATATTTTTAACTGATTTTTCATAAAATGAGCCTCGTTAATAAAATTTTTTTTTGAGTTTTCGTTTATAATCAACTTAAATTATTTCGCTTCCTGGACATCCTTATGATATTGCCATGTTTTTAATTGTTGTAAAATATTAACTATTAGTACTATACTTAAGCTAACAAAAAACGTTATTTTTTTAGTTTTTTGTTAGCTTTAATAATTGATAACTAATGGATTATAACAATTAAAAACATCGCAGTGTCATAATCTTATAGAGTATAGTTGTGATAAAGTCTACAAGAAACGAAATAAGTTTAGTGGTACCTGTTTAACAGTTATCCGACTCGAAATTTAAACTAAAACTTTAAAAGAATTCTTAATTAAAAATAGGCTCATTTTATGAAAAATAGTATTAGTAACAATTAACACCATTTTTTTTAATTCCTTTTTTTCTGGGATTTAGGCTTTATAAATCAACAATTTAAGTTAAATTATTCAATCATAAAGAAATTATACATGTTCTGAATAATCCTCTGAATAATCTTGCGGGTTTTGGCTTTTCTTTCTACATATAACAGCCCATAGATTATATATTAATAATCCATGTGAGCCGGGCTATATAGTGGAAGTATTGTAATCACAAATATTTTCGAAAAATATAAATTGGGTTTTTGAGTCCCTAAAATACAAAAAATATATTGGGTTGTTAATTTGTATGTATTTTACAACTTTCTGCGGCAAGATATAAAAGAAAACTGTTTTTGTAGAGGTTTCTTAACTTGTGCACTTAGATTTAAAATTGGACATTTTGTTTTTACAAACAATCATCAACTTCATTTACACTTTCCTCGTAAGAGGGATTATTGCAATCGTGAAAAAATTAATCTTCCAGTGATCTTAACGTTTTAGGGTCCCTAGTTAACAAAAAACATGTTTTGCTTTTCTCGTCGGTCTATATATTCATCCCCAGCATAGATATAAAACTACTTACCCGATTTACTTAAAATTTTGGTCAAAAATAATTGGCGAGATAAAGTGGCAACTTAAGATATTTAAAAAATTAATATATGAAAAACTACTTACTCAATTGACCTCGAATATTTGCACATAAATAAGTGTGACATTGGGATGAAGTGATACAAATTCAAGATGGTGGAACACAATGGCGACTAAATAAAATAAAAAAACAAATTATTAGATAGATTTAGAATATTGCACACGAATTTAGTCTAATTTATTTGCTGCCTCATAAAATATTTCAATTATTCAGTGTGAGAAACTAACGTATTCGAATTAATTCAAATTTATCATATAAATCAACTGTAATATGCGGATGAACTTGTGAGACTTTAGTATAAATGCAATACACGAAACGATATGACTGCTTAAAAAAATGTTTAAAAAGAATGGTAAAAACAATTTATTCAGGTGGCTTAAAATTTTGGGCAAAAATTATGTGTAATACAGGGATCAACTGGTAAAATTTTGGTGTGAAAAAACTACTTAATCGATTGACTTGGCAATAAGATCAATTCTAATAAAAGAATGTACTATAGAACGTACAAATTCTATAGAGTGGAACAAAATGGCTGTCAAATGTTTCAAAAATCTGTGTAAAAAATATTGTTATATATTTTTGTTCAAATAACGTGTGATAAAGTATTGGTAGCATTTCGACGTGGGGGTATAAAATGGGAGTCTATATTAATTATTGTAAAAAACTTACTCAACTGAAAAATCTAAGCCCAAGAACCAAGTATAAAAAAGGAAAACTGATAGAATACTGAGATAATTCCAGTATGACGAAACAAAATGGCGGCCTTTTAAAATATTTCAAAAAATAACGATAAATTGGTTTGGTAACTTCCCTCGTTATAAATCTTTTCTTTTTTCAAGAGGAGTGAAGCATGATCCAGAGCAGTTCAGCACATAGTTATTTTGTAATATGTACTGTATATGTGAAAAAATTATGTTCATTACGAGGGAGCTTCCTGTTTAGTGTTTAATAGATCGGTTTAATCAAATTACCCGGAATTTCCTCCTTAGCTGGATGTCTTGCAGTATCCGCGAGTTGGATTGCAGTAAGACGATCGTTACTTGACAAGGAGCTGTAGCTATTACAAGCTTAACGATTTTGTTGTTTAATTAGTGGACTTTTCAGAAAGATATCAGATTTTAATATGGATAGTAGACGATAAACTTTAGGTCTTATATACCTGCGTCAAAAAAGATCTAAGACAATAATTCATATTAATTCTTGTCTCGAAAAGTGCACTTTTTGTCAAACAAACAAGAAAATTTAACTCATTAATTACAGTTCCTAAGCACAGGTTCTTAAGATTAATTTTCGATAGCTTTAAATATATTTAAGATATTAATACAGACAATAACGCCCTACACACGTTACGATAAATCGTACTACATGTCGTTCAACATCAGTCGAAACTTCTACAAAATATCTTATCAACGGTAGTTGCTTGATAACTATGGAGCAGTGCGTACTGGTGCAGTTCCGATATCGGATGCAGTTGGGTAGTTGGTTCAGTTTTCTTGTATTTTTCATTACGTTTTAAATATGGATGTTGAAAGTAAAAAGTTCTAGGAGTTTATATATATATATATATAGTAGTGAGCGGATGTACACCCGGACTGAAAACACATCATATTTTTATATCCATGAAGGACTAGGAATCAACATAGAGTGATAATACAATCTTGACCGACTAGCTAGGCAACAGAGTACAAATATTGGGTAAACGAATAAGGGCTGGTTAAAAGAAAACTCTTTTCTACTAGGCTGAGCTTTCAGAAATCATTATTTCCTTCTTCAGGGCTACAATATAGAGTTCATGAAAATTAAAAAAAATTATAAAATCCATGAGCTAAACTTGTAAAGTGAGTGCAGTTAAAATTGGTACATTTTTTAAAACTTTCTGGACCCTAGCAACTTAATTGATTAATTATTATTAAAAAAAAAATAACACCAAACTTGTTGTTATTAACAGTTAAATAAGGTGATAGGTCAAAAGATAATGAAAATCATACCTTTCAGGAGACACATGTCATTTCTAAAATTTTTGATATTTACCTTACATTCACCTTGTATGCTTTTGACAGTGGTGATGCGAGAAATATTTGTAATTTTAGAATGAAGTAAGCAAAAATTATATTTAATTGTGAAAAAGGAAAGATATTTTAATATCAGTACAAAAAAGTTGTATTTGTTATTTTAGAAAGAATCCTTTATGTTTTCACTTATATTAACTTGTACACTTTTATTGTTATATTCAGTGACTAAGATGTTCGGGTAAATTAAACTGAATCTTTCAGATCTTTCTTTTTATTAATAACTGTGTTATCAATTCGAATCTCAACCATTTCTAGAAACTCTCTTTTTCTCTTGTTTTTTTTTTAGATGATATTACTGATGCGATCATTTAGTACTCTGAAAGTTTGTCCAATATACGCCTTTTGATATCCTAAACAAGGAATCCTATGTATGATGCTTGTTTTTTTTAAGGGTAGATCTTTATCATTTAATTTTGAATAAGTGAGACCAATAGTTTTCGAGTATCTTGGAATAATTTTAAGGCAATTTTCGTTTTTGAAAACATTTACTATTTTGGCTGTGACATTTTTAATATATTAAAAATGTCCTTGTTTAGGATGTTAAAAGGCGTATATTGGACAAACTTCCAGAGTACTAAATGATCGCCTTACATCACACAAAAATGATTGTAGAAGTCAAAAACTAATCTGCGCCCTCGCTCAACATTCCTTATAAATAAATCCCATTTTCAACTACAGAGAAACATCAGTACTATTACCTGAAAAAAAAGAGAATTTCTAGAAATGGTTGAGATTCGATTTGACACATCTTAGTCACTGAATATAACAATAAAAGTGTACAAGTTATTATAAGTGAAAACAAAGGATTCTTTCTAAAATAACAGATTCAACTATTTTGTATTGATATTAAAATATCTTTCCTTTTGAACAATTAAAAACAAAACTTGACATATCTCATATCAACTGCCCTCAATTTACAAGTAAGTTTAGTTCATAGATTTTATATTTTTTTTAATTTTCCATCAACCCTACATTGTAGCCTTGAAGAAAGAAATAAAAATTTCCGAAAGCTCGGCATAGTAGAAAAGATTCTTAACTTTCATCTATACAAAATAAGCTATTTGACTGCTATATATCAATTTCGATTATTGTCTAAGGCGATTTCTTGACAGCTTTCCTACAAATTTCAATTATATATTTAGGGTTAGTGGTCCAATAACGTTGATTTCGGATACTGTTGTGGGAGTCCAGGCATGAAACCTGGATGATATATCCAACCAAAACCGGCGATCCTCTCGAAATATCATCAGTAATCAGTAAATTGAAAAAATCGTAGGGTTCACCATTTTCAAGTAGAGATATTCAGGACTCATTGATGCAGCTTCCGGGAATATATTCGAAATTATTTCGATGAATTGAAGCTGGTCCACTATTATCCTTGTCCTGCAGAAAATGTCGGGAGGCCGGAGTTGTTAAATCAAACTATGGATTCTGATTCGCTCTCGATCTCGCCTAATCTGAGTGGAATTATTAGTCACATTCGGTATTTCACATAATTTGATGGGACTAAAATTTACATCACGTAATATGACTGGACTATTGTCCCTGAATCGAATTATCTGGCAAATACGATATTTGGCCTAATTTGATTGGACTGAAATCTATATTATCTAATATGACTGGAATAAGGTTTATGTTACCGAATATGACCGAGATATTGGGCCTAAATCCATTTATTAGGCAAATACGATATTCACCTAATTTGACTAGACTAAAATGCTAACACTAAGAGAAAGAATTTTCCCCCATTTCCAATACTTTATTAATAAAAAAAAACAAGAACTTACTGATTCTGCGATTGCATAATATTATAATATATCAAAATTTAGTAATCAAAATAAAAACTTATAAGATACGTCTCGATCTTTGTAATATATCTTATAACACAAAAGAAAATGTACAAAAATATTTAAAAAAATCAATTCCAAAGTGTTACATCCGCTAATCTTTCTAAAACTTATTCTTTCGCGCGATCTATCACGTCACGCGAACTGCGGAATCAACGAGTCTCGACAGGAAAAAATGCGTCCGCTGAAATTTTGTTATCCGTTCAAATGTCCACTATGGCGTGTGAAAACATACATAATTGTTCGCTGCGTGTATCCGCCCTGGCCAGGTCGGAAACATGTGTCCGTCAAGCTTCTCTTCTTTCAGGCGTAATGCGAAAGTTTTAGGAATTTAGCTTGGCAGTGAATGTATTAAAATAAAGACGGCTTTAAATTCCGAATTTAAGATTTCAAATAAATAAAGGCCCTCAAAAATTCTTGCCACGTATTATACCGAAATTTAATTGCTACCAAAAATATAAAACTGTGAGCAATTTAAGTAAATTAAATTAACTTGCACGGGGACCCTATTTTATTTGATACAGTATGTTTCCCTTAACATTATTTCTGGAGAATTTATATTGTTTCAGGCTCTAAAACGAACTGTTATTAATATGCAGTGAACAATTAATTTGACTCACCGAATAAAGTTTGCAAATGCTACATTTGATAATACTTTTTCAGTTCCAATAAACCTCTCTATTAATTTATCAAATTCTGGTTTTTGATTAAATGGTGTTAAGGCGGTTTACGTTTAAAAATTAGCTAATTCCAATAAACCGAAGTTCGCTTATTTGCTTTATTTAAATACATTTTATAATTACTCAACATAATCTTCTTAATCAGTTGTTAATAGAATGTTGATGTAGACAAACCCTTGGGACTAAACTTTTTTCAAATTAAAGCGATGAAATGGATATAGGACATAAGAAATAAACTTTAATTATAAGTCAAACGGCCGCTATTATCCAAATTTGGGTCATTTAAAAATTAACTTCGATGAGTTCGGTGAGGTCAATCAAACAGAAACTATTGACTTTTTTATGGATTTTGTAATGAGGGTGAGAGTCCTCCTGGAGTCACAGCTCTGAGGTCGTCTCACTCCGCAAAAACGTATTACAATTTGGGAAACCATTAATAGACCAGTAAATGTATATTTGTGTATGTAATTTTACAATCCTTAGACTTTTATCGTTTCGTTCTCCTGCCACGTAAGTATTTAAGAACTTAAGATTATCCAAAATACATTTTTAAGCCAGTTCCCATTGTATTCTCATTGTACTCTCAACGTAGCAAATGAATATTCAAAAAATTATGGTGTGTACAGAGAAGCTGAAAATTAATCAGTGATTTGGAACATTATCCAGCATGCTATTGGTGCGAGTTTTGAGAACAATCTCATAACAGTTAACAAGTTAAAAGACCACATCACCTCCTCTATTAAACCATAATGTATTGGTACATTGCTGATATTATTGCCTCCTTTAATACCGCAACCTGGAAGATTTGATATAAGCTTTTGGAAATTTAAATTGTCAAGAAAATCGAACACCTTTCGCAAATTTAGTTTAAATAATAGAAACAGCTAATTAAATATATTAACGCCTGTGATAATTTTCATAATAACCACAAAATAGAACAAACAAACGAAATTCAAAACTACAACATGCAATTTGTAATTAGATTAAAAACCACAGTTTGTCTCGAAGAGGCAATGAGCTGTGCCTTAGATGAAGGAAATTTTAAATATTTTAAGAACTGTAGCAATACAACACCAAAATATCCAAGTTTTAATACTCATAACAAAAAATAAATATGCCCCACAGATAAATTATCCTGTTAATGTGAGACTAATATTTTCAAATTACCATACACAGCAACTTTTAAATTATATGCCTTCTTATAAAGCACCAATAGAGAATTTTAATAACATACATAATCGCTTCATGGTTTTTGGACAGTCTAGGCAACTTACACCTAATTCTAGTCAACAACCGAATTTAAAAACAAACAAGCATAATCTTCGCCACTTAATATTGTTGTAGGGAAGGCATAATATCAACCAGTGAAATAGATCAACACCGATAACGACCATAACGACTTTTTTCAAACTAATGATGGTATATTTTAATATTATTACCAATAACACAATATTTATATAATGACCCAATTAGCAAATAACCAATTTGATTTTTATGAGGAAAATTTCAGAAGAACTAGGCCTCAATCAACAATAATACTCCTAAATAATTACACATATTCAGATTTACCCATAATTGTTATACCCAAAAATAAAGCAAATTTTTTAATTGACATCGGCATCGGCAGTGGCAAAAGTTTTATAAAATCCAATTTACACTACAAAATTTACCAACATTTTCTTTTTTCAGAACCTTTTTCAGTAAGAAGACAAAATCGTTTCGATATCGGAATTACAAATGAGGTAGAAAATAATTTCATAGAAAATATGGAATCTTATACCCAAATAAATGAATATACGGAAAATATACAAAAACAAAATTTAAGACTCTCGCATTGTAACCGAGAAGAATACAAAGCTATTCGTAACTCGTGTTGCGAATATGGTGATATATTTTATTCTGAGGACATCTCTCTTATATTTCCCGGCCAAACCAAACATAAAATAAATTTAACTGATGAGTCGCCTCATATATGTATACATGAAGACTTATCGATAGACTGAAATTCATAATAAATTGGTTATATCTCAAACTAATACAATGTTAAATTCAACCTCACAGTGGAACAGTTTGATTTGGATGGTTCTCAAGAAGATGGACGCATCAGGTTTACAGAAGTGGCGCATTATCTGGAATTTTCGAAAAATTAATGAACTATTGATAGATGGAAAATTTCCTTTACCAAATTTATCGCAGATTCTTGATAAACTAGGAAAATCTCTATATTTCAGCACATTGGATCTTGCAACCGGACTCCACCAAATAGAAAATGAAACGAGCTATATTCCTAAAACAGCTTTCTCAACAGACACGGTTAATTGTGAATTTAGACGCGTGCCTTTTGGCCTAAAGAACGCGCCTTCTACATTTCAGAGAGTTACGAATAACTTCCTCTGTGGACTTCAAAACGAAATCGGTTCGGAATATATAATAAAATTCTTTACGCCACTCCAAGAACTTATTGATACATTTAAATCTGTCTTCGATAATAACTTACTTAGGATATAAAATTATATCCAAAACACAACAAGATATTAAATCATTTTTGGGACTAGCCAGATGCTGTCGTAGTTTTATCAAAGTTTCCGCAAAAATTACAAAACCCCCGATGTTATGTCTTAAAACTGAACATCAGCCAACCACCATTTAAAATGATTGCTTATAAATACTCCAATCCTAAGGCAACCTGATTTTGGAAAACACTTGGCTCTTACAACAGATGCCTCAAACGTAGCACTTAATGCCGTTCTTTCTTAAGGTAATCCGCCAAATGGGAATCTTATAGCATTCGCATAGCGCACCTTAAACGAGACAGAACGAAAATAGTCGACAATTGAAAAAGAACTTTTAGAAACCGTTTGTGATTTTAAATACTTCAAATCTTACCTTACATTTATAGCAAAAAAAATTAAAATTCACACTAACCATCGCCCATTAGTATGACTAGGTAACCTTAAAGAACCAAACTCAAAATAAGTACGTCGGAGACTTAAACTTGAAGGGTATGAACATGAAATAATCTACAATAATGCATAACAGAGACTAACGCTTATACCGTTGCTCGAATTCAATTACACACGATAGAATCAGAATCACTAATAAATTATCCAGGTGACATAAACGCCGACGTAACGAAATTCCTAAAGCATAAACTTAATCAAAATGCCCCTAAAACCGAAACAGTGTCAGAAATACAAAAAAAACTGGAACTTGAAACCAAAAACAGCGCCCAAAAACAACACACAAAATAAATAAATCCTATTATAAATATTATTATAGCACAAACGAAAATTACTGCAACATGGCTATACTAGCCGAAATTATTAATAACAAAGCACACCAACTCATTATTAAAAAAGCTTTTTACGACATATATATTAAAAGTGAACGAGAAAATTTTGAAGGACAGGAAATTATTCACACAACATTCCCTTTAAAAATTGCATTAATTACTATTTCTTTAAAGAATATTTGACAACTTAAACAACATAATACGTTATTTTTAAATGTATTCAGATTATTTTTGAGTTTAGATTAACAAACAAAAATCTTTTTTGGCTTTTTTGCAACTGAATAAATATATATATAACTTTAAATTAATTGAAGCAAATATTGAATAAAATTACATATCTCAACATGTAGACAAGTCTGTCTACGGAATGTTTCGATATATAATATATAATATAAACAATATTATTTAAGCAAGCATAAAAATTATGTCATACATTAAAAAATGACGCTCTCTATCAAATTACGATTTTAGAATTAACTACTAATAAATTTAAAACAATTACGTGTAGCATAACACATAATGACATGGTACTAAAATCACGTATTTTACAAATGGAAAATACAGGTAATAAAAATGATCTACAACAAATAAGTTATCACGCATTTTCCATATATATACAATAATCAGTCAATCAATTCATCTATGATATTTTAAATAAATCGAAATAGGTTTCTTTCCCAAAAATTAACGTACTTTGTAATTCAATAATAGATCAAAATGAACTATTTGGAGAAAAAAGAATAACTACACAATCATATAAGCTCAAATAGCACGCCAGAATTAGTTAATTTTGAAAAAAAAAATAGAAATTAAACGTTTTTTGAAAAAAAAAATCTTAATATTGTATTTATATTTGCTCTTCCCTCTTGTGGAATCGGAGATATATAATTATTTTAAGTTATTTCCTTTACCAATCACTTCTCGTGAGTAATCATTTTAAACCGTACCTAGCACTAGACAATATTAAATATGCTCATATGAATCGAAAATGTCTCGAAATACAACAATAAAAGTCCTTGTTTAAGGAAGTTCATACCATTTTTGTCGAAGACAAAGAGGCCCCTCCTGCTTGTTCAACTTATTAAGCATCACCTTAGTATTATGTTCCGGTACCCGGTCGAAACACAGTTGCACGAAAGATATTAAAGATAATCGAAGGAAAATAGCTGATAACAGCACCTACCCACGTTACAGCAGTAGAAAGGCATACAAAATCTGAAGATAATATACCCCTATATGGTTCCTATCTTCTTGAGTCACCCCCCGATGCAAAGTACAATTAAAGTCATCCAGCTAATTAACCTTTACAAGAACTAGGAAGTCCACCAACCCTTAACCTAAGCATAATTGAGAATCAATAAAATCCATTCTACAACCCTCCTAATATAGACCTAAACTATGTGAACCTGAAAACCACTAAAGAAATCGAAACTAAATTGGAGGACCAAAAGAGAACTCTAGAAAAATTAATTTGTATACTTATTGCAAAGATTATTGCATTTATCACATAACTAAAACTTATAAAAGAGTCTAAGAAGAAAAAACAATTAAATGCAAACATCGATGACCCAAATATTGAAGATAATAATAGAATTTTCTAAAACATAAATTTTCTTTAACATGCGAGAAATTGACTGCAATAAGAAGCCACGTATTCCCATTGACTCTATTATGTAGTTGAACATTCTTTCTCTCTCTAACACAATGGATCATGTGGCAAGGTTTTTTCCAAATTTTTGGGGTGACTTTTAAAGTAACGTATCATTATATTTTATTTATCTATTTTATAATCAGTAAGATTTCTCTACTTTCTAATGGCTAAATAATATACCGCGTGTTGCATTTGAAAAACCAATGTTGATGTCTGTTTATTACAGATATATGAGACACTCTGTAGATACAAACAACACTAAAAAATAATTTGTTTAATTCGAAAAAACTTTTGGCTACATTTATAACCATCAACCCTGTATTTCATTACATTTTAACATATATGTATTTTGTTATACAATATTATTGCAGTCTGCAATCGCTAAAATAAGTTTATCTTATGTATCCTCGAATTTATTTTACTGAAAGAAAAAGTACCCAATGGAATACAAATCT
Source organism: Kuschelorhynchus macadamiae (assembly GCA_030620095.1). NCBI lineage: Eukaryota > Metazoa > Arthropoda > Insecta > Coleoptera > Curculionidae > Kuschelorhynchus > Kuschelorhynchus macadamiae. The sequence goes on from JAUTXW010004289.1 coordinate 523,629, forward strand.
GGCTCAATAAATATAATTTTGATGATACAAATTTATACTAACGAATCATAACAGAAATGACAAGCTAAAAGACAAACCAATTTAATAAATGGCCTAATTTGTACCAATTATTCTACAACTCGGCTAATTTTTCCTCGGAATCCCTCATCCTACTGAATAAAGACTAAACAAGAAAAAACAGAGATAAGGGGGATTTATTAACAAAGATACTAAATGGTGACACTTTATGTTTTTAATTTTGCTCGACGGATTTCTGCGAATCTCTTTTCTTGATTCTTGTGAAATATTTTCACTGCTATAAAATAATAACCCTTATTATGTTTGGGTTTAAACCAAGATATATATTTTCTTTGTTTATATATTAACGAATTAGACGTAATACAAGTGATTTAGTGATATATAATTTTACTGCTTATTATATATAACATTGTTTCAATAAATTTAATATTAACAATATGTTGAGCTATTGGATAAAGCATGCAAAAAATGTAATAATTACGTTAAAATATTTGCATAATATTAAGTATTTACGTAATTTTACGAATACACCGTTCCTATTAACCGTGCATATAGAAATGTGTTTATTAAAAAATTCCTGCGGCTTAATTTTTTGTTTTAATTTTATTTTATATAGTAGTCTATTTATAAACGGGATTGTTTAAAATCAGCTTACGTCTAATCTCTTGAATTGGTTTCAATTCTGACTGACGTTTGTACAATCCAAATGAAACTTAAAAAAATACGGAGCAAGTTTTTTTAAAGCTTGTTTCATGTAAAAGGCAACTGCGAAAATCGTTCTCATTTAATTTAAATCAGTGGCAAAATAATTTATTACGAACTACTTAATACTACATTGCTACTATTATTGGCAGCTTTTAAATCTTTCAGCGAAGTTTTTAAAATTTTGTTCATTTAAAGCAAGCTACAACTTTACTTACATTTTTTATTTTGTATTCAAATTGTTGTATTGTATACTGGCGATTTACATTTTAAAGATGTTTAATGAGAAAAGTAAGAACCTGCATTTGTCATAGAATATATGGACTTTTGAAAACAAAAGTACACATAAATCTGTAACAAAGCACTTTTAAAATCTTTTTTTTTCTGATCCTATCACGTAGAATATTATTGAAAAATCTTTGTAGATACGAAAAATAATAAAAAAATATTCTATACCTTTTTCATTTGAAAAAAAGAAACAAACATAGTCGACTCTCTTAAGATAAAGCTTTGAAAATTGTGCAAAAAATTTTGCAAATAATGTAAGTGGTAAAGATTAGGGGAAATATATATTGATTACAAAAAAGACATACGTTGTTTACCTGTTTATTATTTTTTCAGATAAATTGGACGCGTTGTAATTTATAGTATAATATGAAATATGTATTATTTATTTTTTAATAACTCTGGTATGTCAGTTTAAACATCTTAGAAATATATTTTTTACCCTAACAATCAAAAATATTTATGACTTCTACGATTTTTTCATTAATATTCATCTAAGCTTTTTTTGCTATACATTAAATGAAAATGAGCGCTCTTTAATATCGCGAAACATTTAAGGAACAAATGCTTTGGATGAAAATAATCTTTTACCAAGATACAACGCGTTAATATTATTTAATCTACTTAATAATTAACATTTTAAAACTGCTTTTTCCGATGCAGTTAAAAATTGGCAAGTGAAATTCTAACATCAGGACGACCTATTTTCTTGTTTTTGTATTCACTTGTTCCAGGGGAGTCTACTATTAAGGATGTTCAAGTTTAGCTCGTGTATTTTCTGTTTATTATTTTATAAAAGTATTGGTTACAAATAAAACAAATTTTCTGTTATATATTTGTTTATTAGCTCCTACTGCTGCTTGTTTGTATATGTTTGACTAATAGGCAAATAACGGTATTATGTCATATAACTTGTTGATGCATTCTGGCAATAAATTGTTTAAATATACTTTCTCAAATACTACATAGTTATTGATTATTTTGTCCCTCCCACTTTTGTTGCTAAGTTAGTATAATATTTTGCATCAAATTGTAAGAAATTAAGTACAATTTGTTAATGAGTAAAAAAAGTAACATGCAAAAAATATACAATTTTATTGTAATAAATTAAGGCTTTAATTTTTTAAGGGCACAACCTGTATATATTTGTTTTTTCCTGATAATACACAGATATTTCATTTCGAATTTAAGACCAAGTATGTTAACTTAATTTTTTAAGATTTCGAAAAAATCTGTGCAATCAATTTAAAGTTTAAACTAACTTAAACAAAGTGTATATTTTGAAGATAAACAAAACTGCTCTTTTCATTAAACGAAAAAAAAAAAATATATATATATATATATATATATATATATATATATATATATATATATATATATATATATATATATATATATAAAACTGACCACAATTTTTTGTTTACTCTGTATGTTGCCCAGTTACTAATACAATGTATCTAATTATCTAATAAAGTAAATAATTGGTCATTGTAGCTCAAATAAAAAGCAAATTGTTAAACTACTATCCCTGAACCTAGACTAAAACAATGGCGAAGGAGCCCCAAATAAGAGATTGATCTAGTTTAACTATACAAGTTATTCCGAAATAATTCACAATAATCAGTAGAACATCTAAACTCACCTTTCGTCTGTTTAGTAACTCAACCACTCTAAGATGATCTCGCTCGGTACATGTGCTCTAGCAGAGCCGGTTCCCCTACTCTCTTTCGCGCCCTCCCGCCTTCCCGCCGTACTCCACATACGCGAGTGCGCGGGCGGTGTGCATACTGCATTTAGTCTGATCGAACTTTCGAAAGGAGAAGTACTTCGTTCGGCAGCAGTTTTTCTTTCTCGCTCGAAAACACGACTCAGTTTTATAAAACAACGTGTTATATAGGTAATCTCAAATATTATCATTCTCGATTATCCTGATATTTCCCGTTTAGCAGCTTACGTGTTATTTTCACGAGTTAAATTGTAAGGATTTTCGTTGTGAATTAAATTGTTACGCAGTACTGGACTTGTTTTTAATATTCTTCTGCAGTTCCACTACGATTTTTACTGTTTTAATTTAACAGTGGTTCTTCGTCTTATAAAAGAAAACCTAAAACGTACCACAGTCTTAAGTCAAAATGTTATAGCAATCAGAATTTAATAAAAAAAAATCCGTAAATTTTTTTTTCCCGAAACTTCCCTATTTATGAATCTTTGCTTTTATTAGCGATAGTGAATTGAAACCCAATTTAGTTCAGTACACAGTTTTGTTCCGCTATCTTGAATTCGTACCACATCTTTAGGAGTTTATCTCTATTACGAGGGAAGTAAAAACGGAAAAATTACACTAGACTAGATAAAATGACTAAAAATAACCATCTCTCTTTCTATTCGTTCGCGACTGTCCGTAATATGAATGGCGTAATATCGGCTTCTAATAACCAGAACAAAAGTTTAATGTTTCATTTTTGTGCTATAGCTATATCGAGAAATAATAAATGAAAGCGAATTGTTGGCGAACATATTCATTGGACCGTCAAAAGGCTCTATGGTGACGTTTCCGGCATTTACCTTTTATTCTCGGAGAGTTTTATCCCAGGTAACTTGCCTGGCTTGTACCAAAACGTCTTTTTAAAATGGACAGCAATTTTAAAATTCGCCGTCAATTCTGTGAGAAGAAACATTATGAACATATGAAGAAAATAATGTCTAGCGGAAATCAGATCAGAGCTTGATTTCCCGACTGGTACCTCTACGACCACGTGATTTGAGCGTAATTTTTGATTGTATGTGAGGAAACTGTTTGTAAAACTTTCTAATACCTTTTTGATAAGCATTTTTTTGCTAAGATTTTAACGATGAATATTGTTTACTTTTTGTTTTAAATAGTGTTTGTGTTATCGCGGTCCTGCTCCAGCGCCTAGGCTGATGCCAGTCTGGTACCTATTCACCTATGAAACAAAATATTCATAACAAACTGCCTTAGAAACTGATTACTACTCTGAAAAAAAGAATTACATTTATTTTGTACATTCATTTTAAGATATAATACTAAAAATTATAACATTAACATAACAAAATCAAGGACAAAATGTACACCCCATGAGGATAGATGTGCTGACCTTCAGAGAAAGCTAAAGCTTAACCACCTTCTAAAGCTTATGCACTATGGAAGTTTATATATGACAGCTAGATTTGTGGATGGCAAGAGGTACGTCGAAACATTATGTTATCATAGAATCGAAGTTCTGCGCAAAATTGCATTTTTATTACGTCTATATACTCAAACTCAAAAAATTTGTTTTATTAATCAGAACTTACATATCCAATTAAAATATTTATTGAGATAAAACGGATAACGGATTTTTTAAAACCGATAACACAGCGAAAATTATAGATACAGTTGAATTAAACTAAATGCTAAGTCCATTTGTACAAACTAAATAAACTTAAATGATTATTCTATTGGTACAAAAGGCTATGACTAGTTTTTAAGATATACGGTATTAAACTTTACTCAAACCTCACATAAATTACATGAGGAAAACCGGACGACAAAAAATAAGCATTTTCGACAAATCTAAGATATAGTATACTCATTTATATCATTTTTGTATATTATAGAAATTAAAGTGTTAATGTCATGATGTCAAATCATATCGTTAAAAGGATTAAAAAGTAAGTATAACAAAATAAAAACAAAGTGGTATAAAAACGAACTTTTGGCCAATATTCTCTTAAAAATTTTTACCGCACAAACGAACTCTACGCCAAATTGTTGTATTCGCCGAAATGTCGTCCACCAAATGACTATTTCCGTTAAATTGATGCGCCCGGTTTTGTTCTGAACTGTGCAACGGAGCCGTAGTCATTTGAGAGAGTCTAATATTATTGAGGCTACAATTTGTAACTGGTTGCGCAAAATCTGAAAACATTTTTATTTCTCGCAAACCAAAGATTCCCAACGACTATCTCTTTAAACTTAAAAGGCTGTAATTGCTCTAAAAAGTATGCTTTGACATAACAGTAAATAAGTTTCAAGGACAAACTTTATTCATTGTTGGAACTGATCTAACGACTCCTTGCTTTTAGGATGGTCATTTTTAAGTTACCTATTACAGAGTTAGTGAAAGACAAAATGTAGGTATTGCCCTCAATAAAGGGCAGACTAAAAATGTTGTTTAAAAAGGCATTATTTTAAATAATTTGCATATACCTATTATATCAACATTGTTTTAGTTATTAAATAAATAAATAAGGCCTTTAATAATAAAAAAATACAAACGAAGTAACAAAGACAAAAGTTGCAAAGAATCATCACACCCCTGGAGAAGTCTATGAATGCTATTCTACTCAACCAGAAATGGGACTATCCTGCGTAAACCTTTAAAACTTTACATTTTAACAATATGGAAGCATACTAGTTTATAATAAGGTGACCTAGGTAGTATGTAATTGTATTAATTTTGGTGGTGCAAATGAAGCAGACTAGAAGAGAAAGATAGAAAGATAAAACTAAAAAAAAACAGGGTCATATTCACAATCACTGGCATTCAAGGTGAAAATGGTATACGCAGGGAGGGCTTTTAATTTACTAACAGAAAATACTTAAGTTCGTATTTGTATTTATTAAAATTAAAACGTCTAAATTCATTAGGCAATCGGTTGAGTAGTGAGAATGCATTAGAGATGTTTTGAAAAATACTGTTCGAAAACGAGGCATAGTATATTTGTCATCTTACATTGACAGAATGAGATGACGACAGGGTTTGCAAAATTTCACTTAAAGAACTGCTGAGGGCAGAATTATTTAGAAGTTTGAAAATTATCCAGATGGTGCCTGTATCTATTGTCCGTTCTTAACCAATTTAATTCATTAACTTTCAAACTGTGAAAACATTTTTATTTCTCGCATTCCAGTGATTCCCTACGACTATCTCTTTAGACTTAAAAGGCTATGAAAAATATGTTTCTTTTTGCTCATATTAAAAATAAGGCGATAGCAAGAATTTTGAATAACCTCTTTCCTGTTTTTATATATACAAGTTGAACAAGGAAAATATATAAAATTGCAATAATTAAATTGCGAGAGTACAAAAGACTCTGTAAGCATCTTTCTAAGATAAAAATTAAGTATATGTCGATTTGCAAATAGAGCCTTTAATTTCAAAAATGCTTTTTGTCTTAACGCACATGACCACTAAACCGCAACTTCGAATCAACAATAATTCCCAGGTTTCTAGCCGACTGAACAAAACTTAACTTGACATTCTCAACAAAAACATTCATATCCGTTGTTAAATAATCCGATTTAATACTATTACCAAATACCATTTCTTAAGTCTTTTTGGATTTAATATTAAATTATTTTCTTTAGATAAGTTATTAATTAAGTTCAACTCGCTATTTATAATATTGTTAGCTTCGATAAATTTATCAGGCTTAAATGAAAAGTAGATTTGAGCATGATTAACATATGTTGTCAAATTACATTTTTTTTAATTCAAATGAGTCACTTATTTCAAAGTCGAGAATTTCACTACATGAGAGTGTACTTCTTATATAAGCCATTAGGCCGCCACCCCTGACTTGCAGTCTATCTTTGCGAATAATTTTATATGTAATAATATTTACTTATAATTTTTATGACTAGGAATCGTAAATGTTTCTGGCGTGACGCCGGCATTCAACCAAGTTTCTGTGACTATTACTAAACCAAAATTATTTAACTAAAATGGAGAATTAAAAAGTCAGTGAGCATTAAAATTTTCATACCATTTTAATATTATTTTTACAAGAATGCTCTCATTCTGCAAAGACTAAGTTAAAGGATAATAGTAGCTAAAAAAATAAGAGTATTTATCGGTCAAAAAAAAAGTTATTAAGAAATAATGCGCCAAAATTAGATTTACACTTTTACTAAAAGAAGTCTGTACCACTAAATAAATTAAATGTAAAATAGATAATATACAAGTATAAGCAGATGAGAGTAGCTTAATTAAAACTATCTGAGGTCTCATTCAAAAATTGAGCTTAGATTAGGTATTTTGCACCAATTTTATAACAACCGATCGAAAGCACCAACTCGTGCAAGGTAGGGTTAAAAAACATTATAAATTAAACAGTAGTATGCTTAAAAATTAAAAGTAATAATAATGTTATTATTTATAGTCCTTGAGCAAAGAATGCTTCATATCATTGAAGGTAAACTTTAAGCCTAATAGAAACATAATTAGCAAGAAGAAAAGAACTATTACTTATTGATTATGAAAACGCATAAAAAATAGTTACAGTTATTAATTACATAATTAGTTATAAGGATTCTTAAAATTAAAGACAATATTTTTTTATTTTAAAATAAGTAAAAAAGTGTAGATAATTAGCATTTGCTCCATAGGCAAAATTTGCAAAATAAAACAAATAATTTTGAAGAAATTCCTAAAACAAATTAACCAATATTGCTATTTACTCATCCTCCTTGATTGTACGTGCAGGGAAGTATATAGCTTGTGTTTGTATAGAATAAAACTGAAAAAATATGTCAGACGTATTTAATAAGTAACCTCATTTACGTCAATTACGAGCTATGTTCTCTGCGAAACTCTTATTTTGGGAAACAAGAAGCAAACAGAAAAGATAAACAGAGACAACCACGGGATTTAACAAAGGTACTAAACAACGACACTTTGCGTCCTTAATAAGCGCAAAGGATTACTCGAAACGGCTTCTTTCTTGTCTCTTGTAGATTAGTTTCGCTTATATATTGTTGTGTAATTTCGTTTTAGCTATAACGTATGTCATGTCCTGACAAATTAAGGTATAATTAAAAGCATCTTTGTATTCAGCGATTGTTGTACGTCATATTTTTAAAAATATAAGTATATAAAACATATGTCATATAGTATATCAAGCCGGCCACGGGCGGGGAGAGATAATATTGTATATATTATAGATTCACGATTGAGACCATATATTTTACTATAGAAGCTTTAGACTAGGAATTTTTATTGCTATCTGTTTATCAGTATATTAGTATTATAACTTGTTGAATACGTTGACATGTGTGTAGTAAAGTTCAGTATAACCACTATAAAAATGTAAGGTTTATTAAAAGATTAATTATTACAAATAATGTGATGCGATTCTAGTACTAGAGTGTATGATTATCCAGACTCCAAGCAAGCTCAGCCCAGTGTTGCCAGAATGATGTAGTCAGTAAGTGGAATATGCAACATATATAATAAATAAACCAGTGGCCCATGCTAATGAAAAGCTCTGAGATCGTTCTGAAGTATGGAAACACCTAATCTGTTCATCAACGACAAAAAAAACCTATGGCCGGATTGTCAAATCCCAGGAAAATGGTTTTCTACCAATGTATCGATCATAAAAAAATAATGGGCAGAAAAACGTGCAAGAAAAAAAACTATACTTTGGTAAATGTGTTTTTCAATTTTCTCTTTGAAAGATACAAAGAGCAAGTAAAAGCAAAAAGATTTATAGCAAGAACTTTAAGAAACCAAAAACCAATTTAACAAAAATGAGCAGCGGAAATTAGACAAAAATATTATTACTCACGGAGTAATACACAAAGATCCAAGCAATATATATATATATATATATATATATATATATATATATATATAAATTACTATATCAAATGCAGTGCATCTTCGTTATTTATATATGCCGAATGCTATTTATACTATGTTGCCGTAAATAAATTCTCTATAACGTGTACTTTACGTGTGTTTCTACCTAAAGTTATTTTACGCCGAAACACTAAATAATTTTATTTATATAATGTTTTGTGCAACGAAATATGCATAGCACACTTCTGTGACAAAGACTTTTTCATTTAAATCCCATTTAATAAATACGTTAAACGAGTATACCAGGAAATATGGATTTTCCTCTGTAATATATTTATCGCCTCGTCACAGGCATCGACTAGTTTTCTTTTTTAATAAAGCCTTTGTAAGAAACATACGTAATCATCATCATACACAAAAATGCCGAAAAGAAGTGAAGATGCTTAACGAAGTCTATTGTGGTATAAAAAAGGCTTATAAGATAAAATAAAATACGTGCTCTAAAGGCCTTTCAAAATGTAAAACGTATAAAATTGCGTTTGTCAGGAGATAGTATATATATATATATATATATATATATATATATATATATATATATATATATATATATATATATATATATATATATATATATATATATATATATATATATATATATATATATATATATATATATATATATATATATATATATATATATATATATATATATTGCTTGGATCTTTGTGTATTACTCCGTGAGTAATAATATTTTTGTCTAATTTCCGCTGCTCATTTTTGTTAAATTGGTTTTTGGTTTCTTAAAGTTCTTGCTATAAATCTTTTTGCTTTTACTTGCTCTTTGTATTTTTCAAAAAGAAAATTGAAAAACACATTTACCAAAGTATAGTTTTTTTTCTTGCACGTTTTTCTGCCCATTATTTTTTTATGATCGATACATTGGTAGAAAACCATTTTCCTGGGATTTGACAATCCGGCCATAGGTTTTTTTTGTCGTTGATGAACAGATTAGGTGTTTCCATACTTAAGAACGATCTCAGAGCTTTTCATTAGCATGGGCCACTGGTTTATTTATTATATATGTTGCATATTCCACTTACTGACTACATCATTCTGGCAACACTGGGCTGAGCTTGCTTGGAGTCTGGATAATCATACACTCTAGTACTAGAATCGCATCACATTATTTGTAATAATTAATCTTTTAATAAACCTTACATTTTTATAGTGGTTATACTGAACTTTACTACACACATGTCAACGTATTCAACAAGTTATAATACTAATATACTGATAAACAGATAGCAATAAAAATTCCTAGTCTAGAGCTTCTATAGTAAAATATATGGTCTCAATCGTGAATCTATAATATATACAATATTATCTCTCCCCGCCCGTGGCCGGCTTGATATACTATGACATATGTTTTAAATACTTATATTTTTAAAAATATGACGTACAACAATCGCTGAATACAAAGATGCTTTTAATTATACCTTAATTTGTCAGGACATGACATACGTTATAGCTAAAACGAAATTACACAACAATATATAAGCGAAACTAATCTACAAGAGACAAGAAAGATGCCGTTTCGAGTAATCCTTTGCGCTTATTAAGGACGCAAAGTGTCGTTGTTTAGTACCTTTGTTAAATCCCGTGGTTGTCTCTGTTTATCTTTTCTGTTTACTTCTTGTTTCCCAAAATAAGAGTTTCGCAGAGAACATAGCTCGTAATTGACGTAAATGAGGTTACTTATTAAATACGTCTGACATATTTTTTCAGTTTTATTCTATACAAACACAAGCTATATACTTCCCTGCACGTACAATCAAGGAGGATGAGTAAATAGCAATATTGGTTAATTTGTTTTAGGAATTTCTTCAAAATTATTTGTTTTATTTTGCAAATTTTGCCTATGGAGCAAATGCTAATTATCTACACTTTTTTACTTATTTTAAAATAAAAAAATATTGTCTTTAATTTCAAGAATCCTTATAACTAATTATGTAATTAATAACTGTAACTATTTTTTATGCGTTTTCATAATCAATAAGTAATAGTTCTTTTCTTCTTGCTAATTATGTTTCTATTAGGCTTAAAGTTTACCTTCAATGATATGAAGCATTCTTTGCTCAAGGACTATAAATAATAACATTATTATTACATTTAATTTTTAAGCATACTACTGTTTAATTTATAATGTTTTTTAACCCTACCTTGCACGAGTTGGTGCTTTCGATCGGTTGTTATAAAATTGGTGCAAAATACCTAATCTAAGCTCAATTTTTGAATGAGACCTCAGATAGTTTTAATTAAGCTACTCTCATCTGCTTATACTTGTATATTATCTATTTTACATTTAATTTATTTAGTGATACAGACTTCTTTTAGTAAAAGTGTAAATCTAATTTTGGCGCATTATTTCTTAATAACTTTTTTTTTGACCGATAAATACTATTATTTTTTTAGCTACTATTATCCTTTAACTTAGTCTTTGCAGAATGAGAGCATTCTTGTAAAAATAATATTAAAATGGTATGAAAATTTTAATGCTCACTGACTTTTTAATTCTCCCTTTTAGTTATATAATTTTGGTTTAGTAATAGTCACAGAAACTTGGTTGAATGCCGGCGTCACGCCAGAAACATTTACGATTCCTAGTCATAAAAATTATAAGTAAATATTATTACATATAAAATTATTCGCAAAGATAGACTGCAAGTCAGGGGTGGCGGCCTAATGGCTTATATAAGAAGTACACTCTCATGTAGTGAAATTCTCGACTTTGAAATAAGTGACTCATTTGAATTAAAAAAAATGTAATTTGACAACATATGTTAATCATGCTTAAATCTACTTTTCATTTAAGCCTGATAAATTTATCGAAGCTAACAATATTATAAATAGCGAGTTGAACTTAATTAATAACTTATCTAAAGAAAATAATTTAATATTAAATCCAAAAAGACTTAAGAAATGGTATTTGGTAATAGTATTAAATCGGATTATTTAACAACGGATATGAACGTTTTTGTTGAGAATGTCAAGTTAAGTTTTGTTCAGTCGGCTAGAAACCTGGGAATTATTGTTGATTCGAAGTTGCGGTTTAGTGGTCATGTGCGTTAAGACAAAAAGCATCTTTTGTACTCTCGCAATTTAATTATTGCAATTTTATATATTTTCCTTGTTCAACTTGTATATATAAAAACAGGAAAGAGGTTATTCAAAATTCTTGCTATCGCCTTATTTTTAATATGAGCAAAAAGAAACATATTTTTCATAGCCTTTTAAGTCTAAAGAGATAGTCGTTGGGAATCATTGGAATGCGAGAAATAAAAATGTTTTCACAGTTTGAAAGTTAATGAATTAAATTGGTTAAGAATGGACAATAGATACAGGCACCATCTGGATAATTTTCAACCTTCTAAATAATTCTGCCCTCAGCAGTTCTTTAAGAGAAATTTTGCAAACCCTGTCGTCATCTCATTCTGTCAATGTAAGATGACAAATATACTATGCCTCGTTTCCGAACAGTATTTTTCAAAACATCTCTAATGCATTCTCACTACTCAACCGATTGCCTAATGAATTTAGACGTTTTAATTTTAATAAATACAAATACGAACTTAAGTATTTTCTGTTAGTAAATTAAAAGCCCTCCCTGCATATACCATTTTCACCTTGAATGCCAGTGATTGTGAATATGACCCTGTTTTTTTTTAGTTTTATCTTTCTATCTTTCTCTTCTAGTCTGCTTCATTTGCACCACCAAAATTAATACAATTACATACTACCTAGGTCACCTTATTATAAACTAGTATGCTTCCATATTGTTAAAATGTATAAAGTTTTAAAGGTTTACTCAGGATAGTCGCATTTCTGGTTGAGTAAAATAGCATTCGTAGACTTCTCCAGGGGTGTGATGATTCTTTGCAACTTTTGTCTTTGTTACTTCGTTTGTATTTTTTTATTATTAAAGGCCTTATTTATTTATTTAATAACTAAAACAATGTTGATATAATAGGTATATGCAAATTATTTAAAATAATGCCTTTTTAAACAATATTTTTAGTCTGCCCTTTATTGAGGGCAATACCTACATTTTGTCTTTCACTAACTCTGTAATAGGTAACTTAAAAATGACCATCCTAAAAGCAAGGAGTCGTTAGATCAGTTTCCAACAATGGAAATATATATATATATATATATATATATATATATATATATATATATATATATATATATATATATATATATATATATATACATATATTTATATATGTATAATATATATATATATATATATATATATATATATATATATATATATATATATATATATATATATATGTCAATTTCAAAAGTGTTCATATTTATATTAGATACTGCGTATATAAATGCAAAATATAAAACATCGAACGAACACTTTCACAACAGTGGTCAATTAAGAAATCATGCTTCTTGGGATAAAACCGTGTTAAGATGGAATAACTCTACGGCGTTTCGTCGTTGGATAAGTTCTTCGGGTTTTCACTGGCTTCGTTCTGTTGTTCTAAAATAAATTTTCTGATATTTTTCCAGAATTTTTATAAGAGGCTCATAGGGCGGTAGCTGGGCAGGATGAAGTATTTGCCTAATTTCTTTATTACTAAAACATCTGTAGGCTTCCGTAGGGATGGCAAATGAGATTTTAGGGCGTTTTTTGAAAGATTTTTTAATGTTTGCTTCGAGATCTGTTTATGGTTCGTCGCTTTCTTGATTTGTGTGGTTTGGATAATTTCGTTGGTTGTCCTTAAGATTCGTTCTGATTTTCTTGGGACATGTCGCACTATATTTCGACTGTTTTGTATACTTTCCTGTAATAGATCTGATAGTGTTTCTGCTTTGTCTATTGGGTTTGCTGTGATGATATTTATCTGTTTCATGGGTGGTATGAATTTCCTTGGGCCTTTTGCTGTGTTTTTAACTAGCTCTCGTATCCAGTCCTCCTGTGGTTCTTGCTGAGGGTTTCCGTTTCCATTGTTTGTTTTATTCTTGGGTCAAGCGTTTTTTGGATCTCCTGCGGATCCAGTTTCTGAATTTCAGATTGGTTTTTGTTATTGTGGAAATATGAATGGCGGTCTGGATTTCCTTTGATAGCTGGTTTCGGCCTATTTTATTTCTTCAGGGATTCTAATAAATTGAAATTGGTATGTGTTTTCTAGAAGCTTTGTGAATATTTGCCAGTGTGTGTATTACTTTTTGACGTGTATGTGTTCTTGACGCGCGGGTCTCCTATCTCGATTACTACTATTCAGAGGTTTGACGATATGGTTTGCTGGACTGTAGGCTTTGTGGACGATGGTTCGTTTTTGGTTATTAAATAGTTCAATCAATATAAAACTTAACGGTTAAGTACTGTAAATAGTTTAATACTATCGTTACACAAAATTGCATACATTGATTTGCAAGATACATCCTGTTTACAGAATTCTGGTTTTTAATTAATATGTTTAAATGGCCTCCATTTAAAATAGCCTAAAGTTATTGTTTTAAAATTTTAGGGTTATGTAAAAAAAAGACGTTTTAAATGTTGTTTACCTCGGTTTGGATTTTAAATTTGTATTTATCACGCAGTCTTATCTTTATCATTGACAATTTTTCATAAAATAGAAATAAAAGGTTTTTCTGAAATGTTTAGTTGTAGGTATTTGAGAAGTTCTAAAACAATCAATATACATTATGTATTTAATTATTATAGGATACACAATTATTCACTAGTAATGGTAATATATATATATATATATATATATATATATATATATATATATAATGGAATTTCAATACAAAACTAGTGATCATTAATTATTTTATTAAATAATGTACATATTTTTATAGGAAATGTATATTATAAAACATACATTGATTTTTTGAAAAGAAGATCTGACAACACTAAAAACGTAATAGATAGACATGCAGTTAATATGGAACAAATTCGTTTCAGGTATGTTTTAACTAAATCTATTTTATTTTATTAGAATACACAGTGCAAGAAAAATTATATAAACAAGTGCCATTTTAAATGATATTTTGTTAATTTTTAAATGAGTCGTGTTGATGAAATCGAAATATAATAATTCTTAGTATCAAAATGGGCTTAAAATAATTGATTTCATTACAGAAGATGCTTACTTTAACAAATCGGTAATAATAAATAGAAAATAAATTAATTTTTGTTTAATTACTTAACCTCTTGGAATCCATTGGCTGCTTGTAATAAATGTTAAGGGTGGATATTTTAAATAGAACGCTGCTTATAGCGGATCCGGGAATTAGATTTCACTAAAATCCTGAAAGAGGTCCCCAAAGATTTTTTATGAGCTTCGTTTTTGTCATGTAAACAAAAACTGGAGTCCCAAAGGGGTGGCGCAGCCCTAAGCACCTTTTTTTTCAAATGGGAAGATACCTTTTGTGGAAACTTTCTTGAAAGCTTATTGAAAAAGGAATTTGCCATTAATATTTTCTTCTGGCTCGATTAAACGTATCTCTGCCCGAATCCTGACCATCAAATATCCCAAATTTTCCCAAACAAAAACTAATTTTTTTCTATGACCGTACCTGAATGACTATTTCACATATGGCTCGCAGTAGCTAAAGTTTGTTTTTAAACGCCAATGTATTTTTTGAAGGATTTACGCACTTTATATGTCGGCTCCGTAAGAAATGCATTAACCTTTAATAATTCTAGACACCAGCGTTGCTTCAGTCAACGGCACCAGGATAGACTAGTTCCTCAAATTCTTTTGCCGCGGAACTGACGTCATTGCGAATGCATATGTTGATGTACAGTAGTTTATAAGTGCAATGTGGAAACGAAGTACTAGTATCTTAAGGTATAGCTCGATAGTGCAATGTAGAAAACAAAACCAGGATCGATCATAGTTGGCCGAGGGATATGCAATGACGTAACAGAAATAGACAATGTATGTTAAATGAAAGTAGTCCATCTTTTGAACGGCACCAGTAAAAGTTTAAAGTAGGGGGCCGTACTTAGCAATTTTTATTGTCATAGTAACGAATTGTCAAAATGCCGATACAAACTCTGTATAGACAGTGCTTAGTAAATAAATAGATTCACTTTACTTTGTAGTTGCATTTTTTACGGAAGAAAAGTAAACATTTTATACACTTCTTTGATATTGCGTCCCGAACCAAGGTACTTTTTACATCATACGCTTTTAATATCGTTAATTGCGTTGTGTGTAAAGTAATTTATATTTTTTATTTTTGATTATTTTTTAAAGATGTATTTAACTGAAACATTAAAAATCGAAATATTGATGATGATCAGGTATGGAGAAAGAAAACGAAGTCAAGAAGAAGTTGCTGCTTTGCTTCATGAATGTCATCTAGATTTACCTCCTTTGTCGCGAAGTACAGTTAGCAAAATTGAAAAGCAATTTAGAGATTTGGGTCATGGAAGACATGTTCCTCGAAAAAGAACCCCAAAAGTATCAGATGAGACTAAATTAGATATCCTTTTGAGTTATCAAGAAAACCCAATTACACCATCAAGGCAATTATCTCGTGCCCACAATATTGATCCTAAACAGTATTAAAGATCACAAAATCTGCTGGCATAAAACCATTTAAAATGTAGCTAGTACAAGAGTTATTGCTTTGATGATTTTTGTGAAGTCATGATTGCCGCATTGGACAACCGAAAAATTGAAATAGATTAGATACTTTTTTCTGACGAAGCAACGTTTACTTTAGAGGGTCAAGTAAGTTTGAAGGTAAAACAGAAATGTATTTATGTTTCAAAGGAATTTAACCCTTCTTCTAGGCAATCATTGGGCAAAGTCTTGAAAATCTAAACCAGAGTTTTGCAAACTTTTTGTCCTGTAAATTAATTGACGATTTTTTTGCAGTAGACTCATTGGATTGTTGAATGTCACTCACAGCGTAAAGGGAAAGTGAATGTTTGGGCTGTAATAATAGGAGACAGAATAATTAGTCCTTTCTTTTTTGAGGACAACTTAAATGGAGACCCCTATTTAAATTCCCTCCAAATATTTTTAATACCACATTTGCAAACAATATTCCCTAATAATGGAAATCTAGATCCAAGGATATTTTTTTAACCAGATGGAGCCCTTCCCCACTTTGCAAGAAATATAAGAGGGTTCTTAGATGTTGTGTTTCTATATAGATGGATAGGATGGCGAGGATTTATAGAGTGGATATGGGGTGATTTAAAAAGAACGGTCTATGTAACCAGACCTGAAATTTAGAAGATTTGAAAGCAAGAATTAGAGCAGAGATGCGTTTAATAGCGCCAGAAGTTTTGGAACGGGTAAGGGAAGAATTCTACCATCGTTTGGGTGTGGGCCAACAAGTTAATGGGGCACATTTTCAACAATTTTTATACTAAAAAGGTAAGATTTCAGTATTATTGTTGTTATTAATGTTATTATATTAAAAAATTGGTTTTCAATAAATTTCTAACACATGGTTTGACAGATGTCAAAAAAAATATTAACGGCAAATTCCTTTTTTAATAGGCTTTCAAAAAAGTTGGCACAAAAGGTGTCTTCCAATTTAAAAAAAAAGTTGCTTAGGGCTGCGCCCCCCTTTGGGTTCCCAGTTTTTGTTTACATGACAAAAACAAAGCTCATAAAAAATCTTTGAGTACCTATTTCAGGATTCTAGAGAAATCATATTCCCGCTATAAGCAGCCTTCCATTTAAAATCCCCACCCTGTATATTCACAGTGAAGCAGGCTTGGTAAGTTAAATCCAAATTAGAAGCATTTTATTGCGGTTAGTTAATACGAAGCTATCAAAAAATATCATCACTGTCACCATCATGCATCTACGACAGTAAAATATTCTTTACACAGAAAGTATTTTTGCTTTGAAGGTGTCATTAGAAATAACTGGTTTAATTTTTTTATATATCTAAAAAACGAAAAAAGTATTTAAAGTAATATAATTAAGACAATTCCTTAATATATATTTACGATTGCAACGGGATAATTGATTAGGCGCTATAATAAAGCATAGAAAATGTTTTCAAGGCTGCCATTAAAATAATAATATAATATTTAAAAATTTCTTTTATAGGTGTATCACAGTTGTTATAAAAACGAGTTCAAAATTATAATAATCATAGAATCAAATTTAAAAATTAATTGTTTTAAGGAAATGTTTTATAGTATTATATATGATAATAATAATAAACATTTGTGTTAGTTGGGATGTTCTTTTTTACTGCGATTAGTATGGCTCTGTCCGGTACTCCTTGTCTGTCTGCTCTGGATCTTGGGGTTAGTTTGGTAACCTAAAATTGCAGTTTAGGGATGGGTGGTTGTGGATGTTTTTGATGGAGCGGGTTGTTTGCATTACGAGTTCCTCATTTGAATGGTTGTTGGCCTTGCTGCTTATCCCTAAACTGTTTGAGGTGTTTTTCGCAGCCTTGGTAGGAAGCTGGATGATTGCTTCCACAGTTTGGACAGGTGGCTGCTATGTGTTCCGTCTTTTTGAAAGTGGATGATTGGTGATTCTTTGCACATTTAACGCATCAAGGTGGGGCCTTGCATTTGTTTTGCGAGTCACCGTGGAGCTAACATACGTGGCATTGCGTGTTCTAGTTCTTTACGGTCTCAACCTTGATTTTCATATCGTCAAGCTCTTGAATGTCGAATATATGTTTTTCTTCTCAGAGGATCAGGACCAGCATGAATTCTTTCCCCTGTTGCATGTACTACTTTCTACTTTTGTTGCGTAGAAACATAGCTGTGCCGTTTTACACTTGTCTGTCAAACAGAATTCTAGGACTCCTCTGAGGACGAAATAAAGTTGTTTCTTTTTTTGAAAATATAATTTGTAATATAATTTAAGTATTTAAAAAGTCGACTATTCTTGACTACGTATTAATCTTACTTCCGATCGATATAGGTAACAAGATTTTGCGCGAAGAAGTTCTACTTAATTCAATCGAACGCCATTTGAGGAAAACAACCCATTAATCGAAATAAATTTACCAACTAATAAAGTTACTCTCATTTTGTTGATGAAAAGTGTAAAAGACAGAACGAAATTGTTTATCGAAAATTTCAGCAGCGGTGTAACGAAAAGGCTTTTTACAAAATACAGTGTACATATTACTGATATATTTCAAAAAGATATCGAAGGTTTGAAAATCCTCATTTCGTTGGTCGTATTGTGTTATGATGATGATTGGGTTCCTGTTTCGCATTTTGAGTTAGACATTGCCTTTGATTTCTTTTCTTTGTTCGTTATATGACGATGACACTCGCTTTCTTGGTTTCTGTTGGATCTTGGGCATATCGGGTTCTATATTTCTGGAAACTTTGAACGTGTCCCTGGGAATGTATGGAAGGCAGTTTATCTAGCAGTTGGGTAGGTTATCTACACTCGTCAGTCGATTGAGAGTGCTGTTTAAAGCTTTCTGGAGAGGTTTTGGTAGGCCATAGTTGTTTTCTTTCTTCTTAATAGCTGCCCTGACGTCGCCGTATGCTTTTTTGTTTCTTAGGACTGATAATTGACGGGAGTCGTTATCATTGCGTGGGTTTGGTTTTGAGTGCGGTGACTGTGTCGGGATTTTTCTGAGGACTTGTTCTTTGGCATGCGATTGTTGTTGCGTGGCTTAACATTGGGTCCTTTTTCTTTGTCTGATGACTATGATAAAATTGTATTCTTCCACACAGGCCTTCGTCTCAAGACTGTATATTTTCATGTCTATTTTCCTGACCTTCGCTGATATTTGTCATAACCATGACGTTGCTGCTCGTGCTAATATGACTTGTTGGCATTACGGGATAAAGCAGAAGGATACACTACAAAATAATCGCCTTAGTGAAGAGAAATGTCCTCCATACAAACTGGGGAAAACTATGGCTTAAAAAAAATCAAATTTAATAGTTTTGAAAAAAACCAATTTCAATTGCTTTTGGAGGATGCACCACCGAAAAATAGCTATTTAGTATTGAAAATAGCGACGATAGTGTACATGTTTTGTGCTTGTAATAGACAGGAACTGTGTGAAAAACCAGTGTTCTATTAAACTGGAATGCGGATGAACCATTTTTGGCCAGTAAACTTCAAAGGTTTTTAAATAAAGCACAAATCTTATAGCGGCCAAAATATAAATTCTATGCTGGCCACTTTTTTTATCGTTCATATGCCACATTATTGATAGGCAAACCAGATAATCATTAAACGTCGTGGAGAATAGAGATCTTTAACAGTGGCGGAACCCTATAACGAGGATTCGTTTAATAAAAAATTGCTAAAAATTTACTTGTAAAGTTGTTTATTTCATCAGTCTATTTTCCTTCTATAAGTATTGAGAAAGACAACAAGATAGTCAATAATAGAATTTTGAAGAAATTCTTACTCTTTGTTTTTACATTGTACAATAAATCTTAATGTTAGTAGTAGATGTTTACTACTTTCCTAAAAGCCTAAAATAAATAACCATTAATTTTAACACTACCATTAAACTTTTAACAACAGCACTATAAAATGTTATTTTAGACACTGACAACTAACGCTAAATGATCTACTTTTATTATAATGTAAGGGCCACGGTGTTCTCAATCGCCTCTTTAATTTTTACAGATCTACTAAAAATGTTTTAATGTATTTTGAGCCTATGAACAGTAATTTTTAGGACAGAAGTCTGGGGCAGGAAGTTATTATTAAAAAATAATTGTTTAAATTTTTAAAAAAAGAATATTTGCAATCTAACTAAGTATTGGGTTTTATTCTTTGAGCGATTTTGAGTAAAAGAGGTCGTTATAGAATATTACGTACGCGACGCTTAGTTTCCGTGATAATTAGCGATAAACAATGAAAAAATTAGATTTTTGTGATTTTTGAACGCTTATATCTTTTGACTTGATTAGCTCTTTTCGCTTGAAGACGGCGGCGATAGAAAGTTCAAATGAAGATCTACAAGGAATAATCAAATGCTGTAAGTAAAAATTACGTCTTCGTTATTTAATTCGGCTATAAATAAATTCTTATTTACACGCGCCGTCATGTGTGGCGCGCATTAGAATCCTACCTGTGTTTTGTTTTTTTCTGAGTTTTTACTTGTTTGTTAGAGAACGTAATCAACAGTCATTAGTTCGCGATTTACCATTTTTTCTGTACATAAGAAATGTGTTTATTCATTTACTAATTGATTTATGATGACATAATTAAATTCAAGTTATGTATAATTTAATAAGAATATAGCGGTTACTAGTACAGAACATAAAGAATAAAATAATTGAAGCAGCAACAGTACGTCTTTATAAAGTCCGTTGTAGATTCCAAGTCTTGGAAAACCAAAATAAGTATTCTCGTATATATCTCGAAGCAGGTATCGTTTTGCATATTTTATGCAAAGTTATAGTTACACAAATAATATTTCGATGGAAAGGGCGGATCTGTTAACAATTTGAGAAATATTCCTATTCATGATATAGCAAATTTACATAGTCGAGAAGTGTGATGCAGGTACAGATTATACAAGAAAGGTAGGTACCAAGACAAAAGCCGTACGTGAAAACCCTACTCACCATCTGGAAAATTCTGCTAAAGGTAAAACTCCTTTTTTATATATTATAACGTTTTATTATTCATTTAGTTTTTTACAGATTTTTCTGTATAGAAGAAAGTGTGAAAAAAGCGGTAGAATATTTAGTCAATTTTGTCCATGAAAGCGCAAACTGAAAATCTTTTGACGATTTAAGAATTTGGAGTTATCGTCACACTAAATGTTCAGTGATAGAAGATTTGCCTCCATTCGATTGCATATTCTCAGGGCATTTTACGTTATATTTATTCACATACATTGTTTGACCTTATATATGGGTACGTTAGACCCTACTCCATTTGGATTTATCCTACAAGATGATCTATTAATACCAGAAAAAGTTAATATTCTTATTCATCCGGCAAATTACTTAATTGCAGCACGTAATCTTTCTGCTCCCAGTACAAAATCATGTCGATGCTATTTTTGGGCATACCTTGCTGTAAATTTTGTTCGTGCATGAAAAAGAAAATGTAAAAATAAACACAATCGTAAATAATGTGTATTTTTTCTATGCAATATTTCTGACAATTTATTTCTCAAAATTTCGTAAATTTCATTGTTTACCAGAAAAACTAAATAACATCGAGGTGTATTGGAACTTAAAACGACAATGCAGACATTGAATGAAAATATTTGTTCTAGGTACAATTACATGCAATAAGGAAAACTTATATGAAGAGCTCATTTTAGTAATTCAGAACTATATGCGCTCGGCCGAGTCAGACGTCTGCTAGCAAGCTTCATTATGCGCGCCATACATACCGGCACGCAACGCGTGTAAATAAGTGGTCTTCAAAATCTAAAAGTTTATACAGTCAAAAGTTATAAGCTTAATTATTTATTAAAAAAATTTTTTGCCCACTCTGGCAGACTTCTACCCTAAAAATTATTGCTCTTGATCTCAAAATATATTAAAAAAAACTTTGATAGATCCGTAAAAATTAGAAAGGCTATTGGGATCCTCTTGCCACTTACACTGTTAATAATAGTTGTAGAAGAATATAGTTTTTCTGTTAATAATTTTTACTATTCGTAAACTTTAAAAACAAAAGCGGTTTCATTTAGAACAACATCCAGTGACACTTCCAAAAAATAATATTTGCGTATAAACTGCTTTTTGCTCGTATTCAATCATGCTGGAAACAAACCGTTAAAAAAGCTATTTAGACCTAGATAATGGACAAGTGATTTTTAAAATTTCAATTTCGAGTAGAGGTTTGGATTATTGCAAATTGCTTTTCCAGCTCTTTACATAACAGTGTTTGGATAAATCGTTTTTGTACCGACACGGTTATTGGCAAAATGGTTACCAAATAAAAAAAAAACAATTAATGAAGAAATTAATAAGGTCTACAAACTATTAATAATTTTAAAAGTACAGTATATGGTATTCCTTTTTGCGCCGCTCTTTAAAATTATAAATTATAGGACTATTGAATCTTAGATATTATCTTTACATTGCTAGTTATTTATTTTAACCCATTTTCCATAACAATTAATACTGTTTTAGAGAGTGCTAATTAACTGCAGACCATACAAAGCCAATTACTGGGTTGCGTTAGTAATTATTGTATTTCTTTGTTATAAATTATACTTGCATAATTGAAAATTATTATTCATTGATAGAAATGATTTACTAAAACAAGCGGTATTAACAGTAATGGGTGTTTACATAGTAGCTTGCATTATTTGGAGTTGGAATTGTAAATTAAAACGACCTTTCAGGTAAAATTTAAAAAGATTGTGCTATATTGGTTTAAATAAAACTTTAAAAACATAGAGTTCCTCAAACATTTATATCTTTATTTATATTAACTACTACCAAAGCCGATTTATGCATCAGATAAAAAAAATTCAGCATCCTAACTGCTGGTCGAGGTTCAATTAGAACGCCCTCAACAATATGTGGTTTGGTTTTGTCAAAAGCGTTTACAAAACAAAAAAAAATGTTTATCTGTAATTGAATTTAACCAGCCGGACGGATGCAGTACGTACGGACTGGTAAATCTGGGCATTGTACGAGGCCATCAACGTCAATCCCGGGCATTGTGCTCCGCGGAAATCTCTTGATGGGTCTCTACTATACTATGGAAGATACAATTCGAAGCTCCATTTAGGGGTTATTTTATCTTACGTTGTATAGATCGTCTATTCAAATTTAACCAAATTAGGTCTTAATTTCTGATTTTTTTTCAAGGTTTTTCTAGCTTTTCTATACTTTTGCGCATTGCGGCAGTTCTACTCATGGCTTGATAAGTTGGGCTTTATTTATACTAGCCCGACAGGAAATATTAATCTAAGATTTCACCTAACACAGCGATGAACCATAGAAAACAAGTCTTGGACGGGACATGTAACATATAAATTATTTTTGTAATAAATCTATTTTTAGTTTATAGTGTAGTTAAGGTAATAGTCTCAGAATTTGGTTCACATTTAATTTGTAAAAAAAAAGGTTTCTTTTAAATTATTTTCTATTAAGGGTTAGTCATATATGAGATACCATAGTGTTTTTTATTATTTATTTAATAGATAATTACAATATATTTCAGTTTTTAGTTGAAACGGTTCCATAAAAAAGAGCTTAATGCATGTTAAGTTTATAGTGTAGTTAAGGTAATAGTCTCAGAATTTGGTTCACATCTAATTTGTAAAAAAAGGTTTCTTTTAAATGGTTTTCTATTAAGGGTTACTCATATATGAGATACCATAGTGTTTTTTATTATTTATTTAATAGATAATTACAATATATTTCAGTTTTTAGTTTAAACGGTTCCATAAAAAAGAGCTTAATGCATGTTAAGTTTTGATAAACCACACCGTTCAGTATGTTATGTTTTTTTTACTTGACTGATAACCTCTCAATCTAATTAGCATTCAAGATGGCCTAAGGAAATGGCGGTCAAATAAAATGTTTGTCATCGCGAAAATCATCCTCCCATGTTTCACACATCTTTACGTTTTAGCATCCCTAGATGCCAAAGAAATATGTTTTATCAATTCCGTCGGTCCGTCTGCCAGTCTGTCTGGCTATCAGACAGTTCGCAGCATAGCTTAAAGACTACTTACCCGATTGACTTCAAATTTTGGTAAAAAATTAAGGGCTATATGGGGCTGACCTGGTAACATTTTGATAAAAATTCAATGTGGCGAAACAAAATGGCGACCTAGCGAAATGTTAAAAAAGTTATTAATAAAAAATTACTCATCCAATTTATCTCAAATTTTGTAAAAAAACAAGTATTATGTTGGAATCAACTGGTAACATTTTGATACGAATCCAAGACGGATGAACAAAATTGCGGCTTAATAATTTATCTAAAAATTCAGCCTGAAAAACTGCTTAGTAGTTTGATTTCAAATTGTGTGTCATAACTAAATGTGGTATAGGAATCAACTAGTAAAATTGTGGTACTAATTCTAATTGTAATCATGAAAAAATCACCTCTCGGGTTTTACACTTCTTTAAGTTTTGCGTCCCTAGATGCCAAAAAATATGTTTTATCAGTCCCGTCGGTCCGTCTGTCGGTCTGTCTGTGAGTTCAGTGGCGGCTCTCCAGGGGACGCGGATGAAGCGCCATTTCACCTATATTTTCCATCAGTTTAAGCATAAGCAATATTAAGCATTTTATAATCTACATTTTTATTATAAAAATGTAGAATGTTTTATATAAAGTTACATTATTTACTTAATTATACCATTATTTTCTATCAAAACTAGTTATATACTCAAAAAATAACAATGACTTAAAAACGGAGCACGCTGAACACCTTTTCATAACAGCGACCCGTTGAGGAACTACAATTAGTAGTAACAAATTCCACATCAGACTCCCCCCGCACTCCGGTTTTCCTGTTTAGATTTGTTTACGGCAGTTGCTGTGGCAACGCAATGGTGAATATCTGTAAGCCAAATAGAGATGGGAGCGGCATAAAACTGCTGCTGCAGGCGCTTGTGTGCGTGTTATAGAATTAATGTAAATTAGAGCATTCGGATCATCGGAGGTGAAAGCAGTTTTGCATCGATCGAATCGAATATATTTAAAATCAAATAAATTCATATTATTTCCCCTAAGTATAAAAAAACGCTTCAGAGCTATGGATAATTAACATCATAAAAAGGTTAAAAAAAATAGTCATTTTGGGCGTGGCACCCCGAAAAATTTTCCCCTGCGGCGCTGTTCACCTAACTACACTACGCTTCACCTGTTCTGGTTTCCTACCAAAATTTTACCAGTTTATTCCAACAATTTAAAGTTTGTGGAAATTTTGAGATAAATTGCATAAATAGCTTTTTAATAATATTTTTTTAACATTGCACTAGGCCACCATTTTGCATTTTTACCAAAATATCCAAATATTTTCATTCATTCCCAAATAGCCTTTAATGTTTGATTGAAATGAATCAGGTTTAATTGATTTCAATCAAACATCAAAGGTCATATAGGAATGATCTCCAAATTCTTTGGTAAAAATGCAAAATGGTGGCCTAGTGCAATGTTAAAAAAATATTATTAAATAGCTACTTATGCAATTTATCTCAAAATTTGCACAAACTTTAAATTGTTGGAATAAACTGGTAAAGTTTTGGTAGGAATCCAGGATGGCGAAACAAAATGGCGGCTTAATAAAATAATAAAAATTCAGTCTGAAAAACTACTTAAATGATTGATTCCAAATTGTGTGCCATGGCTAACAGTGGTATAGCGGTCAATTGTCAATTAGTAAAATTGTAGTACTAATTCAAGATGGCCGAACAGAATGGCGGCCAATTAAAATATTTGTAGTCGTGAAAAAAATCATCCTCTCAGGTTTTACATATTTTCACGTTTTAGCGTTCCCTCATTTTATGATACTATTGGTTTTAAATGTCATACATCTGAAGAAATAAATCAAGTGGCGCCTGGATTTTGAAATGTAAGTATAGACTAATGACCTTATGCTTTCTGATGAACATCTGCCTTTATGCTTGTATACACTTTATAGCGATAAATATAACACTCTTCTTAGTGGGCAAACCGTCTTGAATAATACATACAGTTATTATTAAAAAGAAATCACACCGCAATATTTGTATAGTATATTGACAATTTATTTTGACATTTGAACCAATTTTATGAATGCAGTCGTGCGGTGAATTTAATATTGATTGATTGACTGACGTACTATGGGAATGAGTAATGTTGTAGTTCGTGAATGCTTATGAATCGTCGAATCTTGCTGACGCATAACATCACGCATAGTAAGTAGCGGGATTTATGTTAGTGTTGGAGGTTAATATGGTAGCCTTTAGAAATATACTTTATCATAACAAAAAAATAGACTCAAATAATCTAAAGCATTTTGTTATTAATAATTAGCTACCGCAAATATAGATACATGTTTTATCAGAAAAGTTTGGGTTTGTTATGTCTGGTATTAATTAATGTTAGCTTATTTATGATTTTGGGATCATTTCTTAAGGAACAAGGGTCTAATGTTGAATCACACTCTATTCCTGCTTCATATTAACAATATTCTAGATTGGACTGGCTGGAAATAACAGCTTGTGTAGTCCTTCCGCATCTCAAATCTGACTCAGAGCTGAATACTGCTCCCAGGTGTTTATTGGAATATGTAGGTAAATAATATATTTGACTCAATCGAATAAAGATATTCAGATTATTTTATTAAACGCATTAGATAAAATAAACCGCTAGAGCTGAAAAAGACAGACCATTTGCAATAGGAGGAGGAACTCTTTAGAAAATATGGTTAAGCTCGTTAGTCGTTGCATAATATGGACAGTTTTCAGTATCAATTAACAATGATATTATTGTATTATGTGGATGATATCTGCGCCAGATCGTTGTTGCATTTGAGATGACTACTCACAATGAGGCATCTCATCACTCATTGTGAGTAGCGGGATTCATGTAAACACTTCTTGAGTTCGGGTCTGTCCTATAATATGCAAAAAGTACAAAAAAAGATTGTTATATGTTATATATGTGAAAACTATTTTGTAGCTGCTTGGCAATTAAACAATATTAGCCAGAATCCTCTTGGAAAGCGGTGCAAACTAGATTTCAGAATTCTGTCACAATAAAATAAAATACATATTTTGTTAATAGTGTTGACATGGTAAATATCTTTAAAAGTAAAAAAGTTAATTCGGTAAAAAAAACTTAGATTCTTACAAATTAGTCCATACATTTAGCTACAGTATTAATTAACTAAACAATCAATTAATTTGCGAACGGATATACTCGTAACGAAAAAACCAAAGAATTTTATATAAGTGTTGAAATACTGAATTAGAAAAACCAAATCAGACAAAATAAACAATCTGAAAAATACAAATTTGTTGTGCAAACACTGTCTCAAAATTAATGGGGAGCAGCTAATTGAATCGACCAGATACCAGAATTTATATATAAAAAAGATTTTTGGACAAATTAGTTAAGAATACATTTTTTTGTCTGACGGCCAAGCATTTCCATTGGTGCAATATTCAGTAACGTAAATTGTTAAACATAAACTATGCACAAATATACAATTAAAATAGCGTAGGGCATATTATGAATACGCGGTATCTTGGTAGAAGAAGTCTATGTGAGAGGGTAAATATTTTCGAAAAATAAAACTGATTTTTTTCGGTGTTTTTGAGTTGTGTTTTAAGTATATAAGCAAATAGTTGATTATTGTTTATATCTAAACAACGCTTAAGAGACTTATTCGCAGGATACTCTCAAGACCACAAATAAAGGGATTAATTTATCATCCGTCTAAAGTTATCGCCAGAAGGTACTAGACCTGAAATAGCGTTTAATAATCACTCCAATTTTTGAACCAAAAACATTATAAATAAAAGACGTACCACTGCGATATCGAGGTGTTTTTAAAACGTTTAGAAACCTTAAATTCTAAACCCTGCTACTCACTATTCCGTTCGATTCGTTCATTAAATTTGTTCTTTTATATGCCTGAACGAATGCTTGGATCTATTCATCAATTTTTATTTAATTCATTGGCATGGACATACAGATTTGATGCGGATGAATGGTTCGCCGAGGTCAAAGGCGGATCACCAGGCAACGAGTCGCCCTTACATACAGACTGTAAAAAAATCTGTATCTAACCCAATATCTGGCCAATTAGTTATCTAATTGTTTTTTAATTGGTAGGCGAAATTACGGCGGATTCGTTAGTGCTATCCGCGATGTTGTCATGTCTACAGTTTTTCAGAATCTAATAGCAAATTTTGTTTTTCTTATGGATCGCTCTAGATTTTATTCGATATTTAGATTCTGAGTAAAATTCTGGGGAACGCCTTTTGAATGCGGAAAAATATCATCCTTACAGAGTCACCTTGATTCAGGAACTATCGGATGTTGATTTTGACAGGCCATTGCAATTCTCCGAGACTATACGAAATAATGTTTTCGGTTGAGTCGAGTCCTTCTTTAAACGGATCTGCTATTCGCCATAATTGCTGGATAGTGAAAATCCTCATTGGGTACAGCAACGCCGTAACAAGGTTTAGTGTTGGTAAAATTTTGAAGACAGCTGATTTCGTCGATTCTTCTACATCCATTTTCTATTCGTTGTTTTAGATCCTCCAACCAAATCAAATGGTTTAGTCGTGTTGAATACATTTTAAGTATCACCACAAAAAATAATCGAGGGGTGAAGTCATGAGATCGAGTTGGCCATTCAATACTACCCCTCATACCTATTCACCTCTCAAAAAATGTTTCATCTAAAAATTTCCGAACTTCTCGGGCGTAATGCGGTGGTGTACCGTCCTGTTGAATCCATATTCTATCGTTGGGCACTCGGTTATCTACTAAAAGAAAACAATATTGATATTTTTTATTGCATGAAGCAATAAAAGTGACTTACGAGGATTGAGAAATATTTCCACCAAAGCTGGGACACGGTTTAAACTTTCTTCCATGAAAAACGGCCCAAATATTGATTTGTTTGTCGGTATTGTGTATGATGTTCCTGTACCTAATGAGGATTTTCCCTAGCCCAGGGTCAGTAATTATGGCGATTAACAGTTTGACTCATCCGAAAATATTATATCGTACAAGAAATGTTCATTTGTGTTACAGATTTCCATCATGGTCAAGCCGAATTCCAAACTCCTGTCAAAATCATCATCCGATAGCTCCTGAACCAAGGTGACTCTCTGAGGAAGAATTTTTTCCGCTTTCAAAAGGCATTCCACAGACAAGTAAGTCGAATTGTTATCTTGGCCAACTTTTCTAGTTGAAAATGGGGATTTTCTGTTATGCTCACTAAAATATCCAAGGCCTTATCTTCGTCAGTGGCTGTTTTGGGACAGTCAGATCATGGAGCATCCTTTACATGTCCCGTTACTTTAAATTTTCTCAAAATTTTGCTACCAGTAGATCCTGTTATTGGATTTCGCTTGGGGTATTTATCATTCAAAATATCTCAAACTTCTTGGCGTGTGCGTCGTCGATCATCATAACCCATTATTTTGGTCATTTTAAAATTGTAATGTATAGTAAAAAATAATGTTAATAAACAATAAGCTCTAAAAAACAAAGTTTATGAGTTCTAAGAACAGGAAGCTTTTTATATAAAAATTTTAAATTTCTGCAAAGTGTAATAGGTAAAAGTTCCAAAATTTTTATATTTGGGCTTAAAAGCAAAACAGCTCTTGATACAGCGTGGGACCAGTTTTCATCATTTTCGCAAATGGCGGGTGCCAATCGACAATACATTTTTAACATTTCCATGAAAGATTTGTGTTTCTCCCGGATAACTATGTTAAGTTTGTGTTTTCCTAAATGCGTGTTCTCAAACACTAAATTAAGCGAATCGCAACGAGTAGAATAATGTAAAATTATTATATTGTTTTCGTACACTTAATTTAATAAAAAACTAGCTGACCCGGCAGAAATTGTTCTTCCTTTTCTGTTAGAAGGCGCGATGAGTTTCCAGTTGTGTTATAAGAATATAGGGCGCATTCGCCACATGATCCAAAAATGTTATTAAAAAAACTACATTCGTTTATTTTCTTCATTGTCTTTTAACATTGAAACAAAAAAGAAAATAAACTCATGCAATTTGCAGGCAACACAACTTTTTTCTGTAATTTTTATGTTCGATGATAATACAAATCGAAATGGTTCGATTACAAGAAGTTTGAAAGATAAAAAAGAATTAAGCCTTTTCTAGAAGTTGCAGGAAAGGTTTTTTCTTTGCATTTTATGTTTTGTACAGACCTATCGTCGGTTAGCAGTTTCACTGATTCGAAATAGGTATCTTTTTGTCTAAAACTTTGTTGAGTTTTAAATCCTGAAATAGCTTTTTCCTTTATATCCTTCAAGACAAGCCGAGAATCGATCTATTGAGTAGTAAAACACATACTTTTTAATTAAATCGAAGAATCAAATTTATAATTTTACATTTCAGGATATATCTGAAAATATTTTTATAAACGATAAAAAAAGCCAGTTTTCCTAGAGCAAATTATTTAAAATTCGAACTTTTCTTCATTCGGAATAAGTGTATTTTAAAAATAATGTTTAAACATTTTTGATTTTGAAATTTTTGTTTTCGAAATTTATACTGCTTTACAATTAAACCAAATTCAAATATTTTTAAATAGACCGGTTTTCAAACATCCGCCTGCGAACTTATAGTTACTGGAACTTATTGTCATTCAAACCATATTTTCCTAAAATATTGTCTAATTGAATATTATGTCATTTGAACATTTTGTTTTCGTACTTTTTGGTTTCGAATGGTATATGATTCTAAATTATCGGCATTCGAATTGTTCTTGAAATTTTTCTCGTTCGAATTATATGTAATTCGAACTCTCTATTCGAAATAAATATTTTTATTTATTTCAAAATTTATACGGTTTCCCGCTCTAGATTAATATGTAATATAAGCTGTACATATCTTTTTGCATCAGAGACAACCATTGCAAAATTATAATATGTTATGCATTTTCAAATAATCTCTCTTTTCGGAAGGTTAGAAAACTTTACTTAGTTTAAAATTGCATAGAAACACGTTTTGCAGAGCAGTATGTTTCTTTTTAATATTAACTTTCACTTTATATAGTCGCTGGTTATCAAAACCATTTATCTAAAAAAAATTTTTTTTATTTGCACACTCATTTTAAAATCTTAATATTAGAACTAAAACAGATTTATAATCATTACCCATCGTACAGGTTAAATAACAGGCACTAAACTACTACGTACTAGTCCGGGGTCATCTAGTTAATATCACTTTTTTCAGAAAGGTGGTCGCTCGCATGGCACGATTCAGAAATATGTTCGCTAGCACCTCAATTGTCACAGCACTCGCCAAGAAATTGAATTTTCTTTTCCGAGCTCGAAAATATTTTTCTTTTGCTATCTTATATACCTTCTAAACTTCGCAAATCAGACCCAGCCTTGAGTATTGCTTCCACATATGGGGAGCAGGTTCTCTTGCAATCCTTAATATCCTTGGCTTCGTCCAAAGGAGAGCTATTCGCCTGATGGATGAAGAACTATGCATTATTACTAGAGCGTCGTGGAATTGTGGGCGATCTGTCTGTTTTACAGATACTACCACGGATTTTATTCTTGTGAATTATCATTCCTTATGCCCTTCTTGGTCATTCCTGCCAGGGAGATACGAGCATCGTACCCACATGCATTTCTTCACCGCCAAACTGCAAAGACCAAGGACCTCCGTCTTTGTTCGGTCCTTTATTCCCCTTTATGTCCCGGTTATGGAATATGTTATCAGCAAATACTTTTGCCCCTTTTCTAATGTGCAACTCTTTAAATTCTCCATCAATAAACTTGCCCTGTCTTCACTTAAATCAACCACGGTCCCTAGTACGTAGGCCTTCGCCCTTCGTGGTATGCTCAAAATAAAAAAATGCAGGGTTAGTCTTTACTTGGTGGAGATCCATTTTAACCAAGTAATTAAAAATACCTATTCAATTTATTCTAAAGAATAACAATTGTTTAACAGACACTGAGATTTCCTTAACTAAAAAAAAAACCTAAAAAAAATATGGAAAATTATTACTTGGGTACCACAAGGTAGTATTTTGGGTCCTACTTTATTTAGCGTATACACAAGTAGATTTCCCTCAAGTTTAGAATTTTGTCAGTACCACCTTTATGCCCATGATACTCGGCTGTATTTTTCATTCAAACCCTCTAAGTATAGGAAAGCAAATAATAACATTAGCACGGACTTAAATGCTTTTCTAAACATTTCATCTGAACATACTTAAACTTAACCCTTCAAAATCGGTTAGTGTTTTGTTTGGAAATAAGAACGTTATAGATGACACAACCCAAAATTTTAATATTACAATACATAATCAACGCCTTCAAATAATAGACAGTGCAAAAAGTTTAGGATTAATTTTAGACTCACAGCTCCGTTTTAAGTCCCATGTTTCACGTATGCTCCAGAAAACATACGCCGCCTTAAAATTATTATATCTTCTTAGACATTACCTAGATAAAGATATAAAAAAGAGCTTTGCCAGTCCCTGGTTCTGTCACATTTTACTCGTGGTGACCATGTCTATGGGCCATGCTTGGATAGCCAAGATTTGCATAGAATTCAGAAAGTACAAAATAATTGCACTAGATTTTTATTTGGACTAAAAAGAAAATGTCGAATATCTCACAAACTTAAAGAACTTTCTTGGCTAAATATGACCAATAGACGTAAGTTACATGCCTTATCTTTATATTACCAAATGGTTAAATTCAAATTTTCGCCGTACCTGTATAATAAAACTACTTTGCGTACAGATATCCACCACCTAAACTTAAAACAAAACATAGAATCACCTTGACTATCCCACGTCATAGTACCGAAATGTACAAGAGAAATTTTTTTATACAATATAGCAGTAAATGTAAATAAAATATCCTAAGATTTATTACATAACAGTGAACAGCTGAGCTGTTTAAGAAAAAAATAACCAGACAACTTCTTGATTCTCAGTGAGTATTGGACACATTTTATTATTATGTTTTTTTTTCCTCAGCATTCTTTCTTCATCTTCGTCTTTTTTGTTCCATTTGTTTCCATCTTCAATGAGTATTTTCTTTTTATTATAAATTACATATCTAGCAATAGTTATTCTTAGATTTTTATGTTTATTGATGTTAAAGCGCAATATATTTATGTTTTTCTTTGTTGTATAGTCACATTAAAAAAACAGAGTCTGCTATGCGCAGAATTCTGAAATGCGCGCTTTTATTTACTGTAAATATAATGTGTATAGTCTTCCAGTAAGTTTGTAATTTAATTCAGTTTATGTAAAAAGTTTTATCATTATTTTTTCAATTTTGAAACATTTTGTTAAAATTTTAGTTTGGAACAATGTATTAAGATTTAAAAATAGAATCGTTCTTTAATATTTTTACGTAAAGAAAACATCCCATTTAATTCCACTCAATTGTTTATCTCTCAGTTATGCAGCGGTAATTAAACCTATTTTTGTGTAATTTTTATCACCAACGAAATCATGAAAATTATAACAAAATATCTATCTAATTTTTTTATACTAAAACAATACGTTTTCAGGAAAGTATTTTCGAATTAACTTAATAATAGGGATACGTTATGCAGAAACAGATTTTTTTCTCGAAACTGAAAGGAAAACGGACGACTGATTGTAATCACTTAAATTGAGGCTTTTTCGAGTTTCTTTCAAATTAATATATAGAGTTAAATGCATAGCGTGAGGTAAAATATATTCAAAAAAGATAAGTTTATAAGCAACACCGTTTAGACATTTTTAAAGAATTGGGATAGGTTGTGCAGAAACAGTTTTCTCATTTTTTCTCGAAACTGAAAGAAAAAGGGACGACTGTCGTAATAACTTAAATTGAGGCTTTTTTAAGCATCTACATAAATTTATATAATTAAGGGTATAGAGTGACATAAAAAAAATAAAATATA
This sequence comes from Kuschelorhynchus macadamiae, assembly GCA_030620095.1. NCBI lineage: Eukaryota > Metazoa > Arthropoda > Insecta > Coleoptera > Curculionidae > Kuschelorhynchus > Kuschelorhynchus macadamiae. The sequence continues at coordinate 557,774 of JAUTXW010004289.1, forward strand.
AAAAAAGTTTATTAACGACAACCTTTAGACATTTTTGAAAAATTTGACGTTACCCTTAAATTGGTCTGTCATTTAAATCTATATCCACAAACATAAGAATATTAGGGGTCTAAGGAGTTTTAGGTAGCGGACCCTGTATACAGAAAAATAATTTTAATCGGATTTGGACTTTCAGCGACTTTGTCATATGATCCCGGACTAACTGGGTGAATATACTGAATGCAAGTCTCAGGAGAATATTTAATAAAAATTCCTATTTCGCGCGAAGGCAACATCCATCCGAAGCCGAAAGAATAAATAAAAGAATATTAAATAATGATTTCAAGCTTATCTGGAAGCAAACATGCAGGTTATTGCATACTCAGGGCGGTGCAAGCATCTTGAAGGTAATTTGAATTTATCACAAAGGTGTCACACAAAATGGTAAGGAAATTTAATGTCTGGCTATATTTCACATAAATTGAATGTGGCTTGGCACCGGATTGAAACAATGCGCTGCACATAATTAGCGGCGAATATTGAGAGAGTAGTTAATCTAGTATAAAAACAAGACCTGTATTAAATGAGATCTGTAACAAAAGAGCGAGTATTATTTAGGTAATGATAACGATTCAGCGAAATCAAAATTCTTAGAGTCAGAACTGTGCAGCCTGCTTAAAGATAGTGGTTGAGTTAACTACAAACAAATTAAAAGTATTTAGTACATTACTCTTACCAAAAAGCGGTTAAAAAATATCCCCTTACTAGTTAGTGGTTATAATTTCAACTGCTCTTCTAACTATTTTAAAAGCAGTCATTAAAGGATTACATAGCAAAATATATTTCATTCTGTGAGTTTTAGATTCACCCTGTGCAAATGACCTAAAGAGAAACTTGGAATCCGAAAAACATTTACTTTAATGTAACTGGTACAACAGTTAATTGCTAAAGACTTCCTCAATAATTAATTGTTCTCACAAAGTATTTATATCGAGATTTATATGTAAGATAGGAACATATAAAGTAAGCTGCTTCAGTGTGAGCATCTCGGCTTTACAATTTACCATTCCGTATAAAATCTAAATTTCTCTATATTAGTTGTTTTGTTAAAAGTGGAATGTTGTGTTTAAAGTCGGAATGCCTTTCAGGTTGAGTTTTGAGGGGTTTAATTTATACGTCTAATGAAATTTGAATTTTTGGGCTTCGTTTGTTTCTTTACCAGTCGAGGGTTCGTTTTGGGAACAAGGGTTTGATTTAAGAGTTTCAAAATTTTCGGCAATAGTACGGAGATATTCGCGACTTTCGAATTGGCTGAAATTACCAGGATATTAATCATTGATGTTGAATTTGCCTTTTTTTATAAATTACATCGTAATTGAAAATAATGGCATCTATGGATGCATGCATAATGCATCGCTTGTCAAAATAAAAAGTTTGGAAAAGTTGGGGTATTAGTGAATTTTAATATGTATTAAATTCTCTGATGAAACCTTGATGAGTTATTTTTAAATCTTTTTTTAGGCAACGGGTTAAAAGTTTAGTTATTTTAGCGAAATATTTTATACATTTTCGGTAATAACAAAAATTTGTGATTTTCGTTTCCGTTAAATAGTTAAAAAACTTGGAATGAATTTTTATAGAATTTTGAAACAATTTTTGGGAGATATTAAATTTTTGGAACTCCTTGTATAATAATAATAATAATAATAATAATAATAATAATAGTAATAATAATAATAATAGTAGTAATAATAATAATAATAATAATAGTAATAATAATAATAATAATAATAATAATAATAATAATAATAATAATAATAATAATAGTAATAATAATAAAAATAATAATAATTTACCCTTTGATCATCAATTTCCTGGCAACTATCAAACACCAGTGGAGAACAAACCTGAGGATTTATAATGGCGATCAATCTCTTACCACCGATGATATACATATCAATAGGGAAATTTACCAAGGAGACTAGTTAAGTCTACTTTGGTTCTGCTTAGCGATGGACCCCTCTCCACCTTGCTCCATAATACAGTACATGGTTTCAACATAGCCAATAGAGATAATTCCCGTACCATATCCCACCTTCTGTATGTGGATGATATTAAGCTCTATGGTGGAAACCATAACAAACTAAAAAAGCTTATTGACGTGACATACACCTTCTTGAAAGACATCCATATGGGATTTGGAACGGAAAAATGTAAAGCCTTAAACATGGTAGTAGGCAAAGTAATTATAGGTGATGTAGCCCTACCGAATGGAAAAATAGTTCTAACGATGAACCAAGGTGAAACCTACAAATGCCTAGGGTTCAAACAAGCTAGATTGCTCCAGGAAAAGCAAGGAAAGACTAAGCTGCAAGATCAGTACGTTCAAAGAGTGCGAGCTCTTCTGAAGACAGAATTGAACGCCGGAAATCTCATTACAGCAATTAACACATATGCTGTGCCCGTGTTGACCTAGAGTTTCGGAATCTTGAAATAACCACAACAAACTACTCGCGTATTGATGACCAAGTACAAGTCACACCACCCAAGGTCATCAACTCTCCGAATGACCTTACCACAAAGAGAAGGTGGAAGGTCCCTTGTTGACTTGACCAATTTACACTCCCGACAGCTGCAAAACTTGAGAGTTCTTCACCAACAAGGTACAAACATCAAACCTCCACCGCGTAATGAGTCTAAGTGACAACTCATACTCTCCACTTAGTCTTGTAAATGACAACATCATTCTAAAGCCACTTACAGACCCTGACAAACAAGAACAGTGGGCTCAAATGGCACTGCACGGCCGACATCACAATGACTTGATTCAGCCACACATAGATAAAGAAGCATCCAATAGGTGGCTGAAAGATGCCAATTATTCCCAGAGATAAAAGGATTTGTGGTGGCAATACAAGACAAAGTTATTAACACAAGAAATTACACGAAATTCATCATCAAAGACCGGTCCGTTGAATCCGATAAGTGTCGAAAATGTAGCGGGAGATCAGAGACTATACAGAATATAACATCTGGCTGCATTTACCTACCAAACACGGACTACCCCCAGCGACATAACCAGGTGTGTAACATCATACACCAAAAGCTTGCTAATAAATACGGGCTCCTAAACACTTTTGTGCCCTATTATAAATACCAACCAAGTGCTTGAAAATAATGCCTCCAAACTGTACTACGACCGGACAATTATCACCGACAGACGGGTGACGAATAATAGGCCTGATGTGGTACTGTTAAATAAGAAAACAACGACAGCTTATTTGGTAGATGTCGCTGTACCCAACAATTACAACGTGTTGGATAAATATCAAGAGAAAAAGGCTAAATGTGCGGAGCTGGCCATCGAGACACAGCAGATGTGGAGTCTGAATAAGGTTCATGGAATACCGATCATCGTATCATCAACTGGACTAGTTCTAAAAACACTAGAACAGAATCCGAAAATCATAAGACTGCATACTAACACCTTCATCGACATCCAGAAGGCAGTCCTCCTCGGTACTGGCCACATAGTGAGAAAAATCTTAACATTTGTTGAGAAATTAATTGTCAATTTCGGTAATAATAATAATAATAGATGTCCTTTATTGTTTTTTTTTACAAAACAGTATACAGTATAATATTTTAGTATATTCTCTAAATCGTAATTCCGCATCTAATACAATACCCAAATTACCTGCAGAGGTGACCTCAGGAAGCCTAACATTAATATTAACATTCATACTCTGTTCTAAAAAGTCTCTTCTGTTTTTATAGCCAAATATCATGAAAAATGATTTTAAAGGATTAAGTTTTAGATTGTGATCTAGAGATAATTCTCTCAATATATTTAAATCTTCGTTTATTAAATTTGATGCGTTTAGAAAGTCCAGATGATTAAAATTGTACTAAATTTGCGTATCATCTGCGTAGGCCTGAACTTTATAATATTTTAAGTTTTTTTATTAAAAAATATATCTATTAAAACGTTTAATTCAGGAACAAATATAGGAAGCAAATTAACTCTAGTAATATTAATGTTTATCAACATGTCGAGTTTTGTTATATAAATTGTTAATATTAGGTTATTTGCATTAAATAATCATACGTGTATTATTCGATGAATTTTCTACGTTTGAACGGTTGTACTGTGGTGCATTGTAGTTACCCGGAATAGGAATCATAAGTATAGGTCAAGTTGTTCAAAATGACCATAATTTTGATAAATATAATTTTCATTAGTATTAGAATATGGATCAAAATATTTATTTTCGATTTCAGTAGTAGAATTTAATTTTGAAAAAAATAATAAGCGTGCATGTTGGCAACGCATACCAAAATTATATGGTGATTCATTTTTTTTGAGGTGTTAATTCTTTGGTTTGATTTTTATATATTGCTATTTATTTAATTATCGAATTCTAAAACCTATTAAGCTTAAAGCACGACCTGACAATTTTCCGATTACAGAACGCACTATAAAATTATTGTTCACCTTATTTGTAAAAATTACTTATTAGTCTTGTACAATTGTTTCTGAGAGGGTATCTGGTTTTTCATCTACATAAGGATAGCATCTATGTATAAACGCAAAAGTTCGTAGTTTACGCCCCAGGCATTACCAGTTATTCTAAAAAGGTTTCTAAATTACTAATTTCATTACTATTATACAGTTATCGAGCCTAAGCAAGTTTATGATCCCGTCAATTTCTTGTTCAGAACCAGACAGACATTAAAATATGAAGAAATTGAGTAATTTCTTAGCGATGACTAAGTTTTATTATTATTATATATATATATATATATATATATATATATATATATATATATATATATATATATATAACTCAAATTTTTCGTTGTTCGATTGCGGATAATCCTAAGTTACTCGTGTTTTTATCCAACTTAACCGCCGATACGGAACTATATTGGCAATTTTTGTCGAAAAACGCTTTGGACAATTTATTGACCGCTCCAGTTTTAGATTCCATCCTGTATAAATGACTTTCTAAAAAACTCATATACCAAAAAGTATGGATTTTCACGTAGCTGTTACAACAGTTAATGGTTAAAGATGCCCTCAATTGCTTTCGCGAAGTATTTATATGTAAGATAAGAATATAACCTAAAGTAAGCGGTTTCTGTAGCACCCTCTCGGCATTACAGGATGCCATCATAAGGTACTTGTTGTTTTCATTATTTTTGCTTACAATATACATTTCGGGAGGAAACTTCCTTTCATCCCTATTTTTAACACTTGACTTTTATGAAAGTGTGTAAATAAAAGATGATCACATCATAGAATCAAAATTAACAACATACCAAAATAATGGTTGGTAGATAGTTTTAGAATCTCAAAATCTCTACTGGAATTAATTTAAACCAAATATTTCTAAAACAGAATATATTTATATTTGTGAGAATGATGAGAAGTTTTTAACATTTTTGCTAGATTACACAATATTCTTATCCTTTATAGGCTAAGAAATATCAAGAAAATAAACCCTACTTTTAAGGACAAAATGGTTTGTTCTTCAATGGTCAAATTACACTTACCAATGTTTATCGGAAAACAAAGAACAGTTCAAGAAATAACAAAAATGTATTTATACTAAACTTAGATACATATTATTAAAAGTGCATCTTGAATGTATAAACAATATAAACAAAAAAAAATCAATATAAGAGTTAAAAAAACTTTTGGATCAGCATCGTTAAATCCAACACTTCCAGAGTTCTTTGTAAAACCTGAACGATAGTTAGGTCAGAGCATCAGACTTCATACTGCATATTTCATTTCAAACGGCCCTTGGAGGCGATACACGCCAACTTGTCGAAACCTATTAAATTCATCAAAACGACCAATGGAAATTCTTTTTGTAAGTAAATTCGAAACTATGAGTAAGTAATTTCATTACAAAAATTAGTAGAACTGCATAAATCAGTTAACTAATTTTAAAGTTGTTAGGCCATTCAAAGCAGACACAATATGTTTCATAAAAACGTTGGTTACTATGTAGTTTAATTACTTTTGTAGTCAACTATGCTCAGTTCTGCTTACAGTTGGTCTGTTTACATTTTGCTTAAGTTTTTTTACGATTGCATTTGACGAAGTCTCTTGTATTTCAGTGTTCAGGTTTTAGAATTCAATAATTCAATAAATGGCAAGACATAAATCAAATAAAAAAATTAGGATTAATTCAAAATTTAACAGCATTAACATCTCAAAAAATGAATCTACATATTTTCAAAAGTAAATTCTACTAATAAAATGGATATATAATATATATATATATATATATATATATATATATATATATATATATAAGGTAGACATAAAATAATTGTTAAACAAAAATCTTTTTTTGGCTTTTTCGCAACTGAATAAAAATATTTAACTTTAAATTAGTTCAAGCATTAAATATTTTTATTCAGTTGCGAAAAAGCCAAAAAAGATTTTTGTTTATCAATCTAAACGCAACAAATAATCTGAACTTATTTAAAAATAAAATAATTGTATTGGTAATAGTTAATAATTGGATTTTATTAACATTATTGTACTATATAAAAAATATATTATTATTTGTATTTACAAATTCCGGGTAACGACATCTGCGTTGGAAATGAACCAGAGGTCGATATACGCCTTCACTGGGAAAAACTTCTAATTCTTGTGGAAGAGCGCAGAATCTGGAGAATTTTCTGGTAGTACATCTCTTTCGTCCTTTTTCCATCCCAATTCCACCAGGAGTAGATAGCAGCTTCCACACTAGTAAGCGCAATTGTTCGACATTTTCACGGATTTATAAGACTCACCCAAAAAGAGACTTTTAATAGAGTTGCCGTACAGTATGGTAGTTGGCAAGTTAGTTACCAGTAGTTTGGACAGTCGGCTCTGTGACTTCGGAAGTCGGAACTTCATTGTATCGGCTGCTATTCGGTGGAAATCCAAAATAATATTATGTAAAATGTAAAAACATAACTATTTTTTACAAACATTTTCACTATATTTGTTTAAAAACACGTAATAGGTTTCGCTAAACAGTAGCTTTTTCGGACGCTTCATTCGAGATGAACTACTTTACTAGTTAACTATCTCAGGTCTGCATGAAGAACTTATTCCTGTGATAACTATATATAATAATTAAAAATAAGACAAAAACCCGGATTTAAGGTCATATAGCAATTTCGATACATGTTATGAGTCTATTCTTAGTAATATAACTGTTATTTACCAGGCATAAAAAAAACAGGATTTTTTATGAATTTTGCAAATTTTATATTATATTAGACTAGATCAATTCTATATAGATAACTGATATAATAAACGGATTTTACGTTTCAATACATAATTCTAAAAATAAATATATCTTCTAAAGGCTCCATGTTTAAAAATCAAATGATGAATTTATTTATCAAAAAACCAAACGGCTTTTCAATGGCTTTCCTCGCGGATCATTCATATATCAATTTATGATCATTTATTAACCGCTATCCTGAAAATTTTAGATTTGAAACATTATCCAGACGGAACTTCGGAGATATTAAGATACTCTTTGTGGAAAATTATGTTTTTGGCAGAAAGACAAGTAGCAAAACATTTTTTTTTTTGGTATTTGAAACTATATTACAAGTTAAAAATGAGAATGATATATAGAGTCTGGGGTAAAACTTTAGTAATGTATTTGTCAGAAAGAGTTTTTTTCAAAATGAATATTGGAATAAAGTAAAGTCCCGTAGAGTGAAAAAAAAACGAGGTAAATAATGTTATCTTCAGAGAGCAGTTTTGTAAATTTCGTCTCCCCTATTTACCAATCGTCGGACCACCAATTAGTAAATTAAAAGGCTGTAGGAGAGAGTACATTATTTATCCATTAATTTATCTAACGTAATCATTCTTGAATAAGAGAGTTAGATTAAAAACCTGTAGAGTAACAAAACATTTATTCTTTACTTCTTGTATTAAAAAAAATCAATTTATATTTGACTATTTTTACTAATTTATTCATAAATCATTAAAAATACATTATAGATTAATGGTGTGTCTTATCTGATAATAAACCTTAATAATGCGTGTATCCATTACATATCAAACAAAAATCAAATGCCGTGATACGTTTCAACCGAAGGAAATTTCATAAAAAATTCTAACTTACAGTAAGCCACTTTAAGAAGTCACAAATATCAATGAAACAAAATTGAGGAGATGTTTAGTTTATCCGAAAGCAACGTGTGACATATTGCATAGATTAGATAGACTTATGAAAAAAAAAATCTAAAAACAATTATTTCATTAGGGTGTCACTAAGCATATACCATATCCTGGGGGTATTCTACTTAAAAATTTTCCAGGATACGAGGCGTTTAGAAAATATATTTCATGCATTTTTTGCCTATATCTCAAGAACGCATTTAGTGAATTTTCGTAGGTGATCGTATGACATTTATAGGAGTAAATTGCTTTCTACGCATCAGAGGCGTGTGTCATCCCTCAAAAAAAATAACTTGACCCAAAAAAATTACGTGCGTCTTATATGTAAATTGTACCTTCATTTTTAGAGTTTTCTAAATTATTATATTGTGGCTGAAGAGCCAATGAATGAAAGAAAAATAGCTATATAAAGAAAAATTATCGTAGAAAAAACTAAATGAATTAGTTTAAAATACTTATACTTACAAAAAAACTTAATAAATGTAGTAATTTATTTAAAAATTAATGAAATACTCTTAGCTCTCGATTTTAGAACAAACTATTCGTATCAGGGGTTAAATTTAAAGTAAATACTGTATGATCAAAGTAAAAAATAATTACAGCGCCGTTCTCATATGATTTTTTTAACAGAACAAATCAAGTTTGTATATGGAGATATTAAAAGACAAGGACTTTGTGTGTATATCTACTCCAGCTACTACACTTTTTGCAAGATATTTGCAAGATTTTTTACGTTGATTTTTTAAAAATTTTATTTAGCCGGCATTTAGTTTCACGATATAAAATTAAAACCCATATTTTCAGTCCTACTCCGTTGGTCCGCAAATATTTCCCAGATATAAAGTTTCTAAATGGTTTTCGTTAACGATCCTCTTGTTGTTATATTAGAATGGTGAATTATTTGGATCCATTTGGATTTTTTTTTAAACTGTCGACGTTTCGCAACTTTATTGTTGCATCCTCAGGACATATTTAGATTTTATATCTTGCATGAAACCAATATCAACCTTTACCCACTTAATTGGTCCGCAGATATTTCCTAACCCCAAATAATACACCATTTTAACACAATTTTTAACAAGAAAATCGTCAACGAAAATCATTTAGGAACTTAATATCTGGGAAATATCTGCGAATCAACGAAGTAGATAAGACTAATAATATGGGTTTCATGCAGGACATAAGTTCTATAAATTTGTCCTGAGGATGCAACAATAAAAATGCAAAACGTTGACAATTTAAAAAGAGACTTGATTTTTTTACTGGATCCTAACCCGAAATAATACACCACTTTAACATAAAAACAAGATCGTGAAGGAAAATCATTTAGAGACATAATATCTATAAAATATCTGCGGCCAACGTGGTAAGTAAAGACTGATAATATGCAGGATAAGAATTTATATATGTGTCCTGAGGATGCAACAAGAACTGTGCGAAACGTTGACAATTTAAGTCTTTTGTTTTTTTATTGGATCCTCACCCCAAATAATACACCCATCTAACATAACAACAAGAAGATTGTTAACGAAAACCCTTTAGAAACTTAATATCTGGGAAATATCTGCGGATCAACAAAGTAGGTAAAAACTGATAATATGGGTTTCTTGTAGGATATAGTATCTATACGTGTGTCGTTAGGATTCAATAATAAAGTTTCAAAACTTCAACTATCTAAAAATTGACTTTTTTTTTGCTGGATCCTCGCTAAATAATACATCATTTTAGCATAAAAACAAGAGAAAGCAGGTTATAAAATTTATATATGTTCCTAAATAATACTCCACTCTAACAACATTTTTTTATATATTGTTCCGTCATATTGCATTTTTACCAAAATATTACCAGGTCATCCCCATATAATTTTTGGTCAAAATATGATTTCAGTTGGTTAAGTAGTATTTAAGCTATGTTGCGAACTGACAAACAGACAGATGGGCCGCCGGAAGGACAGACGGAATTGATAAAACATGTTTTTTTGGCATCTAGAGACGATAAAACGTGAAAATATGTAAAACCTGAAAGGGTGATTACGAAAATTTTATTTGGCTGCCATTTTGTTCTGCCATCTTGAATTGGTAACACAGTTTTACTAGTTGATCTGTAAACCAGAATTAGTTATGGCACTCAATTTGAAATCAAACCATTAAGCTGGTTTTTCATGCTGAATTTTTAAATATTTTATTAAACCACCATTTTGTTCGGCTATCTTGGATTCGTACCCAAATGTTACCAGTTGATTCCAACGTAATACTTGATGCTTTTGCAAAATTTGAGATAAACTGGATAAGTAGTTTTTAATAATATTTTTTTTTAACATTTCACTAGGCCGCCATTTTGTTTTACTTTACTGGATATTTACCAAATAGATAGATAGATATCATTGTTCGGATCTTGTTTTATTTTTTTTACTATATCTTCAAGATTCGATAGCGGTCAAAGGCATTCTGAAAAAAAAATACGTGTAGAAGAACATTTATTTATTTCGCTGCCTAAAAACCACATATAGTATTCATGTACTAAATATGTTTTTTAGAAAAATATGAATCTCAATGAAAACGATGGACCGAGAGACCGACAGAATTGGGAGATCATGTTTTTCGGGGTATATGGAACCTAATAGACAATGAACTGCAAAAATTTTGAAGATTTTATTATGCTTAAAATCAGGATTAAAAGAACTGCTATGCCACTGAGTATTTAATGACAAACACGCAATGGTTCATTAATATTTCAAACAAATTTATGGAAAATTTACGATGCTCTTAAGTATGTTGGATAGTAAAACTTTCTCTCATTCATATAAAATTAGTGGCTAGAGGAAATATTCCTCGATTAAAAGAAAATGCGGAGGCTATTATGTTTTATAGCTATAAATCAAATGGAAATTGCGAAACCAAATGTATAATTGCAAAACATTATGACTGCTTTATATAATTGAAATTTATTTAGCAATGAAAATTATTTTATGTTCAGTCAAGAGCATTTTTTCGGATGCTATATTTTAGTCAAAGTTACCATTTTTGGCTATTATTTTTGGTCATGGACTTTTGTGTAACATGTACTGCGCATGCTATGCATTTTAATTATCCAGATTATGTCGACTTTTATTTATTATGATTTTAATAGCTAAAAAAATATGGTTGGTTGTTGATATCCGAACCAATAATCTTTTTGTATGACATTTTTGAATAATTCGAACAACCATTTTTGATATTAAAACTCATCCAACAATATTTTTTTACCATTTTGCTTAATCATCAGATAATAATGTTTACTTCTACATCTCTAATTAGAGCCGCCGGCGCCGGCGTGGGGCGCCGAGAAATTTAATTCGGTTTCTTGGTCCTTCGATCTCGCTCGCCGAAACTATTGATACCACAAAAGACTAGTCCGTTTAGTTTACTATAGTGCTGAAAAGTTTAGTTTACTCTGCTTTTTTCCATTTTTAGATCTCGATCATTAAAATGAATATCATCAGTGAAATAGAAATAATAAAACTTATTTGTTGAATGGTCCTTAGATGCATTTGTTTCTTTCTTATTTTAAAAGAATATCGGCCTTAATTTTTCCCTGGTAATACTAGTTACATGGGGTTTTGTCTTGTTCTGTAATTTTTTGTAAATAACCGTTCTTGCAATACAAGCACTTGGCGATACGATTATCTTTTACAATTTCAAAATACTAAGGAGTAACCTAACTTATCATTAATTTAACAAATAGAAAGGGAACTGGCACAAAAGTACAAGGGAGTAATTCTTAATAAAGACTTTTTAATCAAAATTCTCAAAATCATAAAGCAAATCATAAATAGTATTTGACATCCTTTTCATCCTCATAACTTTGTCAAAATTTAAATTTCTGAGAAAACCCCATTGAGTCCTATATATAGTTAGTGTAAACATATTTTGTTTCGTGCTCATGAACGTTTTTATTAGAACTACATTGTGCAAAACAATTATCGGCTCCATTTTTTATGTAGTGTATATACAAAACTATTTTATATTATCAACTAATTATCTCAGTAATTTGACTGACTGACAGACAAAGTATAAACTAAAGCGATGGATATAGATATTTGAAATTTGAGGGAAATATTCCTTGAGTACCATAGGGGTGTGCTAAGGAAGGATTTTACAAAATTGCTAAAGTTTGTGTGAAGAAAAAATTTTTTAAGTTAAGACTCTTTGTGAATAAAGTCATCAAAAGAAATTAGATAACACCTGTTTTATGATTTTTGAAAATTCCATCTTCTAATGGAGTGAAAGGGGGTGGCAAAACAGTACGGTGACTGAGTAAGAGACAACGCACAGTCTAACCGGTGAACCTAGAGATTTGAAATTTGGAGGAAACGTTCCTCGAGTACCCTAGGGTTGCACTAAGGACATATGCTATAATATTAGATTCGTAAAGAGTGAGAAGGGGTGGTAAAATTTGTATGAAAAAATTACATTATTTTTGAAAATTAATCTGTGAACGGGGGTAGCAAGACAGTACCGTGAGTGACTGACTGTGAGACCTAAGGAAAGATTTTTCAAAATTTTATGAGTGGGAGGGTGAAAATGGGTGGTAAAGTTTGTATGAAGAATAAAAAAATTAAGTTACGATGATGACACTTTGTAAATATAGTCTTCAAAGGAAATAAAATAACACGTGTTTCGTGATTTTTAAAAATGAATTATCTATTCCGAGGGGTGGCAATGTTTGTATGGTGAAACAATAATTTTGTCTCATCATTCCGAGATCTTGCAAGCGTATGTAATTCGGATGGCAATACAATAATTTGATATTATCGAGCGGATTTAATCATGGCAAAATTATGTTTTGCAGTTTTTTTAAACTATAACTTATTTCTCGTTAATTATGAGCATTTGATTTGCCTCGAACCTGGAAAGCAGAAATCCACCGTTTAATTGCAATTGACCCTCCAATCAAAATTTCCGATTGCGTCACGTGATGTATGGGCCAATCAACCTATCATATTCTACAAGTTTTTCAGTTATCGGTCAGCCTGTTAATCAACCGTTTTTAATATATCAGAATATCAATATTATATTTTATTTATTATTATTTATTTGTATATGATTTAATAATGACAAACTTGGTTTTTTGAAACAATATTTTTATTACCTCATCATCTGCACCTACGAAGTCTCGGACAAAAGCTAGTATTATATAAATAAACAGTGCTGTAGCTCAATGGTAACCAATCTACAATATTTGGTGCCCTATTCTGAATTGTTCAGAATGGTTGTCCTTAACAGCCATTACCCTAACATTTATTAATAAAGTAAGTGTTTATATAAACATAATATAATTGTTTCTAAAAATTTGTTCCCAGCAAATAACTTACTTGATTCAAAATTTCTGTAAATCGTAATATAAGGCATCGTTACTTGTTTTTTTATAGTATATGTAACGTAAGATTTTGTTTCTTCATAAGAATAATAATAAATGTTTCTTGAAACCGTTCTTGCAGTGATACATCATTGATATTTATAAATATACTCTTATAGATGGCATATTAATTTATTTTAAAATTGTCGTTTGTTTTCTTAGGGTAATCTTTTACTGATCTTTCGTTTTGAGTTGATTTTGTGTTTATCAATTGAAATCAATAAAAGTTGAAATATTTCTTACTGTTATGCTACCACAGATATTTTCCAAACTCAAAACTCGCGAAAAACTAATCTGTAAATATCCACACCCTCAAATGTTGGAATACGAGGGCAACTTTTTAATTTGTATTTTTGAGATGTGATTTTAAAACTCTAATTGCCGCCGAATTTTGACTGGAGACTCACTCGTTATTTTAAAATAGTAATTTTCTTTGGTTTCTCATTTAAAAGTTTTACCGATTCCAGTTTTCTTGTTGGTTTTCACTTAATATTTCACAACTGATTGTAATTTCTTATTTAGGTAAAACTTTAAGGGAAGTCATCCCAAAAATTTCGATTACGATACTATAAAGATACTCTGCAGAATTTAATACAGGATGCCGGATTTCGTTTTTTAATTGCCCCGCCTCAAGCACATCGGAGAGCCATGTGATTAATTTTTTTCTAAATATTTTTGCCAAAAAGAGCTTATAGCTCTGACTCCATGTAATGGAATAAATTAGCACACATTCTTTTGATTCTAAATTCTTTTCGGTTTTCCCTTAAGCAATTTAGCTTTTCACCTTTGTCCTTTCTCTTATCAGTTTCCAGGATTTGAGTTCTTGACTATATTTATCACGTTGAATTCATGCGATTTAAATCAAGTATGAACTACTTTATTAAATGTCATGGTGATAGTTTAGTTGGCATCTTAGGCATCTGAGATGGTAAAGTTTTTCCATTTAGTACGTGGTGAGTGTCGAAACCCCATGCCTGAATATTTCGAGTAAAGATAAGAAACATATAAGGCAATGCCAAAAATTTACTACTAAGGTTTTCATTTAACAATTAATTTGTTTTATTCTCATAAAGGCTAATTTAAAAATATAATTTAAATGTTTTTTTTAGTTAATTGTATTTCATCATTTAATACAGACTGTGTAAATCTTAAGTTTGCCATTTCTTAATTGCCTCGTTGAAAAAATCACCCTCTGAGTTTTTGGCAGATCTTAGGTCACCTGGATCCCGAAAAACATATTCTCTCATTTCCGTTAATCTGTCGGTCTGTAGCTGTCCATCCCTACGCGGAATAACTCAAAAACTATTTATCCGATTGACTTCAAATTTTGATAAAAAATCAAGGATTGTTAGGGGATAAAATGGTTACACTTTTAGCAAAAATCCAATATTGCGAAATAAAATGGTGGCGTCACTAAAGTAAAAAAAAAACATCATTAAGAAAATACGTATTAGATAGACTTCTATAGTTGCACAAAAATAAAATGTGATATAAGGCGGAATTAGAAAACATTTTTTATGTAAATGCATTATGGCGGAACAAAATGGCGGCCTAATGAAGTCGTGGGTAAAGGCGAATTTACCGATATATTAAGTACATATTTTTGCTTGTGTGTTTCGTGTTGATCACGGCACAAAGGAACCTAAAAATGAAATAGAGAAAAGGATTCCCAGTATTGGGAATTGCAGTACTTAACACTGAAATAAGGTAGCATTTATTTAATTAAACAAATGACAAACCGAATATATACAGACCTCTTTGTGAAAACCTCAAAATATTATTGTTGCGCTGTAATGTACTTCCTTTACTTTTTCGACAATATAGTGGACCAAAATAATAAATTTACTTGACCAGCAAAAATGGTTAACCTATTCTGAGAGTTACAAAAATATGAATGTGGAATTATCTTAAAAAGTACTCAAAGAAAGGGATTGTAAAATATTAAACCATATTAATAAGTATCATCAAAAGCTGTTAAAATTAAAGTTGATAAATTATTTCCTAGTAAACAGAATACATTATACAACAATTCTACAAATGGAGAATAGAAACCTATCAGGTGCTCCTAAACCACCAACATCAGAAATTTGATCACTGAAAATTGACCAAGATTTTTGGTCGAAATGCAGTTATTTTTGGGTAATATATGTTAACAAGAAATATATTATTTTAACAAAAATAGACCTTCCTAACAGGGTAGGATAAAATTAAGGCCTGCGTAAGTAAGAACTATAAAATTATACCAAGAAATTCACGCTGTTGAACTTATCTTTGTCCACTGAATGTTATTAATTGAGATTTCCTGTAAATTTTGGTTATCAATATACTAAAAATTAAGACTGAAACATTGATCACAAAATAATGCAATGATAAGGTTGTTAGTTAAAGCTATCGTTATAAAATACTTGTAAATTGTAGAAAGACTTTCTTTTCAGTAAAGACGATACAGACTTTTTAAATTTACAATTTTTACCGCGACTGGAAGGAGGTTATAAACATGAATGCTTTCATACATTAAAAAGTTCTTGGTGAGATTACTTTTAGAAATGAGCAATGTTAGATGATTACCTTGTCGTATGTTGTATGCACCTCTCGAGGCAGCGATTGCATCAAGGTTTTCACCCTTGTATCTCTTATAGACAAGACCCACTATTAATAACTCATCACAAGTAATCGGTTCCGTACGATAATAAACAGTACATGCTCCAAATACTTAATTAAATTAAGGTATCTACGCCTGTGTTGGTAATTTTTTTGTTAAAGCTAAAAAACCGTTTCGATAAGCAATAATCAGTCACTTTTCTTTTAAATAAACCTGCTGAGAAATGCGTTTCAGTTTTATGCGCGCCACTGGAAACAGTTATGTTTAGTTGAAGGAAATTAAATGATTTTGAAAAATATTTTAGTGGGTTTTTAAAATAATTGACTAATGTAAACAGTAATTAATTTTAATCTATCGAGAACCAATAAATTTATAGGATGTGTTTATAAAAGTTTTTTTTGTATATAAAAAATAAGATAAAGATGTTATATTGTGACTACAAACTTGTATTTTTTAGCTTTTATGTAACAAGTAAAAGAGTTAGTAAATAAGGCAAAATTATATAGTCATCACGAAACCTATTTGGTCTTAACCACCAAAAAATTGAGTTCGGGTGTTAAGACTGCATGCTTCTCAACCTACGATATTTTATCCTTTAGGTACCTATTGAAAATTTTGCGTTTCGCGCGAGAAAAGGATTCCCAGTATTGGGAATTGCAGTACTTAACACTGAAATAAGGTAGCATTTATTTAATTAAACAAATGACAAACCGAATATATACAGACCTCTTTGTGAAAACCTCAAAATATTGTTGCGCTGTAATGTACTTCCTTTACTTTTTCGACAATATAGTGGACCAAAATAATAAATTTACTTGACCAGCAAAAATGGTTAACCTATTCTGAGAGTTACAAAAATATGAATGTGGAATTATCTTAAAAAGTACTCAAAGAAAGGGATTGTAAAATATTAAACCATATTAATAAGTATCACCAAAAGCTGTTAAAATTAAAGTTGATAAATTATTTCCTAGTAAACAGAATACATTATACAACAATTCTACAAATGGAGAATAGAAACCTATCAGGTGCTCCTAAACCACCAACATCAGAAATTTAATCACTGAAAATTGACCAAGATTTTTGGTCGAAATGCAGTTATTTTTGGGTAATATATGTTAACAAGAAATATATTATTTTAACAAAAATAGACCTTCCTAACAGGGTAGGATAAAATTAAGGCCTGCGTAAGTAAGAACTATAAAATTATACCAAGAAATTCACGCTGTTGAACTTATCTTTGTCCACTGAATGTTATTAATTGAGATTTCCTGTAAATTTTGGTTATCAATATACTAAAAATTAAGACTGAAACATTGATCACAAAATAATGTAATGATAAGGTTGTTAGTTAAAGCTATCGTTATAAAATACTTGTAAATTGTAGAAAGACTTTCTTTTCAGTAAAGACGATACAGACTTTTTAAATTTACAATTTTTACCGCGACTGGAAGGAGGTTATAAACATGAATGCTTTCATACATTAAAAAGTTCTTGGTGAGATTACTTTTAGAAATGAGCAATGTTAGATGATTACCTTGTCGTATGTTGTATGCACCTCTCGAGGCAGCGATTGCATCAAGGTTTTCACCCTTGTATCTCTTATAGACAAGACCCACTATTAATAACTCATCACAAGTAATCCTAACCTCCTCAGAATTAAGTTTTTTTTTTAAATAAACAAACCCAGAAACTTGTTATATTGCCTATTTTAAATATCACTCAATTACTTGAAAGATTTCTTGCAGTTGATGTAATGTAAGACTTAATTTAATAAGGAAACAAGTTAATTTCCTAAATAAAAATATTAATTTTCTTTGTCTGAGTTTTAGTATCTATTTGTAAAAGATAAAATATCCTACACACGAAAGAAATTCTAAATCAACAAGTTCAAGTAGGTATTCAATATTAATTAAGAGACCTATATATGTAATCGAACAGAACTATTTTTAGTTAAATATGTAGCTGCAATAATTGCGGACTTTTTTAATCAGGCAGAAGTTAATTTTCGAAATTCTAAAAAGTTACTTGGCAAAACACATATTTATCAGTTGCTATCACGCTTGAAACTACAGAGTATGGAAAACAATTTATCTGCTTTTAGTTAGTGATTTATATGTATCTTCCGGTACTTGGGAGTTTCGCCAAAGTTAATAAAGACCTAAAACTTTTTGACAAATTACCACAAGGTTCGGAACAGCCTGCTCCATGGAAAATTATTAGGCAAATTTTCGAAGTTGGGTTATTGAATTGGGCGAAACAAGAAATATGCAGCATTCAGCGTGATGATTATATGCAGTGCAATCTATTGAAGATATTGCTATTAAACGCATTTAGATTGGTTTTATGTTGCTGGTTTGTTTTTGTATCATTGAGCGAGAATCTATTAAATTACTTTCTTTTTATGACCCATTTATTCTGTGCTGTAATAAAAACAAATGTATCTTATATTTCTATTTTTAAATGGAATAAAAGAAAATACTCCAGAAAACATAAAACAATTTTATTATCTTCTTATAATTTACAACCAAGTTTATTAGTTCTCTATCCAAGCATTTTTTTTCTAAGGGCTGAAGATGATGCGAGCTTTTTTTTGAGTGTCACCTAAGAAGGTAATATACGTATTTTCTTGCTTCACGTCGGAAAAATCCAGTAGCCAAAACTGCATTCTACATCAAACATTCAAAGATCACAGTGAAAGTTTAGGGCAAAATTCAAATTCTACGACAATGTAATAAGTTTGCCTTTAAAAGTTCAATACATTATTGCCTCTAAATATTACGTTTTAGTATTTAAATGAAAAATATTCTTATTCCTAATCGTAGATAACTGCAAAATTTGGCAATATATTTGATTTATAATTGACCTAGTTTTACTACTTACTACGAGTAGATGTGCTCTCCTTTTGCATTGTGTATTTTTTGCTTCATATTTTCCACAGAAAAAAAGGAAATGTTCTTTTGTCAGAATCTATTACTTCCGTCGTAAAAGGGAAGTATAATCATGAAAAAATTACCCTCCGAGATTTTTTCAGGTCCTTTCATGTTTTATATATGTATATATATATATATATATATATATATATATATATATATATATATATATATATATATATATATATATAAAACTGTAGCTAGTCTATGGTACTTGATGAGCTCTAATAAGAGCGAAATCGGGATCATCGCTTGTTCCAGACAAGGATCATGTACGTGGAATAAGATTATACTAACGTTTAATGTTCCCAACGAAAGCCAAGTGTCACAGTGTAATTCAATGCCGGTCGTGGTATTAGCCAGCGGAGTAATTGTTTTTGTGATTCCATTTTGTCCTTTTGCCCTACACAGGGCTCGCTAGTCTATGGCCACCTGATGAGCTCTAATAAGAGCGAAATCGCGATCGTCGTTTGACTGAAAGGGATTATTGTGTCTGCTGCGAAGCAGAACATGTTGCAGACAAGGATCATATCCTTGTTATGATGTTGGTGTACGTGGAATAAGATTATATTATTATTATAGATTGAAAGTCTCTATTCGGATGCGAGAAAGAAAGCTTCGAAAATGCCAAATGTGATTTTGGCGAAACGTCAGCAAAACTATTCTTTTCAGAATGACAGTAGTGAACGGATATACACCCGGAATGAAAACACGACCAAAAAGTCTATAGTACTTTTTTTTTCTAATAGCCAAGCTTTCGAATTAATTTATTTTTTCTTCAGGGCTCTATAATAACATAATTATCAGAAAATTTAGGACTATTTTTACAATTAAAAAGTACTTTCACTAATTAAACTGCAAAGACAATTTTGAGGGAAATTTCAAAAAATATAAAACACTGAAATTTTAACATCGTTTGACAAGAAAAAAACAATTTAAGACCAATTGTTTTTCTATCAAATAATAATAACAGAAATAGGTTAAATAGGTCAAATATATAATATAAAAAAGGGGGGTATGTTCAAAAACTAGATAATATATTATACGGTATATGGAACAAAATATCTAAGGTAATTAGAAAAAAAGAAATAGTTATGATTTTTAAGGAATTATTCATCGTTTAAATTTAAAATACAAGTATAAGTAAAAGTTTCATTATATTATAGAGCAATAATCAGGTTTAGTAACTAACTAGTTTCTTATACTTTATTTGTTACCTTTTTTACGTTGCTAAAGTAATAATTATGAAGAAATTTACAAAATAGATTTTTAGTGCGTTATTAATGATATTTAACATATACAAATGTAAATACTTCTTGCCACTTAAATCAATAGACTATTTAAGATTAAGGCTTTTTTATCATTTTCTAATAACAAATCAAAAATTCGTAATATTAATATTTTTTTAACTAATAATGTTATTTTGAATTTAAAATCATAAGCAATTTATTATATGCCTGCTAAACATGCAACAGCTTATAATGTGGCAGGTTATTAAGTAACTATCTGCTGAATGACATACTAACTAGGGATCATTATAAAATCGACATAAATAATGCATAACATCATAAAATAGAGAGAAAGACTATTTGTTATATATCATAGCTGTAATAGCGTTTGATGGATATGTCTTAATGCGTTTAAATTATAATTCCTGTATTTATTTTCTTTTGGTTGAGAGATGCGATATACGTCAAACCCTAATACTCAATGTCAGTCTCTAGTTTTAGTTTGGCAAATGCTATAATAAAATGATAATAAATATACTTAACAACTATTTCGATGTTTAATATGTTTATAGAAATTATTTACAAAAATAGCCTATTCAGTGTTCATGTCCCTGAAGATCCAATTTGACACGGTCTCATCCCCAGAATCATGATTTCTTAATTGACAAAAGCTTCCATTCTATATTCTGATATTTGAATACCTGTTCACACAAAAAAACCAAACACACTATATAAGTAAAAAATACTTCAATTAAATAAAAAAACTCGGTTCCGTACGATAATAAGCAGTACATGCTCCAAATACTTAATTAAATTAAGATATCTACGCCTGTGTTGGTAATTTTTTTGTTAAAGCTAAAAAACCGTTTCGATAAGCAATAATCAGTCACTTTTCTTTTAAATAAACCTGCTGAGAAATGCGTTTCAGTTTTATGCGCGCCACTGGAAACAGTTATGTTTAGTTGAAGGAAATTAAATGATTTTGAAAAATATTTTAGTGGGTTTTTAAAATAATTGACTAATGTAAACAGTAATTAATTTTAATCTATCGAGAACCAATAAATTTATAGGATGTGTTTATAAAAGTTTTTTTTGTATATAAAAAATAAGATAAAGATGTTATATTGTGACTACAAAGTTGTATTTTATAGCTTTTATGTAACAAGTAAAAGAGTTAGTAAATAAGGCAAAATTATATAGTCATCACGAAACCTATTTGGTCTTAACCACCAAAAAATTGAGTTCGGGTGTTAAGACTGCATGCTTCTCAACCTACGATATTTTATCCTTTAGGTACCTATTGAAAATTTTGCGTTTCATTATTGCAGGTGGGAATAAATAAACTTGGCAATTAAAAATTTTCTTTTTTAAAGAAGTTTTTTCAGTTAACTCTGCTGAGAATGCAGTGCAATTAAAAGTTTAGTTTGAGTTCAAGTGTTCCAAATCCAGGCTTTCATTTTTCTATTCTGCAGTAAGGAAAGCTTGGCATTAAGAGAAGAATAATCCCGTTAAGTAATAGGTAAATAAGGCGAAAAAACTAGGATCTTGGAAAATATAGAGAAGGGTGAAATTTTTCTGTGTATAGTGCTACAGCAAATACAAACATTTATGCTGATATTCAGTGATGGGCGGTGGGTATATACCCAACCGGTAGGTAAATAAAATGTACGTAAGTATATTTGGGGTATATATACTTGGGTATATACCCGGGTATATACCCGGTATATACCCAACTATATGGGGATATATACCCACTTAGGTATATACCGGGTACAAAACCTTGGGTATATACCCAAATTTCAATATACCCGGTATTTGCCCATCACTGCAGATATTTATAAGGAGTGAATTTTAGGAGAGTGTTAACTTTTTATCTGAAAAAAACTGACAGAGGCTAAAAAAATAACATGGCCTAAATGAGATCAATCACACTTTTAACGCAGCTGAAGCTTTACTTTGTATTTAGTATTTGATCCATTAGCAACTCTAGTGTACGGAAGCGTAGAAGGGCCACAATTTTTTTTATTTTTCAATTCTGAGTTTAAAATAAGAATTTAACAAAATTCTGAGTTTAAAGTCAGAATTTAACAAAATTCTGAGTTCAAAGTCGGAATTTAATAAAATTCTGAGTTTAAAGTCGGAATTGAACTAAATTATGTGTTTAAAGTCAGAAATTAATAAAATTCTGAGCTTAAAGTCAGAATTTAACAAAATTCTGAGTTTAAAGTCGGAATTTAACAAAATTCTGAGTTTAAAGTCGGAATTTAAAAAAATTCTGAGTTTAAAGTCGGAATTTAACTAAATTATGTGTTTAAAGTCAGAATTTAATAAAATTCTGAGTTTAAAGTCAGAATTTAACAAAATTTTATTAAATTTTGACTTTGAACTCAGAATTTTGTTAAGTTCTGACTTTAAACTCAGAATTTTGTTAAATTCCGACTTTAAACTCAGAATTGAAAAAAAAAAAAAAATTGTGGCCCTTCTACGCTTCCGTACTTCCGTACTAGGGAACAAAAATTAATTTTATTTAAATAAGTTAGTAAACCAAAATATATGAAAACTTGCATAAGTACTTACAATTTAAAAGTACATAATAGGACCATTATTCTTTCATTCTTGCAGTATGTCGGGCAAAGTATTTCTTACAACCAGAAACATTTTGATTATTTCAAACATTTTTTTTTTCGTTCATTCGGCAGACCAAAACGGCTTTACAGGAAGACGCTCATTTAGCGTAAAGATTTTAGATCATATTAATAAAAGGAGTCAAGGAAATTATTTCTTCTACGACCATACCTGAAATACTATTTCACACATTGATCGCAGTAGCTAGAGTAAGTTTTAGACACCGATGCCTAAAGTACAATGCAATTCTAATAGGATTTACTTTCATCGCACAATGTGAGATCATGTATGTGTTGGTTGGCCATAAGTCAAAATCACAAAATGCTTAGTTAACGTCTCTAAACAATTTAGGAGTAAAATGTGGTAGACTGGTTACTGTTTAGTTTTGCAGATTTTGGCGATTACCCCACGAGTTGTGATGTTGTCCACTTAATTTGAGTATTTTAATTAGTTTATTGTGTTTATTATCCAACAACATTTTTTAAAATAAATTTATAACAAGGAAGTATGCAGATTGGTGTTTTATAAAAATGTTGTACATATTTTGGCTTTATATATTTATGTTTCTAACATTTCTCAAGTTTGAAACATATGAAATAAAAAATATTTTGATGAAACTATCCTTATAAGTATAAGGTTTAGATCATTATATGTACTTTTTGAAACTGTACTAAAATTTTACGGATTTTTGAGTTAAACATGCAGTTGTATTATAAGACAATGCATTAATGTTTAATTTATATATTAAAAATTATCACGTCACTATTAAAAAAGGTCAGACTA
This sequence comes from Kuschelorhynchus macadamiae, assembly GCA_030620095.1. Taxonomy (NCBI): domain Eukaryota; kingdom Metazoa; phylum Arthropoda; class Insecta; order Coleoptera; family Curculionidae; genus Kuschelorhynchus; species Kuschelorhynchus macadamiae. The sequence continues at coordinate 581,534 of JAUTXW010004289.1, forward strand.
TGTACCTTGTAGGTTCTGTCAAATCACATTTTTTTAGGATTTAGGATAGCTGACAATAAAACATATTTCACAATCAAAATAATTATTTTAAGCTATTACTTATGGGTTCATTTAAATTATTACAAACAATCGAAAACTCATAATAAATTAAAACTTGCAAGTTTTAACAAGATCTTTTTTTTCTACATTGTTATAACAAAATATTATTTTTCTTTTATTAATTAAATAAATTACTTACATATATTAAATATTTAGATGCACTCCGACTTTTTATACATTTTTTTGTTATTTAGACATATTTGACAAGTATAGGCATATTTACCCAAAGCTGTGTACCATTTATGTTGTTTTAAATACAAAATATGAGTACATTTTTATAGTTCTTAAAATCTAACTATTTTCCATGTATTATATATTAGTACAGATCTACAAAGGATTATTTTGCACTTTAAGGTTATTTTAGTCACCTTTTGAAAGTATTGATATTGCATTTTAGTTCCAAAAAAAAGTTTTATAACGCAATTTTAAAACATTTTGGAATTATAATGCCACACTAGCCCATTCAATAGGTCATTAACATATTTTCAAAGTGCAAAAGCTACAATTAAAAAAACTTGCCAAGGTCATATTTAATGGCGCAAAAATGACGTTTTGAGGTCGTTAAAACTGACTTCTAGTGAACGTCTAAAATTGACGTCCATTAGACGTATAAAAATTGACAATTAGTGGATGTGTAGTATTGACGTCCATTGGACATATAAAAGTTCACTTCATTTGACTGTGACTTACTTACGTCTTTTGGACATGACATGTCATAAAAAAACTTTTGGGCGAAAGTGATGCCATCTCCTGGACGTCATTCAGCCGTCTTGTGTTACCTAGATAGCAATAATACTAGTGTAAGTAGCTGTATAATATTTTCTGTTACAATTCAACATTTTTCACAAAAATTCAACGAGTTTAAAAATGTGTTAAAACTTTCAAATCTTTGACATAGTACAGCTGTGTGTTTCTGTTAATTTTCAGATTTACTTAAACGTTTTAAATTTATAATTATTCAGTATTTGGGCGTTTTTCAGTATAGATTATATATAAAGTACTGCTATCGTAGTTTTGAGAATTGTCTGTATAATTTAAAATAACTGTTACTTAAGAATATTGTTCAAAATAATTAATATATAGCAATACACTGGTATCTTAACATCTAAAATCGCCTTAAAATATTATACGTTTAAATTATCAGCTTAGGTAGGTGTCCGAAAAAACAAATATTTTCATTTAGACAGTAACCCGTATTATTTTCAAAATGCTTATTATTTAGAAGAAATATTCTAAATTGTACAAACAGCAATATAGTATTTGTTGGCTTTTTAAATAATTCGATTAAATTGTTCAGAATCTTTTAAGATACCCTGTGTACGTACTCACACACACACACACGCACACACACACACACGCACACACACACACACACACACACACACTTACAATACACTTTCTCTCCCGCTCCACTCACACACTCCTACACACACATATACCTACATACACACCCCCAAGGGATCAAGGATATAATCCTCGATTTGGGCCTAACGACCCTGGGGCCCCAGTTCGTTTATATTGTCCTGTGATGTCTACATGTCTCTTTATAAAATTAAATATGAAGTCGACAATAAATGTTTCTCAATCTACGGTGCAGGGAGTCGGATCCCCAGTACCGGTCGGTGTAGGCGGTGGTAGCGTAGGCCCCTCCCGACAGTCAGCAAGCGACTACGCAGCATCTCCAGTGAGTAACCGGGCTGGAATGCAGGTTTTTACTATCGGAAAACAAGATTTCCCTGAACTTCCTAACTCTAAACGTCTTAGGATAATGTCTCCCGAAATAGTTAATCATTCAAAATTTTTTAATAAATTTTATATCATAACCAGGAAATATGATAATTTTACAAATGTTTCTCCTTTTTTAATACATAAAGCTATTTGTGGATCAATTGGCGAAACTAATAATGTAAGGAAGTTAAAAAATGGTTCTTTATTGATAGAGATTAAAAACAAAATACAAGCAAATAAAATAATAACTTTAAATAAACTTCATGACATGGACATCAATGTTGAACCTCACAAATCACTAAATACCCTAAAGGGAGTGATTACATGCAAAGATTTACTGAACTGCTCTGGGGGAGAAATTCTAGAAAATCTAACAGAACAAGGCGTAATAATGGTTAAAAGAATAACAAAAAAGATGATGAAATTTTCCCCACCAATAGTCTAATTCTTACCTTTAAAACCCATAAACTCCCGGAAAGAATTTTTGCTAGCTGGTATTCACTTAGATTTCGACCATACTTCCCCAACCCAATGCGTTGTTTTAACTGTCAAAGGTTTGGACATATCTTTGTCTCATGTAGAAACGAAAAAATTTGCCCCTCATGTGGAATACCTAATCAGCCAAATAATGAATGTAATCAACCAGCTACTTGTGTAAACTGCGAAGGAGGACACTACTCTATATATATATATATATATATATATATATATATATATATATATATATATATATATATATATTCCTCCATCTCTAAACGTGAACACCAATCAAATAAAATCCATAATTGATCAACTTCCTTCTCCATTCCTTCTATTAGGAGATTTTAATGCCCACAATCCTATTTGGGGATCCAATAAAACCGACAATAGAGGCGCTTCGATAGAAAACATAGTTCTATCCTCAAACCTCAACATCATGAACTCTACAGATCATACCTTCATCTGTTCTTCTACAGGATCCTTTTCCTGCATTGATCTTGGTTTGTGTAGCCCTAATTTATCAACAATAGTTAATTGGCAAGTTCTTGAGGATACGTATGGTAAAGACCACTTCCCTATAATTTTATCCACCAATTCTCTACCTGACAAACCTAGCACTAAAATCTATTACAACATAACTAAAGCTAATTGGAAAAAATACAAAAAAGAGTTCTTTATTTTCAACCCAAATGAAAATGACATCAATACCCTCATTGATGAACTAGTAAATGCCATTCATTCAAGCGCAAAAAAATCAATACCTACCTTCCAAATTCTTCCCAATAAAGTCCCTGTTCCCTGGTGATCTGAGGAATGTAAGGAGGCTATTAAGAATCGGAAATCAGCTCTCAATATCTTTCGTCGTAACTCCTCACCATCAAACTTCTTTAATTTTAAAAAATTTAGAGCAAAAGCCAAAAGAATTGTTAAATTAACCAATCCTGGAAGAAAGTTTGTTAATAGCATCAACACCAACTCCATTAGTAAAGAAATATGGAACAAAATCGGACGCATAAAAGGAAAAACTAATTCTCAAATACAAGGAATCCTTAACAACAATATATGGACTACTAATGAAGCAACGATAGCCAATATCCTTGGAGAATATTTGCGAAAATATCTAAAGAGATTCCCATCACAATAAAGGAACTAAAATTTGCTCTGAAAAATAGCAGAAATAGTGCACCAGGCCCAGACTGTATACTGGTCCCTATGATTAAAAACTTCCTATACACGGATTAAATCATATACTTAACATATACAACAAAATCTGGACTGAAGGTATATACCCAAATAATTGGCGACAGTCACACATGATTCCGATTCCCAAACCCAACAAACAAAAATGTAATACAGAATGCTTTCGACCAATTTCCCTAACTGACCACCTTGGCAAAATATTGGAAAGAATAATTAACTTCCGTCTGACATGGTTCATAGAGAAAAACAATCTTCTTAATCAATTCCAATATGGTTTCAGAGAGCATAGATCAACGCTAGATCACCTGGTTGGTGTGGAAATAGACATTCAAGAAGCGTTCACAAGGGGAAACCGCCTAGTCGCAACTTTTTTAGATATGTGTCACGCATTCGATACTGCATGGAGATATAATATATTGGAAACCATTTATAAATGGGGATTAAAAGGAAATCTTCCTCACTTTATAACTAACTTCTTAACAAACAGATCTTTTAAAGTTAGAATTGGTTCCAATGTTTCAAACTGTTATGAATTAAAAAATGGGGTCCCCCAGGGATCGGTTCTAAGCCCTACATTATTTCTAATCGTCATCAACTCCTTACTAAACTTCATCCTTTCTTAAATTAAATACAGATTATACGCAGATGCTGTAGTATATTACCCATCACAAAATACAAGGGTATGCGAAAGACAATTGCAAAACTGCCTTTGTTCTCTAAGAAAATGGTCTGAAAATACTGGGTTTCTATTCTCCTCCCATAAATCTTCAGTAGTTCACTTCTGCAAGAAAAGAAGTTGTTCTCAAATCACAAATCCAACACTTGCGGGAAATAACATACCCTTACAAGATTCATGCAAATTCCTAGGTTTAATCTTCGACAACAAATTAAATTGGAAAAACCATTTCAATTACATTAAAACCAGATACTTCAAGGACCTTAATTTTCTAAAAATCTTAGTTAACTCTCAATGGGGCTTTGACAGCGATACCCTACTAAAGGTATACAAATCTATTATCCGATCCAAAATAGATTACGGTTGCATCGTTTATTCATCCGCTCGACCATCGTATATAAAGCGCATTGACCCTATACAGAATAAAAGCCTAAGGTTATCTCTTTCTGCATTTCCCACAAGTCCTGTACAAAGCTTGCAGTGGTTGTCTGAAACAATGTCTCTTTCACACAGAAGACTTTTCCTTCTTATCAAATATGATACTAGTATCTGGTGCAGAAAATTCATACCAACCTATAAAGAACTTTTTCGACCTTCTCTCTCTCCCGAAACATACACAAATTCTAATACAACTTTCAGTTGTAATATCAGATTTCAAATATTCGCCAGAACTCAAAACTTCATCCTTCCCGATTCATTCCCAGATCTTCCATTCGCCTTTCCTCCCTGGATAAACAATACTCTTGTTGATTTCTCTTTAAGCTCTCTTGATAAAAAAGAAACCAATTACAAAATTATTACTAATAAATTTGATGAGATTATGAACAACAAATACAAAAATCATTTCCAAATCTATACAGATGGATCAAAAAAAATAACAGGTACCGGAGCTGCTTTTCTCTCCAATACCTCTACTGCCAAATATAAACTACACAATTACGCCAGTGTATTTATTGCTGAACTACTTGCCATCGAAAGAGCTCTTAAATGGCTCAAAACGGAGACTTCTAAAAATTTCATTATTTTATCAGACTCCAAAAGTGCTCTAGAAGCTATATGCCAATATGATCACCCACATCCCCTCATAACATTTATTCACAAATCCATAATTGAGTCCTGCAGAACAAATCACGAAGTGATCTTTTGTTGGATCCCTAGCCACATTGGTATTGAAGGTAATGAAAGAGTTGACCTTCTTGCAAAAGAGGCCATTACAACTGGACAAAATGCTCTTAATATTTGTTACAAGACAGATATAACCTTTTACAATTAAAAGAATGATAAGAGACTCAATACAAGCAGAATGGGACCTGTTGGAAAATCATAATAAATTATACAGTGTCAAACCAAAATTCTTTGATGATTTTAACATAAGAAATGTTTCCAAAAAAGAATCAACTGTCATCAATAGACTTGGACACTCCAGATTTACTCATGAATACTTACTAAAATCTCAAGAACAACCTGCAACACAACTCTAAGTACTAAACACATTCTGATAGACTACCCCTTATTTGATAATAATAGAGCAAAATTTAATATGAAAACAGATTCTAGAAATCTATTTAAAGAGGATAATATCAAAACTATCCTTCTTTTTTTTAAGGATATCAACCTGTACAATAAAATATAGTTAAATCTCGAGCGGCGCTAAATGGCCTTAGTTGCTAACGCGACAAAAATTAAAATCTCTCTCTCTCTCCCCCTACATTACGTTTGGACTGCCTTATAATCCACGCAAATAAACCGTAGACCACGTCTTCTGGTTGGTCTACAAAATTTTCACTCGTGTAGAATATAGGCCATTCCATAACTTGTTATAGCATATATAGTTTTATTAGGATATGTCTTTATTGATGTAAACATTGTGCTAAAGATAAGGACAATTAGCGAAAGAGTTAGGAATACCAACATTATATTAAACACGTAGAAATTAAAAAATCTAATATCTCTCATTGTTATTTCACCATGACCATATAATTAATTGGAATGAATCAAGTATTATAGCAAAAGATGTTTTTTTCTAAAAAAAAAGTTAAGGAAAGGGCATTCATAATGTTATATAAAGATAATTGCGGTAGCTTCGTGTACAGTAAATTGAATAACGCTTGAGTGCTTTTGTTAAATACAGAAAATATACAAATTTTATAGGTATAGTCACTGTTGTTCAAATTAAATTGGAACCTTTTTTAGATCATAATATATTTGTTTTTTATCTGACCGTGATGATTTTTGGATATGTTGTAGCTGCATCATTTTAAAATTATAAAGTTCTTATGTAGTTTTTTTTACTGGGTGTGCAAAAACTCACATTTATATAAAACTAGCTTTTTCCCGCGACTTCGTACGCGTAGATAATAAAGGCATCATTAAAACGTATACGACTAAATAATAGTAAGCAAAAACTTTGTTAGTATTCCGATATACAAGGTAACTAGCCATATTTTGATCCATTTTGGACTTAAATAGCTCTAAAACCAAAAAAATACGAAAGTGCGGTTTTTGCTGAATATTTTCAATTTGCCGAAAGTTTTGTTTGAAGCATATGTAATTTTATTTTTTACAAACGGACGTACCGAAAACAAAATGGCTGATTTTCAGGTGTAGAAGAGGAGAAAGCCCTATTCCATGGGCTCCTAATTCACCGGACCTAACTGTTGCCGATTTTGTTCGTGGGGGTACGTAAAAGAACGATACTATAATCCGCTACCACAAACTTTAGAGCAGTTAAAAACAAATATTCGCAACGTAATAGAATATATTCCCGAAGAATATTTAGTCCATAGTTTTAACTAACCTAACCTAACCTAAATAGATGCATTGAAGTCGGAGGAAGACACTTCCAACATTTGCAGTAGTAATTTTTTTAATAAAAAGTTTTTATTTATGTTTATTAATGTTTAATGGTTGGTGATTGTCACACCTTTTTCCATAACTTTTACATCCGAATTCACTAAAGAAGTTTAAATTTAGAGCAGGTCTAACTTGACAGTTATAGGTTTAAGATGACATTTTCAACAATTGAACAAATCATTTTTCTAAATGTCACAATTACAAAATGACAGTGACATAAGCGAAACGTCACTACGAACTAAAAGTTCGTAAAAGTACCATGGCAACTAGACCTGGGCTAATTCTTAAACCTTTTTAGTGAATACGGGGGTTAATATCTTATTTAATAAATTTTCATTCTTTGTATTTTTTTTTATTTTGCACTTTTGTTATATAAATATATTAAAAGCGATCGACTGTGTAATAATATGAATTTTTTTTCCAAAAAAAGAAAGAAACATTAACCGTGAAATTCTTATAGACATGCAGTATATTTTTCGGAGCTTAATAAATTCACCATAAATGCTACATTTTTAAAAAAGGGAAGTACTAAGGTTTTTCATTTTGAAGATATATACAGGGTGTTCCATTTAAAATAACAAAGTTGCCCTATACCTGAAAGTCAGCCATTTTGTATGGGTTGTAAAAATAAAATAACATATGCTTCAAACAAAACTTTCAGCAAATTAAAAATATTCAGCGAAAAGCGCACCTCGATAATTTTTTTTTCAGAGCTATTTAAATCCAAATTTCAGAGCTATTTAAGTCCAAAATAATGTAAGAATGTTATTTTGAAACAAAAATTATTTTGAATTTAAAAGCACAAGCAATTTAGTATATGCTAAGTATGGAACAGGTTATAATGTGACAGGATAATTAAGTAACTATTAGCTCCTGAATAACATACTACCTGAATAACTAGGGACTATTTTAAACCGACAAAAATAATGTATACCTTCATAAGTATAGTTACGTTTGATTGACATGTCTTAATGTGTTTAAAATATGAATCCTGTATTTTATTTTTTTTTGGGTAGAAATACAATAAGCATTAATTCCTAATACTAGTAAATGACCGTCTCTTATTTTACTTTAGGAAATGATAAAATGTTATTAAATATATTTAACCAATTCCGAAAACGTCCTTTAATTACTTCACTCGTAAATGGGTTTGTCTGTCAGTCAGTTCGAAGCACAGTTTAAATACTGTTCATCAGATTGACTTCAAATTTTAGTCAAAAATTAAGGCTCATATGACTTGGTAATATTTTGGTAAAAATCCAATATGCCGGAACAAGATGACGGCTTAGCGAAATGTTAAAAAATTTATTACTTAAAAAAAACTTATCCAATTTATCTCAAATTTTGCACATAAATCAAGTATTATGTAGGAATCAACTGGTAAAATGTTATTATGAATCCTAGATGGCGGAACAAAATAGCGGCTTAATAAAATATTTAGAAATTTAGCTTAAAAACTACTTAATGAATTGATTTCAAATTCTGTGCCACAACTAAATGTGGCATAGAGATAAACTAGTAAAACTGTGGTACTAATTCAAGCTGGCGGAACAAAATGGCAGCCAAATAAAGTGTTTCTGAAAAACTCTCAGGTTTCTTCATGTTTTCCGTCACGTACTTTGGTATAAATCTAATATGCCGGAACAAGATGGCGGCCTAGTAAAACGTTAAAAAAATATTACTAAAAAACTAGTTATTCAATATAACTCAAATTTTGCAAAAAAATCGAGTGTTAAATAAAAATGAACTCGTATCATTTTGGTATGAATTTAAGATACCAAATGAACAAGGATTGTGGCGACGAAGGTATCATTTTGAATTTTATAGAATTTACAAGGACCCAGACATCATCACATTCATAAAGGTTTAAAAACTAAGACGGGCGGGTCATGTAGCCAGAATGCCAGATGGCGACATAAGCGACTCACTAGGAGTACCCCAGAGAATAAAAGAAGTAGAGGTTGATCGCGTGCAAGGTGGATGGATGGAGTCGAAGGAGATCTTGGAATCCTAAAGGTTTGAAGATGAAGTGATGCAGCCAGGAACAGAGCAGAATGGAGATGAATCTTGAATTTTAAATTACAATTTTGAAATTTGATTTTTATAATTTTTTAAAAACTAAATTGAAAATTGGCGACAAATTAAACTGCACTTTTTTGAAACATGAACCATTTTTTTACAGAATAATTAAGTCAACATAAAATGTTACAATCGTTTCACTTGTCTCCCTTCTCTTAAAAAATATATTTCTAATCTTCCTGAAGATACAAATGGCAATTTATAATTTAATTTAATACTCATCTATTACTATTACAGCTATTACTTTTATATTTTAGAATTAATTCATTTTTGTTATCTTTTGCTGACAAAATTTATAATTTTCGCAATAAATGTAAAAAAAATGGAAATCGCATGAAATATATCCCTCACTCTAGGATAAGAAACTCTCTTGTTAATTCGATAATTATAAATGTTGATCATTGATAATGTTATATGGCTACTCTGGATAAGAAGTATTAATTGTGTCAATGAGTAAAGTCTGTGTTGTTATAGTTTTCGTGGCACAAAGATAATATTACTAAACATTCTAGTTGTTTTGCTTTTGTATGCTGATTTGTACGAACAGACTGGTGTCCTCACTCGAAGACCTGGTTCAGGACGAGGAAGGAGTACAACGGCTAGAGATGACCGCTTTGTGATTTCTAATGCTTTGAGAAACCGAACGGTCACGGCAGTTCGAAATCATCTTCAAGTGTATATGTATAATATTGTTTTTATCTATATAATCAAGTACAAGCCACAATAGTTTTCCGCATGCTACATCAAAAAGTTTCTTCACAATTCTGAACGCAATGAAAAACGTCATTAATTTGAAAAAGGTTTTATGCCGAACAATATACACGTTTAATTTTTTAGGCAATTCATGCATATTTAAAAATGTTTCTCTTTGATAGTCCTGCTTAGAGATAAAGCCCAGCATGAAAAAAAAACTCTTGTGGAATGGTTTTGTGTATACATTTATATTATGATTATTTACTTGTTTACTAAAAAGTATTACAGCCACTATGAAAACATGAGTGAAATTTGAAAATGTCTAATTTCCTACAACGTGCGATTGCCTAATTTGATTAAGGTTTTAAAACGTGTAAAACAAAAAGAGTGGACCTATAGAATTCGCTCAGAGGGGAGGCGATTATGATATCAGGGTATGCTCACCCCCTCTAAATCCGTCACTGCTTTGCCGTTTGAATTTGTGGGTACGCTCCAATTGCGAAATAGCTAAAGTTTTTGCGGTTGATACTACTAAAGACCGATAAAACCTCGTGTAAGCAGTTCATCAGGCAGTTTTATAATTGCACCACATCAACTGTTGGTGGCGCCCTTTAATCGTATTATTAGCTCACATGCAGCAAGATTTGATGCCGGGTAAATCTATCAGGATTCAAAGAGCAAAAGGAATTCCAATTTTAGGCCGAGGATGGATTACGTCAAAACAAAACCGGTTGACAACAATAACATACACTGTATATTTGATCAACCTGGTTACAAATCAAGTTTTCAAAAAAATTCTTCCAAGGCATCTTTAACGGGATATATACTCAACATAACGATTTGTATAACATTCATATATCGCAAGCCTTATACGCCATTTTGTCACCCTAGAGTTTTAGAATTATACTTACAATTTAAAAAGGTAATTACAAAAATATGGAAAACGTGATGAAACCAATTTTTTATTAGAACTTTTAATTTTTAAAATGGGTCGCTTAAAAAACTACAAACCCAACTATACGCAGTGATTCTTCCAATAAATAAAAGGTGGTTTCCGATATGAAAATAAGCGAGCTCTACAAGTATATTTCACGAAATTAACGATATGAGAAATAAATACAAAACTTAAAGCTATTTAGAGGAATACTATGTCTTCCTGTAAGCATTGCGACGTTGTACTATATTTTGCCATCATTCCGCTGCCGATAGAGAAAATACTAAGACCTTAAGTTTAAAATTAAGCCTTTAGCTTGAAAGGACGGAGAAATTCCAGAAGTCCTTTGTAAGGATGCACCATATTGCACAGGAATTTAGTGGATTATCCTTGGTTTAGGACAAAAGTTGCATCCAATTACTTGGAGTCCTTTAAAATGCTATGGATCAGCGAGTTGGAAATGAAAGAAATTGTTAACGGAGGTTCTGTTATGTTAGTTAGATTAAAGGGACTATCTCAAACTTAATATAACAAAAATTTTATTAAGTCAACCTTTAAACTTAGTAATTTGGCAAACAATGTTATAATTAGCATAATGTTTTATTTCTAGCTTTACATCCCTCGTAAGAAGATATAAAACAAGATCCAGGTGAAAGTTCTTTCGGTATCTAAATATCCAATTTTTAAAACTCCAAGTTAAGTTAAATTCTCAGTTTTGTAAATTACTGCAGAATATTTATTAAAAAATCGGTAAATTTCCTTTATCGGAAACTTTCCTCGTCACGGTTTGTTTTCCATTTGTCAGAAGTAGTGACGGGTGACCCAATTTATTTTAATACATAGTTACAGTATATATGGGTTACATATACTGCCTTTTCAAACATTTTCATTGGGAGCCATTTTGTCTCACCACATTGGATTCCAACCTATTTCTTTCTACCTATCCCACAATTGACTTTTGGGCATAATTTAAAATAAACTCAATAAGTAAATTTTACTTTAACATATACCGTACCATTAATTTTTCTGCAAAATTAAAGTCAATTCAACAAGATTTTTTAAAAAATTTATTTGGCCGTCAGTTTGTTTCGCCACATTAAATTCGTACCACAACTTTACCATTTTATCTGTATCACACTTAATTCTGCAACAAAAATTGAAATACATTTAATAAGTAGTGCTTTCAGGGTGATTTTTTAAGTATTTTATTAGGCCGCTATTTTGTTTTGCTATCTTGATTTCATATCAAGATGTTACTAGTTAATTCCTAGGTAACACTGGATTTTTTTGCAAAATTTGAGGTAAATGGGATAATTAGTTTTTTAGTAATATATTTTAATATTGTTCCGCCATATTGGAATTTCGGCAAAATATTACCAGGTCATCTACACATCATCCTTAATTTTTGACTAAAATTTAAAGTCATTCTAGTAAGTAGTTTTTAAGGTATGCCGCGAACTGACGGACAGATGGACCGAGGGAATTGATAAAATATATTTTTTGGCTTCTAGGAACGCTAAAAGGTAGGTAAAACTTGAGAGGGTGAATCTTTTACAACTACAAACATTTTATTTGGCCGCCATTTTGTTCGGCCATCTTGAATGAGTACCACAATTTCACTAGCTGATCGCTATACCACAATTAGTTATGGCACAGAATTTGAAATCAATCCATCAAACGGTATTTTCAGACTGAATTTTTAAATATTTTATTTTGCTCCGCTTTTTTGGATTCCTACCAAAATATTACTAGTTGTTTTCAGCATAATTCTTGATGTTTGTGCAAAATTTGAGATACATTGGATAAGCAGTTTTTTAATAATAATTTTTTTTTAATTTCACTAGGCCATCATTTTGTTTAGCCATATTGGATTTTTACCAGAATATTACCAGGTAATCCCGATATGACCCTAAGTCAATCGGGTAAGTAGTTTTTTAACAGACAGACAGACCGACGGAATTGAGAAAACATATTTTTCGGAATCTAGGGACCCTGAAACGTGAAAATCTGAAAAAATCGCAAAGGGTGATTTCTTCACGGTTACAATACTTCTCTTTTACGAGGGCAGTAAAAACAAACTTTTCAAGAACTGAACTTCCTCTTAATAAACAAAATTTTCCAGTGGTCAAAAGAGTTCCAAAATCTACTTAAAAGATAAAAGATATAGCGTAGAAATATATCGCAAAAATGAAAAACAATATTGCGTGTTCTATACTCCTTGGGATTGGTTGAAAGTCTTATTTGCCTATATTATATGTCATTATATAATATGTCATTACTAAACTAACAGCCCGGACCTTGACGTAGATTTGTCATTGATGACGTTCATGTTATTGTAATAGTTTTAGGGAAGTAAAGCATTTTACAATATCAAGCATATTCAAATGGAAAGATATTTAAAATTTTGAACCTTGGCTTAAACATTGCAGGGTCTAGTTAAAAGAAATTTACAACAAAATTTAAATAAAGCACATTCGAAATTAAAGGCTCAATATCGGCTAATATTTCCGTACGCAGTTTTCAGAATCAGATCAAATGGTTTAAATATTGCCATTTTAAATGTACTGATATCCTCATAGACCTTTTGAACTAGTTTTAGGAAAATTAGTAGAATCTCTAGTTACATTAATTCCATAGACTTAGTTTTATACCTGTTGAAACGGAACATGAGGTACGGTTTAACTGAAAGTGACCTTTAATATAATAAACGAAACTCTGTATAATTTTGCATAATTGTATTCTGTGCATAATTTTCTTTTCAACGATATATCACAAGTAATTTTTTTTACAAAATGGCGACCCTAAAAACAGGTCCTCATATTACTTATAAAACAAAAAACTTTGTCAGGTTCAATATTCACAGATAATTCGGTCTGACCCTTGTCTTAAAGGCCCGCTGAATTTGCAAAATCTGAGTAATTTGTCGTTGACTAGACGTTAATTAAGTAGCTCTCCCGATTAAAAATTATGTATCTAGGAGAAAAAATCGAAATATTGTTATTAGTTTGACAAAAGAAAGGCAACTTGTGGCACATTGCTGAAGACGTATTTTAACATAGAATTACATAAATAAAATATACAGGGTCTAACTTAAAATTTGGCAGAAAAATTAGACTAAAAGTAGCCTTTTTTTTTTCTTTTTCGAATTGGCGCAATATTTTTAGAGAAACATATTAACAAACTCTCATGCTTTGCCTGACATAAAAAGTTTTATTTTGATCAGATTGCATTAGAAGTTTAATAAAGTAGGCCAATAATATTTTGATTTCAATGAATCCATGTTTTTGAGATCGTTGGAAAAATTTAATTTTTGGCTTTTACGGAATTAGATAGTTTTATCTGAGATCTTTTGAAAAAAAATAACATTGGAGTTGTTTATTATATTGGAATCGATTTTTTAACACAAGTCAACATTTGCCTTAATAATATTAACGGTTTCAGATAAAGAAGAAACGAAAAGTATATTAAACTAAAATATTTACAAAAGTACCTTATTAATATAACCTCATTATTTACCACTTTGTATAGTTTCCTACGCCAATGTTGAATGGATGCAACAAAAATATCATAGGAAAACTCTTGTCAACATTTTGTGATCCCGGCCTTGATACTTAACAGTTTTAAAAGTGGTGTTTAAATCAGTTATATTCTTAATAAACCCTAAGTACTGTAATCAACTGGGTTCAAGTTTCGGCTGTTAGGTGGCTAGTTCTGGGGTTCAATAAAATCGGCACTATTTTCAAGGAAATACTTGAATGTGCTCTTTGAGGTATACCCAGGTGTACTGTCCTATTAAAACGTATAACTGTTATCAATTTCTTTGCTTTGATTTATGACAACATATACCTCTGGTAAACCTGGGAATTAATTGTATCTATCACAAAGAAAATATGTGGTTTTTCTCAAATCAACACGCCAAGAGATATCAATACTGATGAAGAGAAATGTTCTCTGCAAATTAAAAAAATTGGTATGCGTATGCGAAATAAAAGGTATGTTATATTTCTATCGTCATTTGAATAAATTCTACTCATGTAAAGGTTTTTGGGCTGTGGTAAAGTACCTAAATATTTTATCATCGGTAAACAATATTTGAATTATGTGATCACTCAATCGAAATATCTGCAAAATCTCTTATTTTTGTAGTCTCTTACCTCTAATAATCGAAGTAACTTTTTGACTAACTTCAAACTAAATCTAACAAAATTTTACTTACTATTTTTCTTCGCTGCAAGTTCTCCACAATTATCTGCACGCGCCGAATATTATTTTTCTGTGATTCTAGATATTCCTTTCTTTTTATGCATCGTTTGAAAGGAGCCATATGTGTTTCTAAAGTGCGTCAAAAATGTTTCAATCGTGATTAACATTCAAATTTTAAATACTGCCTCTTAAGAACCCCGGTCGTAATAGACTGTATTCAAATGTTGACAAAAAGAACGTAATATGCCTCTAGAGAACTTTTTAATACTCAAAATACATTTCCGTTCAAAGAATAATACACTTGCTTTGTGGAAAATAAAACTAACTCTAAGGTTTACCACAATGACTTTTTGTCAAACAGGTTACCAGAAATTGAGAAAATTGTTGATAGATATACAGTTTAACAAGACGGTACACGTATGCGCATTAAGGTGCAGAGTTAATTATTTATGTGAGAATTGTACTGATTAAATTGAACCTAATGACTGATCAACTAACAGCCTGGACCTTGACCCAGTTGACTGTAGTACTTGGGATTTATTAGAAAATATGGTGAATAACCTAATTTTAGACTTACTTTAAATTTTGTGCAAGAATTAAGTGTGACATAGAGATGAATAGGTAAAATTGTGTTACGATTTCAAGATGCGGGAGCAAAATAAATGTTTGTAATCTTGAGAAAATCACTTTTCAAGGTTTTACATATCTTGAGGATTTAGCGTTTTCTAGATGCGAAAAAACCATATTTTCTCAATTCCGTCGGTCTTTCTGTCAGTTCGCAACATAGCAAAAAAATACTTACCCTACTGACTTCAAATTTTGGTCAAAAATTAATGGTCTTATGAAGATGATCTGGTAACACTTTGGTAAATATCCAACTTCATGGAACATAACAAAATGTCGGTCTGATGAAATAGTATGAAAATGAATAATAAAAACGAATTATCCAATTTACCTCAAAATTTCCACGTTAGTGAAGTCTTGCATAGAAAGGAACTGTCAATATTTTAATAGGAATTCATGATTGCGACTTAATAAAATATTTAAAAAATCAGCCTGAAAAAACTACTTATTAGATTAATTTCAAAATTTGTGGAAATATTAAGTGTGATATAGAGATAAACGAGTAAAATTTTGTAACAAATTCAAGACGGCGCGCGGCGGTCAAATAAACTACTTCAAAAAAATCAACGTAAACAAATTTCCTTATTCAAATAAATTAGATCTGATATAAGAATAAACTAGTACGAATTAAACATAATGAAGCAAAAAGGCGTTTAAAGAAATCTGTGTAGAAACTGACATAGAATGGAAGCTGTCACGGCTGTGGTCAATTAAGAAATCATGGTTCTTAGGATTAGACCGTGTTAAATCGAAATTACAATCCGAAGTTTCGCCTTAGATTGCCCGAGCTATCGTTAGGGATCCACGATACTCTGAAAACTGAGTGAGCTCGGAAATATTCAGGTGGGCTTTTATACCCGACTTATTCTCGCGGAAGCGTGACTTTCCGTTAAGATCGGTTTCCACGTGTGATATAGACTGTACGCCGTATCTATTTAAGTTTTTTGTATGTCTAAAAATCTCAATAGATTCTCTAATTTTTTATAAAATCCTAGAACCGTCGTTAGAATCATTCTTTTAAATTTTTATTATCACCGGTGGTATGCTTGTATTAAAAAGAAACAAATTGAATAATAATGAACAATAATTTGTTTATTTTTAATGCGTTTTTCATTCCACATACACTTCTCTACCGGAGCAAGTAATTTAACAAACTACTTCTGTTCGAAAAGGTATAACATTTTTCGGGGATAGCAAGCAATATCCAATAATGTTGTGTGTATTGAAGTTTGTGCGTATGTTGGACCTCCGAGATAGTCGTCCTATATTTCTGTAGTGCCATATATGTAGGGAATGTGAATCGCTTCGGGCTCATTCAGTGTTCAGATCTCGTGGAGTTAAGATCCCTGAAGACGCCTCGTGCAACCGAAGGCGAAACGTCGGATACTAATTCCAACGGTCTAATCCCAAGAACCATTATTTCCTAATAGGCAAAAACTGGTAAAATATTGATACGAACCAAATATCGTGGAACAAAATGGCATCCAATAAAAATGTTTCAGTAACACTTCGCAATTCCTAATGAAATTAAATATTCGTAACTTGGGAATTTCTAGGTATAGGAAATTTCCCGATTTTTTTTTTAAACTGCAACTACTTGAGAGCCTTTTTGAACTAGCCTAAATTTTCATTGCTAGAGAACGCAAAAAAAAACAGAAAGTTTGAAAATACATTTTTATGTTTAATTATGATACTTTCTAAGATAAATCGATCGGAATATATAGTCAATTTTCTTCCACTGGCATCTTATATTAAGTTAAAAATCTGAAAATTATAAAGGCGTCCGGAGATCAATTTCCCAATAATTCCACCAAAAATCTGTGCCTGCCATGTGTGATAATTAGTTTTTTCCTGCTAATTGGGCAAACACCGTAGCGCACGAGCACAATTGAGCAGCTGGAAGTTGGAAGAAGAAGAAGAATAATGGATCCTGAATGTGTTTATGATTTTATTTATACAACATCTAAAAAAAATACATAAGAAAGAAAAAAGTTCGTTTTTAGACAAATTGTTTATATACAAGCGATTAAATCTGTAAAACCGTAAACATATTTAGCAAACAGAAATTTAAATTTTTTTTAATAATTTTGAAGGTTTATAATAATAATTAATAATTGTGAAGATTTTTATCCGGACAAGGTAGAGAATTAATCATTGTTAGTTTCCGATCGATTTATCTGATAAACTATCATAGTTATTTTATTCTAAGGAACGTTTTTGGTCAGGATATTCTTCATTTTTTTTTCAAAAATGCTCGAATGTTTGGATAGATTTTGGCAAAATCACTAATGTATGAAATATTTTTCGTATTTTTTTTACTTACTCTGAGTCATCAATTTAAATTTGTTTAGTTTAAAAGAGGCCTCAAAATGCTACAATTAAAAAATAGCCTGCATTCTAATTTTCTTGAGATTTGAACCACCACAATCGTCAGTTTATTTTGATATTGTAATATAGGATATATAATATTATTGCAATCATTAATAAATAACAACTGCCAAATTTCATGTTTAATTTTAGTTTTAAAAAGAATAATTGGTAAACTTAATATAAACTATTACAGCATAAAACTGGAATTGTTTAAATAAGTAATGAAAAAATAATTTCACTCCAATGAACTTCATGAAACCTAAAATAAAAAATAAGGGATTCTATTTTTTAAATAGCAAATGATGACCCTTCTTTAAATAAAATCCTTAAATCATGTGTTGTTCAAATATGAATAATTTGGTTAAGTTTACTTTCATTCCGAATAGTTCAAATTCGATTGACAAACATTTAAACTTTAAATTATTCAGTATTCTGTAGGATCTAGAGTGTAGACGAATTTTAATTTAGCTAAATTTAAACTTTGGAAATAGCTGGTTTCGTAGCAAACGAATCCCAAAATAATATCCATATTTTATTAGCAAAATTAATTTTACAGTATGGATTCCGTCTTTTGCAGATATGAAGTAATTTTAATATTCGATGGAACAGTGAAATAGTATTTCGATTAATGCAAATTTGCAATTTAAAAGAGTTTATGAATGAATTAATCCAGTTTCGAAATTTTAATAGTAGATAATCAATCTTGAAGCATCATTATTCAAAAGAATAATCTTTATACCCAACCTAGGTATAAGGTTCTTTGTTCTCAATTTTAATGTATGTTTTTGAAATTAATGGTACAGAGTTATTCAGTTGCAATTCTTAAAATCTATTACGCTCTACATTATTGAAATTTCAAATTCAATTTCAAAATATATAAAAATCTGAAAAAAAAGACTATGCACTATACAGGGAAACGATTTAGCATGTAATTCTTCGATATCTCGTTAGGTTTTACAAATAGAAGAAAATTTTAAATTGAAAAGTTTAATAAAATTACATTTTGTACCAAAATTCGTATTTAAACAGGATGTTACAAAAACGCAGTATGAGGTCTAACCTAAATTTTTTTGAACAATACACTTCCTTCCGACGTATTAAAATATCTTTCAATTTTACAATTTATTTCTTTGGCCTATAACATATTCTATTCTAAAACTGCTTTCGAAATACTGATGAAAAATTAAAATTTTCAGACTGACTTAAAGCAAAAGAAATTGCACACATCTATCTTAGTTATCTATCTAGTTTTTCTTATAGTATTAACTTTCAATCTAACAATATTACCCAAAAGTTCTTTAAAAAATATCTACCAAAAAGGCATATGTTATTGGAGTGGAAATGTCTAAAAATATTTATTTTCACATGCTAGTAAGTACATAGTAAAGGAAAAAAATGTATTACTTACCGAACACCCGGTTTTTACTTCATTAGTGATTTTGTCCAAAGATCTGAAAGTAAAAAGTGTCTATTAGGAATATATAAATGTTGCAGTTTAAACATAAAAAGATTAATTTAGAAATAATAGTTTTAAACAAATAAGTTGCTTTTAATTATTAAGGAATCCTTCTGTAGGCTAATTTTTTAATATAAGATTTTGATTTTGATCTCCGGCTTACTATCCTTTATATTTTTTAGCTGCATTATTTAAAAAAAATATAATAAGCTCCTGATATTATTTAAATCTGTTTAATTTAATGTTTTTGGCATTATTATAAAAAATGTTGAAACACAGTTTATAGGTTGCTAATTATACAACGATTTTAAAACAATGTATTTATTCGAGTTAAGGCACTATCAGCCATGCATTATTCTATTGGTCTTTTATTATTTTTTAATGTATACTGCACTGGTTTTTCATTATGGATTTGGCTTACTTGTAATCCAATTAATACTACCACAATTATCAAGAGGCCAGGTTAACATCATTATCAGAGTCCTAACTGAACACTGGCTGGTAAGATGTCGCCTGCATATGACTGAACATGACAATGTTTTATATTACAGGATTTGTACCGATATAGATGAAACTAGCGAGCATTTGATTTGTCGATGTGACACTGTATTCAGCACCAAACAGCTTTGTATGGGTGGCACTTATGTATAGATCCAGCCTATAAAACATGCTCACCCTGGAAGGAATTTCTTTATTTCCAAACAAGAGTTTTGGACATTCACTAAATCTTCCATATACACTATCTCATTGTCACGCTACCTCAGCAGCAATTTCATTCTACTTCAAACGTGGATTCTGATCTGAAGATTTGATAGACCATTCTATTCTCTTAATGACATCGGGACCGCGCATTGTCATCAATAAAATGGTTGGCAAAGTTTTATTCAACCTTTGAACCTACCCTTCTAAATAATTCCCAGCAAAGGCATGCCCAGGAGCCAACTGTTTTCAGCAATGTTGTTGTGCAAGCAGAGGGTGCAAAAGCGTCTTCTCATAATTTGAGTTGATGCATGCACACCAGTTACAGCTTTAAGCTGTTTGGCATTAAACGTACTGACTTAAAATACAGTTGTTTCCTTGCGCTGTGATAGCTCTTAAGTGTGCTCCTGTATATGCCATTGCTCATGTGATAAGGTGCCCTGCCAAGGTATGCTGGTACCTTTTACTTATTTAGGAAAGCCCCAATAAGTGGCATAGATTCATTCACCATTAAACCTGTGGTTGAAATGAATTTTACCCACAATATTAACATTTCAGATCAAAAGATAACTTTTATATTTAAAGATTAGAGAAAAGTAGTAAATTAGAAAAGATGTAAGGATCGTCATGTAATTTTAGCAAATTTAGTTTTATAAACACAGGATCTCTCAAAAGGACTGTATTTAGATTCATTCTTATGACTGTATAATTTAGATAATATGGCTTGGGGGAAAAAGGTTTTTCACATTTCTATCTTAGTTTTCATTATTCTATCCTATCCTAGAATGTGGAAGATAAAGTGAATATCAATAGGGAGATATACCTCTGGAACTCATTCAGCATCCAACCGTGCCTAGTCGAATAGGATTTTTAATAGTCAATGAGGGTAGTCTAAATCACTATAATTCTCTTTTATTTTGTATTTAATGTTATTTTAGTTTTTGATAAAGTTGTTATTTTTAAATGTTTGGTACTGAATAAAATGCAATAATTTTCTACCGGAACTCATGTGTTAGGTAATAAACACCCTGTATATTCAAGTTATGTTGTTCCGTAAAATAACTTAGATGATTTGGGAATAACGTGGGCAATAAAATAACAAAAACCTTGTTTTAAGTTAGCCAGAAGAGCGCATGTTTTAACCACCCCGTATCTCCTTTAAGAAAGATGAGGGCTAAGAAATTCATAACCTGCCCAAGACTAATTCACCGTAGATAAGAAAATTATAAATAGCATGTCTTATTATGACTATTTTCTACAAGTGTTCCAAATGGACTTTAATCTCGGTAAAATTGTGTAGAAAAACGAGAGTTTTGCTTTCAATGGCAGTGCGCAATTTTTGGGGACATTATGTATAACGCAAAACATGTACATTTCGTGCGGACTCTTGTGGTAATGTTGTAAACGTAAAAATATTATTGCATTGAATAGCCAACAAAAAACATATGGTTGTGTTTAAATTACAAATTATTTTTTAAATTTTCACCCTAGACCGAAAAATCGAATACATTTTTTAGTTAAAATGGGATCCTCAAACATTTTTTAAGACATTTTATATCACTTCATTTTATGGTCTGTATATCCCTACCGTCTGATAGTACACATTAAATTGACACTTGGATTGAAAGCCAGTTAACCAAACATGCCAAAATGTTTAAGTTCATTAAAATCCGCATGATACTTTCTAAGATTAACAACTCTGAAAATGGGGTAAAAACCTAAGGTGGACGCTTCTAGTGTTGACCAGTTTATTTTAACAGGTAAAAGTACAGATTTATTATATCAGAAAAGTCGTATATAATAAGAGTTGAACACTCAAGGGCTTTGAAGTTATGATGATTGTAAAACTAACGATTTTAGACAAGGCAGCAACATTACAACTCCATTAATAGGTATTATTGATTTATCCAGCTGGCACTACTGTTTTTTTACCAATACAGAAGTACTGGTTTAATCAAACGAATAAATAAAAATTATTAATTAGAAACACCTACAATATAATGCAAAACATTTTTAAAATTAGTGTTGGAAAAATCACTATTTACACCAGCGCGGCAGTGGTCAATCCAGTTTTCACACAGTGTGTGAGAGAGTTTGCAGAGCTCAGACTAAATCTGCAGAGCTTTAGAAAAATTTTGATTGCCAATATAGTTTTTGTCAACAATTTCATCACCATAGTACTGTCTTTATATGATTCTATTTGGCTTTCTAATTTTTCGTACTCATTGATAGGTACAAATGTTTTATCGTTTAATAGCTTGCCTGGAAATTTTTCCTGATTAACTGTTACTGCTAAATAACCGTTTTGTTAAACTATAGTGTACATTCTCTAACACGCACACACAATAAAATAAACAAAATACTAAGTAACTTGATTAAGTTTTCTACTGTTCCTCGTAATAAACTTTTTATAGCATTTTTCCATTCTACCCTGTATATTGGTATGTTGAGTTCAGAGAGTTAGAAATATTTCTATACAATTGTCATGAAAAAATAGTAATACTAAATAACATATACTAAACAGTTCTGCAACTTTTAAATTATTACATAAAATGTAAGTGATACTTCGCACGAGATCACATTACCAAATAGTTTCAGATATTTCTGCCCCATATTTATTTCGATATGTATCCAGCGTATATGTGTTCCACAATGCTGCTATCATTTTTTAAAACTTTTAGCACATGTGCCAGGAATCATTAGCGGTTGTTTATAAATAGAAAACTGTTGTCACTCAGGCCTATTAAAAGCAGCTTTTATTAGTGCAAGGTCGCCAATTTTCAGATCAAGAGTGTACTGGATACGCCCACATATTTGCAGCATGGTTTGTTGTGGTAATGAGAATGCGGTTAATTGAAACGGGTTAAATATATAAGTATTCCAAGGGCAAGTCAAGGTTCTTTGCTTATTCTCGAATGACATGATGGATAATAATCAACCAAATATACAAGTTTTTGTCAATTTAACAAACTAATGTTAGTAGGCGTAATTTAGCTTTCTGTACAAAGTACAGCTGTTTTTACACGAAATACAAAAATAGCACCACAGTACATTCGTTTATTTAAAAGGTACACAACGGTTCAAATAAAATAAAAGATAAAATATGTAAAATTAAAAAAAATAATTTTATAAGTTAAGAAACGGACCATAATTATATTTAGAGTAATCAGAAAAGAACAACACAAGAGCCGCCACCAATTGCGTTCTGGGTCTTTTATAAAAATCCACGAGTACAATTCAATAATTTCAAAGTTTTCTAAAAAAGAATAATTTATTATTGATATAGCCCCTAAGGTCAATAAAGTTTCCGCTGATGGTGTTTACGACCTTAGATAATACGGTAAATATACCAAAAGCTTTCCTAAAGCGACACTGCTTTTTTGCAATGGTCTTTACTTACTCTGCATATGCCATTTTTAGTCGCGGGGAATTGTCTTTAAATTGTTGGATAAAACTGGCAAAAGACTATTGGAAGAAAATCGGACAAAGAATCAGGGCTGTTGGCTTTGAAGATTTGCTGCACGTTGAAAGTTTACCAGCATGAGGTAATAGTAATTACTTTATAGGGATACAGTAACTAAATGGGCCAATAAAGGAGATACAATACTTTCGCATATTTACAGATATAATATTAAAACCTGCCGTAATAAAATTTATGCTGTCACATTTACCTCAAAAAATGTTTTATCATATCCCCCCATCAATCAAAATAGATGTAAATTATTTGTCTATTTCGACTGCATTTTAAAGTGCTGCAATATATTTTTGTTTTTGTGTATAACGTTTATACATATTACTTAACGCTTTTTGCATTTCTATTGAATTATTTTTGGTCACCTTCTGGTCAACATATAACTTTTTTGTTTGTCCATCAAAAGCAAGACCACGGTTTCTAAGCTCCTTGCATGTTTCCCTGGGATTCAATTCTACTGGCTAACAGAGAACTTTTAGTCGCGTGACTCTCACTATGTTTGTTAGTGCTTGATTATTATATAAGTCTAATGTATTAGTTCTAAGAACCCAATTTTGTTTTCGATGTTATTTTCAATGTAAATCATTTAAAAACGTTTGATGACTAAAATATCAAAAATCACGATAGGTTATTAGCTTTAGTTAGAATTTTAACCCACAAGTCTTAAATTATCTGTCTTCAATAACCCCAGCGCCCCGAATAAGACACAAAAATTAGATCTATTAAGCTATTAACCCAGTGTCATTGCATTTTCTTGTTGGTCGATTAATAACTTGGGTAAAAATACAATCTTAGACATTTTCAAATACTGCGTTTCTTAGGTTTAAAAGGTTAATATTGACAAATTAGTAGTACTACACAACAGCCAGTCGGCTTTCAAATGAATCAATAGCCAACTGTATATTTTTCCCTTATAGTATATTAAAAACCAGTTTCACAACAGACATGACTTTATAGAACAAGCCTTAGGTTAGAATTCCTAAAAGGTGAGTGAGATTAACACCCGAATACACTAAAGAGGTTTAAATTTAGACCAGGTCTAACTTGACAGTTATAGGTTTAAGATGACATAAGCTTCAATTAAACAAATATTGTTTTTAAATGTCTCAATTACAAAATGACAATGACATAAGCATAATATAACTGGTAAACTAACAGTTTTAGTTGTCATTGCCATTAGATCTGGTTTAACTCTTAAACCATTTTAGTGGATAAGGGGGGAAATGTCTTATGAAATGATTATTTTGTATTTTGTACACTATATTTTAAAAAAACATATTTACTGTTGAATATTTTTAAGTAGGTGACAATGCACGCCAAAAGTGACAGTTACATGCACACCATTTTTGTTTTTCAATTTTGAGACGTGACCGGTTTCAAATACGAAATGACCACGACTTGCATTGCAAACTTTATAGAGAAAAAACGTAATCTCGAAATGAAGGCCAGTTCGACACTACTTTGCATATCGAAAAGACGTCTTTATGATTTCAAAATAGAAATTAGTCTGTTAAATGTTGCCGTAGTTGTTACTATATATTTTACTTTAAGCTTAAACCATCATTTTTAATTCCCTATACAATAACTGATATATTTTATAATATTGATAATAATACATTTTTTATTATTATAATATATAGGATATATATAAAGTATTGCGATAGTAAACATGTTGTGTAGGTGTATTTATGTAAACAAAATTTGGCCGAACTACACCTGAAGAATTTTACACGAAAAATAGTCTAAATCTCGGGGTATAAATACGTAAAAAAATCATATTTTGAAAATGTACAAATCGATAACAGTCAAATTTCAATACATATATTGTCTGAGTAAATCTTTTAACACAAAAAATTATAGAAGTCATTGGAGCAGATACTTTTTTCCATTAAATATATAAAAAAAATTACAATATATTTCAAAAAACTCCCAGAACAAGTCACATTTAAAAAAATACATTGTATTTCGAAATATAGCAAAACACTTCAAATGGCTTTAATTCCTTTCTAATAATAAAAAATCATTTTATCCAAGGGGATGAAACAGCCACCTAAAAATGAAAAAAAAAAATTTAAGAAGTTTTCTTAAAAAGACGGTAAAACTCAATCAAAAACATTTTTTTACTCTATGGGGTAGCCTTAGTCTCTTAAAAACCCAAATATTTGTAATTTCGGTAACATTCGGCTTTTTAAAATTGGGAAAATTTTTTTTCTCATACGAATGATTGTTTTTCTTTGCATGGTATTACTCTAAAGAGTGAACAGGCCCTTAAAAACTAAATTCAAATTTTAAGTCTTTTTAACGGTCGGAATTATATAATATTTATGTTCACACGGAATATTCCTAGGGAATGAAAACAGCTTTTTAAAGCGAAAATATATTTGTACTTGTGAACCTATTATTATTTTTAAAAAGTAGGAAAATAATTTTAGCTCTGGCAAATTTTTTTTAAAACTTTTTACTGTTGAAAATCTTGAAATATATTGCAAGTTGAAGTGCCTAATAGTTTATATTATTATAAAAGAAAAGGTAAATATATGGGTATTAGCTTCTCTACATTCGGATGATTTAATTATATTTTCATGATTCGTATTTTTCTTCAGAAAAATCAAAACTTTGATGTATCACGAAAAATTCCGAAATTAATTACTGTAAAAAATGTTTAAACAATGTCTTCTTCAAAAGTCGAACTGTTCGTTCTGTATTATAATGTTTTCGAAATAAAGTTAATATGCAATAAACGCCATACATTTAAAAAAAAATTTGATTCTCAGAAAATATTTTATTTTGCTATTGAAATAATGTTACGTATCATCTATTTCATTCTTACGTTCCGAGTTATGTTCAATAGATATTATTCATATTATTCATCTCGATTGACAGCGATTAATTTCGAAATGGTAGTGTGAAACTGAAAGTTATCATGGTAGCGAGGTTTCTTTAAAATAGTACAATGTATAAAAATATCATTTTGAATTAGTTTAAACAATACTATTTATACGTATGTTCTACGCTAATAAATTCGACATCTATATGATTAAGAAGACATTGCCATTACACGCGTTTGTATCAATAAAAAATAGCCAATGTACTTACAGTTTTATTGCATTTGGAGCAAAAATTCTAATTTGCCTTATTTAAAAGCAATATATGTTTAACGCTCAAACTTTTATAAAGCACCTACAAATGTTACAAAGTGTTAAAAGCGGGCAATTTCCGTGTCTATTCAGAGTTTTAGCAAATCAGCAATAACTAATACATCTTGTCATAGTAATTTGTTTTCTTTCCATAAACCCAAGCTCAAGCTTTGCTGGTCGATGGTTCACGGAAAAATCGATAATGTAATGCGTATCATTTGAAGGTTCAAATATTCCAAAATTGATCTGGCACTGTCTGTCTTTTTGGGAACTAACTACGGAAAGTTTGGTCGCCGAAGAAAATTGTTTCAAATTTTAAATTGTACAGTTTCTGTACTATCCTCCTCCGGCGAATAGGAAACGAAATTAATTGATTAAAATTGTTGAAAATGGCGGCAAATCTAAAACAGCGGGTTCGCGCCAACTTGGAATTTATCTTTCCGACTATCAGAAACAATGCATTATAAAACTTTGGTCTAACCGCAATGTTTATTGATGTCAAAGGACGCAGATTGTATTATAATATATAAAGCAAAAAAGAAAATGTTAGATTTATCGTATCCAGACAGTTTAGAATTTTGTCTTTTTATTTTAAATTAGCAAGGCATAATGTATCCTTAACATTATATTGTCGATAGGCTTCTGCTGCCCCGCCTGCGGGCCTATAAGGAAGTTGGTATTCTTTCTGATTTATTAAGGAACGCTTAATGTTTTAACTATCTATTTATAACAAGTAATTAAATTCATATAACCAAAATAATAACTGAATGATATTCCTAAATAAACTGTTTATTCTAGATTCATATTCAATGAGCGAGCAAATTTGTTTATTCAATTTTTATTATCAAAGAATTATATGCGATGTGCATACACATCACCATAATTAATTTTAATTTATTTTCGTTTAAATTACTCACGCAGTTGTTTGCAGTTATTCGCGCAAAAAATAATTTGGGCGTATTTAATAATTTTGAACTTTTTGAAATGTTCCATGACTATTAAAACGCATTTAGCAGATTTACGATAAACAAACAAACTCGTCGAAAAAGATGTTATCTAAGTTCTTTTAATTTATCAATCACCAATATAGAGCATTGCTTAATCTTTTGTTTTTCCATTTGGTCCTTTAAAATTATTACGTTTAGCCTGCAAAATGCGAATAATTGCTGTGTTAACAATTTTTCATCATATTATGTAAATAATGTAATTATGTTCCCCTAGCTAATAGTGTCCAGTCATAACTTCTTTACAATAGGGGCGTGCAGTCTATGGAAGCAAGGGAAGCAGTGCTTCCCCAAAAAAAATTACAAAACATCTTCTAAAATGTAATTTTTGAAATAGGAAACCATTAATTTAGTTTATATTGAAAATGCTAAAATATTATCTTAATTATCAAGCCCATACTAAATGCGGCCTTGACTCCGACCCAGCCACAATAGAAAATCGAATAGAACCTATGCGGGCCGCTAGCTTCTCTGCACCCAAGTCCTGTATGCTTGATTTCCTGTGAATCGAGCCAGAGGTTATTGAACTTTCCACCGGCTGTTTGCAATTTTTGCATTTCAGCCGCGTGCTTTAAGTGGGGGTGGAAGCTATCGTTGGAGTAGGTCCTTTGTTTGAACGGCTATCCGTATGTTGTGTGATACGTACGTCGCGTCGTGCATGGTGCGATATGGAAGACAATAATACGGACGTATAACGTTGAAAATGTTGGAGAATTTAGTAAGAAGAGTGTGTGTGAATGTGTGGTGTGTGTCTTAATAATAAAGAGATTTTCAACATTAAACTTTGCTGATAAACTTCAAATAATATCCAAAGGAAGGGCAAAAACGCCTACGAAAAATTTAACCACAAAAATGAAAAACTGTATTAGACATTTTTATCCGGAAAAACAATACGAACAATTTAAATGGCTAACAGGGTGTGAAAATATAAGTAAATTATTTTGTCGGCCATGTTTACTTTTTGAAAATGAAAAAGGTCTCTGGAATAAAACTGGTTTTTCCGATTTAAACAATTTTCATAAAGCTGTAAAAAGACACATTATGTCCAAAGCGCATTTGCAGGCCGTCATAAAAGAAAAAGTCTTCGGCAAAACCAGAATTGAACACGCCCTTAATAAAGAGTTGGAAATTAGTCACCGCCAACACAATGAACTAGTCGATAAAAATAAGCAAATATTAAGAAGACTTATCGATGTTGTTTGTTTTCTCGGACAGCATGAATTGGGATTTGGAGGTCATGACGAAACAAGGGTTTCTTCAAATAGAGGAAATTTTCAAGATTTACTTAGTTTAATGGCTAAATATGATGAATGCTTAAAAAATCATTTAGAGCAATCAAGCGTTTTTCGCTGAAAGTCAAATCGAATCCAGAATGATTTAATTTTCGCTGTTGCAACCATTATTCTCAAAAGAATTAAGCAGGAGATTGGCGAGGCGCGGTTCACTGCTATTGTTCTGGACGAAACAACTGATATCACTAATATAAGCCAATTATCTATATTAATACGTTAAAACAGACGGAAGTATTCAAGAGCGATTTTTAGGTTTTAAGAATGTGTTTGAAAATCGTACAGCAGATGCATTATATACCGTAGTTTATAACGTTACTAAATAAATTAATGGAGAGAAAAAATTAGTTGCTCAAAGCTATGATGGAGCTGCAGTGATGGCAGGACAATTAGGGGGTCTGCAAGCTCGAGTTCGAGAAACTTTCCCAAGTGCTGGGTTTGTCCATTGTTTTGCTCATAAATTAAATTTAGTTTTATCCCAGTCCATCAATCACATTAAAGAGTGTAAAGTATTTTTCGTTACTTTAAGTGGCATGGCTGATTTTTTTTCCAAGTCAACAAAACGTGCACAAGCTTTGGATTCCATTGTCAACAAAACACTAAAAAAGAGATGACTTTGACCTATTTTGGGAGAAAACGATGACGTTAGATGTAGAGCCACAAGCCAAGCGTCTTCAAACAGATAAGGTGGGAGATGTTCAAATATCATACAGACGCCTCTTTTATAAAATAATCGATCAAAGTCAGCAACAAATAAACTATAGATTTAACGGTTTAAATGATTTTAAATTCCTCGAGCTCTGCAATTTTGATGCATTTAAAGGAAAAACTTTTCCAGAAGATGCGTTTAAATCTCTTCTTCTTCATTATGGCCAGTTCTTCGACCGAGTGTTACTGCGAACTCAACTAAAACTAAAAGTGATTTACGAAACTGATGACATTAGGGTAAAAAATAACGCTAAGGAACTAATGCAAGTTTTAAAAGGCAAGGAGCTGGAAGATGCCTACACCGAAGTGTCGAAATTGTGTGAATTAGTATTGACAATACCTGCCACAAGATGATCAGTAAAACGCAACACTTAAACGTATAAAAAATTGAGAAATTCAACGGGGCAGAAGAAACTTTCGCATACATCGCTGTTGTTCATTGAAAATAAACTTCTCCGAAATATGTCAGAGCATCGACGTTTTTATGATGACGTCATTGACGAATTTGCAAAAAATGATTGAAGAATCGAATTACATTACAAATAGTTATGTTTCTAAAAATTGCTTCCCTTTCTAAAAATTTCACCGCACGCCCCTGCTTTACAAATGGTAAATTTCTCCTTGTCTATTCCAGATAGGTCTTTATTACCGTCTTTTTAGAGGAAAAACTTCTCCTTACCAAACCTAAAGCTAATATTACGTAATCCCACACATTTTTAAATACGTTGTATTTTTTTGTTGATTTGCACTGGCTTATTTAAATATTTGAAAAGGATTTAAAATTATCTATGAAAATCTCCTCGAAAATGTTAAAATTCCCACGTCCGAAACTCAAGAATTCAAACCTAAGTCTTTCGTTTTCCAGAACTTGTATCCAGCAAAATACATAAAGCTTAATTTCAAATACAAAGAACTAAACTGATATTCTGAATGAAAAAGTAGTTTCATTGGAAAAAGTTTAAGTAGTTTGAATCCAAGTTACGTAATTGTTAGCACATTTTACAGATTTTCCGAAAACTTGAAAGTAAGTTTGTAAATTTATTTTTCTCACAACGTCCTAAGAAAATATATTTGACAATCGGACAAAGTAGGCGCGAAAACAAATGATAACATGCACGTATGTTGTTTTTCTAACATACGTCTGTGTTAGGAAAATAACTCACAACATGTATACAGTAAAGTCTGCTTTGTCTGTTAATAACATTTTTTAAAAAATAGCTTATTTGGTTAATCTGCAATAAAAAAAAACAATATTTGTATTAATGCTCGCGGATACAACGTCACTGTTATAATAATTAAGAATATTGTTAATAACGTATTTTCCGTGGAATTGATTCCAATGTGCGTACAACTTTAAAATATCCCGAAGTAGGCTGGGCCGGGTAAAACAATACCGCAAATTACGTCTGATCGGTTGGCGCGTTTCTAAAGGCCGTTTTACATGTTGCAATTCTTCTTTGCAATATGCAATAGTCTTGAAAAAAGGCATGCGCAGTTTGACAAAAGGTTCAAATGTCTTGACACTGCGCATGCTTTTGTTCAAGACTATTGCAACTTGCAAGCAAGAATTGCAGCATGTAAAACGACCTTTAATCATTTATGATTTTCAAAGATGTGTAATAAATAGGTATATTTTATTGATTTTTACTTGTGTTGTGAGATGAATATTGTATACAACTCGATGGAAAGCATGAAATATCATACTCGTATGTTATATGTCACTTTCCATGCTCGTTATTTAATATACCTACTATTCTAAAGGGAGCATGAGATTAAATGTCTTATGAAACGAGTATTTTATAATATTTTTTCTACTTTGTGCTCTATATATTAATTTATTATATATTTGTTTTTTTTTTTAATTTTAAGACATGACCGGTGTCAAATTCCGGGTGGAAATGACTTAGTCTAAATGAGTGCGACAGTACTTTGCATATTGAAAAGACGTGTTTATGATTGCAAAATACAGATACTTTTCAACAGATGTACATATTTGAAAGATGAGTCAAAAGAAACTTATTTTATTTACAATCAAAGCAAATGCTCAGTGTTAAGTAAATAAAAAGAACATTCGTATGTGTGTGTGTGAGTATTTGTACGAAAAATAGCGTACACTACTCATGTGGAACTGATCGTTTTCAAACTCGAAGGATTTCTTCACTTAGCTAACGCTTCTTGCTTTCCTTCTTGTTTGAAAACTTGTGCCCTCAACACATTAAATCTTTAATAATTGTTTATGTAAAGAGTTGATATTTGACATATGAAATTATATAAAAGTTATAGAGAATTGTCGCTAGATTTTAATGGATTTGACTATACAAAATATTGCTTTTAGAAGTGTTATTTTTTAAAAAACCATCCAAAAACATAATTCGGAAAAACATATAAACCATTGCCAAAAATTATGTTTTACCTATATTAAAAAAAAATGTAATCCTGTCTTTTTAGATGTGCGAGGCGAAATAGCGATAATCACTTTTGATTAAAATCGTGAAAAACTCTTAGGAATGAGCTATTTTGAAAATGCCAATGAATTATGTAATTTTCAACTCAAATATTTGAAACTTCGTATGAATATAGCG
Organism: Kuschelorhynchus macadamiae; assembly: GCA_030620095.1. Classification (NCBI taxonomy): domain Eukaryota; kingdom Metazoa; phylum Arthropoda; class Insecta; order Coleoptera; family Curculionidae; genus Kuschelorhynchus; species Kuschelorhynchus macadamiae. The sequence goes on from JAUTXW010004289.1 coordinate 613,820, forward strand.
TTCTTGATGCCAAATATTTGCGCAAAATATCGAGCAGGTAACTTCATTTGTTAATGGCTATTTGCTTATGCCGGGAGGTCTTAATATATATAATTTGCAATTGTTTATAGTAGATATTTAAAAAATAAAACAAACGACAAAATTCATATAATTTTTTTTCCGATTTTGATCCTTCGAATCGGCGTTGGAACAAAAACGAATGAAAAGATAAAAAGCTTTATCTTTTTGCTACTAGGCATAGATTTAATTTTTATTTATTCGAGATCCCGTGTGAGGGTCGCCAGGTATGGGTGGTACAGGTAAAATGAAATTTCCAGGGAGTACCAAAATCTAGCAGGGAGCAACGACCGCTGACTGTCTCAAACCACCTCATTATTATCCCCGGAATAATTATCAGCAATGACTGGAAAACATAAAGCCGAGGCCTTTGGTCCCCCGGATCAGAGCGTGCTAACAATCACAGGTCATGAAGAAGATTACTACCTGGACCGCAAAAACTATGTTTCAAGAAAGCAAAATCCACACTCATATTAAAGAGATGAAAACAATGAACATCAAAATTTTAGGAATTACTGAAATTGTGGAGAATATAATATCGTCGACCGCATCATGTCTACTATACCGGCAATGAAGATGTCAGTCACCACAATGGGTTGGCACTCATAGTAAACACGGAAATACAAAACACTGTAAAATCATTTGTCACGGTTTCTAATAGAAAAGTATTTCTAGAGCTCCAAACCGTATAATGTAAACCACATGCAGACATATACACCGACGAACGATTACCAAGACGCAGTCTAGGAAGCCTTTTACAAACAGTTTTAAAGCATCTTAAATCTCATTAAAAAGTCATAAAGCGTGACGGTTATGGACAATTTTAAAGTAAAAATTGGCAGTGGAGCGCGGATGACATAGTTGGTGGATAGGAAATGGTTATCGCAAATGAACTTGGTGACAGTTTTGTCAAGAAATTGATTTTGTTGTCTAAAAGACTTTCCTCCAGCTGCCACTTAAGCTCCTGTACACTTGGACCTCTAATGCCCATACCCCAAATTATCAGAAAGCAGATACATTGTGAACCGATCAATAACCATGCAGATATTGAATTACATCCGCAAAAGCTTACCATGGTGCAGACATAAATTCGGATCAAAATCCGTTTGTAGAAAATCTCACAGACACTGAAAAAGTCTACAGTTAGCGAGAACTATCCACGACCAGATCTGGCAAATGTGAACAACCTTGCAAGGTTTACTCAGATACGAAACCAACAAGACAGCAGAACTAAGCAGAATGGGCATGGCAGAGAGTATCGTAGTAAAGACTGTTTGAACCGGCATCAAGGAAGCTTTTGTTAGCGCAAGCTGAAATTAACTTCAAGAGATACTAGGGTAAGGAAAAAAGCTCACTGACAAAATCCTCAATATGATGGAATAAAGACGCTTAAAAAAAATCATCCAGAATATCACGGGATGAATCGTGAAATAAAGAACAAAATCAGAATAGCCACAGAAAATTGGCTTACCAACAGTGTAGCGAATTCTGAGATCTGGAGGCCGAATATGGCACCGATCCTTCCGACTGGCTTGAGTCAACATTTGAAAAACTTCCGATAAACAGCTCTGCAAAAAGATGTAGTGCCTCATCAGCTTGATTAATATTTTTCTTAATATTTTCCTACAGACCATCCACAAGAGAATATACGTAAAATGCGAGTCCTTCATGTGTGAATCCCAGTTTGGTCTCCGTAACGTGTTTAGTATCGAAGTGTTGATTCAAAGATGTAGGCAAGTCTTTTCTACTACGTATGTCTACTTCGTAGATTACGAGAAAGCTTTCTACCAGGTGCAACATGAAAAGCTTATAAACATTCTTAAAGACGTAAGCAGGGAAGATAGATATCTTATGATAATCTCAAATCTCTACTAGAACTAAACTGCACAAATCAAGGTAGATCAGCAAATATCAGAAAAAAATACATATTAAAAGGGGAAATAGACAGGGCTGCATCCTCTCATCATTGCTCTTTAACATAAATTCAAATAAAATATTTGAAACAGCATTATAATATTGCAGTGAAGGAATCTTGATTAATGGCGTAAACATTAATCTCCGTATTCATTAAAAAGGTTTACAAGTTAGACCAGGTTTAGTTGCCTTGGTACTTAAAAATCTTAGTTCGCCAGATATGTCTCGCTTATGTCAATGTCATTTTGTAATTGTGACATTGAGAAAAATTATTTGCTCAATTGTTAAAAATGTCATCTTAAACCTATAACTATCAAGTTAGACGTGCTCTAAATTTAAACCTCTTTGTTAAATACGGGTGTAAGAATTTTCGGTACGCCCACGATATTGTAATAATCGTGGATTCTTCAAAGGGACTTTAGTTAAATCAAGTAGCTAACAAGAGTGCTAAATTAAAATTAAACATCATTAGAACTACATGAATGCCGATAAGGAAAAACTTAGTTGAAGAAGGTATCCATCAGGTACAGAACTAACAATTCGGACGCTTCTAATCATACAAATACCTAAGATGCCAGACTAATGAAAGTTGGGATAATATGCAGGAGGTTCATTGTTACGTTGCAATGTCTTCATTATTCTCTATTACGTAATTGAGGCGTGGACTCCATGCCATTTGTAAAAAACTGGAGACATTGAAATGTAAATGTATGGGCGGATGATGAAAACAAGTGGATAGACAGAATGTGCAATGAAGATGTACTTTTAAAAGCGAAACTCAGGACACATACTCAGGAATGACAATGACTTCTCAAACTAACAATAGAAGGGAAAATCGCAGGCAAGAAAGGACTTCGAATAATATCGTAGCTAAAAAATGTGCGACAAAGGTATAGTGAATCTCTTTAGGAAAGAAGTCGACAAGTATAGATAGTGCTGATCATTGCCAACGTTCAAAGGACAAGGCACTTGAAGAAGAAGAAGCGATCCAAATATGGCATTAACTAAGTATGGAAAACAGTATTGTGTACGATTGTTAATTTTTCAAAAAAATTGTCACATTTAGAGATGAGCCGTGCCAGATGATGCTTTGGCTAACGTCAACATAAGTACTTTGAGAAGACATATTTTATAACCCTACATGTGTTCAGAAAGTGGCAAATATTTCTAGGAATGCTTTGAGAGGCAGTAAAAATTGATATTTATCAAAATATGGAATACATTTTTAAAGTTTAAGGATGTATTTTATGCCGAATTTTATATACTGAGATGAATGAATGCACTGGAAGTATAATTAAAATGTTTGTGTGCTTTATCGAGTCCATTTTAGATGTTTTATTTGGCTAATTTTCACACTGAAAATAATTGTATATTGTAGTGTTAGTCTTGGCGAACTAAATGAATTCTAGTATAGGTCTGTCTACTCTCATTTCCAGTGAAATTAATGTTTAAACAATACATTTTAGGATAGACAAATATTCATAAATCTTTAACAAATAGTCAATAAATGTTAAATAATGCCTCCCAGGATAAACAAATAGCCATTAACAAATGCCGTCACCTGCTCGATATTTTGCATTCATAATAAGCATCATATAAGCTATATTTGTACGAAGTCGTGAAAAATATATGCAAATAATATGACACAACGGTAAAAATGGTGCTGTGTGAAATCAAAGAGCAACTATATGCTTCGCATAGACGGTCTATCAGATGCACAACAAATTCATCACTTTTAACCGTTTAATAGACATATTAGCTCACGCGCAACATTAGGCGCGAAGTTGCCGAAAGCGCGATTTTGGTCATATTGTTTAGAAATATTTGTATGAGTAATTTAATTCGAATATACGAGACTGCTACATACTGGCAATGCTAGCCATGGAATTGTGCTGAGGTACGCGGAAACTTCTCTATGGATCTCTACAACAGACAATACAGTGCAAAGTTAGGATCCCCTAGACGGATCGTCTATTCGAAGTTTTATCTGTCTTTGATGATATGTAGGGAAATCAATGCTACTAAATTATAGCCTTGATTAAATTTACAGGAAGCCCTTTGCATAACAAAAATTAATCTGCTAATAATGACTTGACGACATATTTTCATTACAGACAAAAATTTTGAATAATTAGCTGGTTGTGGCAATTAATTAAAAAAATATTAATTTATAGACTAATAAACCGAAGGCAAATGACAGCCCAGTCTTATTACGCCGTCATTGAAACTATAACCATAATTCATAATTTTCGTTGATGCATCACAGACGACTGACCAAATAACTAAATAATAATTTTTAAATGAAATTTTGACATTTATAATTTGTAACTATAAAACAAGTAACGTGACCAGGTTTAATAAAAAACGATTCGACTGCGTCTGAAGAAAAATATAATTGGTCATATGTTATTTTTGGATAAACTTTAAATCGTATTTATAATTTGCAATTTAATTAGACCAAATAGCAAAGAATTGTGTCTGAACCTTAAACTTTAGTAAATAATATATAAATATACATGATGTGTCAGTCTGAAGTTTCTTGGTGCTCATGTCCATTATTATTTAAATATAATAGTTAGTTAAAAAATTAGATAAATATGACACCATTGAATAATACCTTGGTGGTATTATGAATAATTGTGTCACTTATAATACATTTTTTAATACCAAAAACGAAACACTCTCGAACTATGAAAACTTCATATTATAATATTGAAATAAGGGTTAATGGGTTACAGTGTAAGATGGTATTGAATAATAGTCAAAGGGAAAATACATATATCGCCTTTCATCGGCGGTCCAGACGCCATTTTAACAACTGAATAAAATATACTGATTGCGAATTTAAATATTATAACAAACAAGAGATATCAATACTTTCTTTTAAAATATTGTAAAGGCAGAAACAACCATAGGAATTCCAAGATGATTTTTCTCCTGAATCCAATTTTGTTCAAAGTCAGACAAAAACCCAAAAAAATGTGTAAGCGTTACATAGGCTTCCGAATAAGGATTCCAATTATCCAAGTTTTTTGTTAATGACAGATTTGTTTTAATTTTTGTTTAGACTAGAAGCTGATACAAAGCGTCAGTAGAGACCATAACAAACGTCACAAAAAGTTTAAACACGTCAACAGAAAATGGACCACAGTTTGAATTAACTAAACTGCTGGACGCATCAAGTGTACCAACGAAATTTTTGGTTCAACTTTAAAGTGACATATCTCAGAAACTGAAGAACATATCGCGATGCACTTTTTAAGTTGTTATGGGCCATTACTTGTAGAATAGACCCAATGGATTGCGGCGAGATACCATACATTTTATTATACAGGCTGGTTATAAAAAACGATGAAAATTTTATGAAATTTCGTCTAAGAGACGATCTTGGAAAAAGTGTGTTTTTTTGTATTTTAAAGGATGATTTAAGAGGGTATAAAAAAACAATTTCATGGGTTTTTCAATATCCTCTTTATTTTTAGAAATATAATTTTTTTATTGATAAGTGTCACTCATTTTACGTTTTTAATTTTACTTTATTTTAATAACAATTGTTCTGGTGATTGTATAGGAAGAATGCTTTTACGATATTCAAATAAAAAAGTTTATACAGGGTAACGAAAAAGTTGAGAAAACTTGATTTAACTTAGTTAAATTAAATTACTTTTTCGTTACTTTGTATAAACTTTCTTATTTGAATATCGTAAAAACATTCGTTCTTTATAATAACCAGGACAATGTCATTAAAATAATATCACATTAAAAAGTTACACGGTAAAACGTAAAATGAGTAACACTTTTCAATAAAAAAATCATATTTCTAAAAATGGAGGGATATCGAAATATCCATGAAATTGTTTTTTTAAATACCCTCCCAAATCGCCTTATAAGATATAAAAAAAAGTTTCATACACTTTTTCCAAGATCATCTCTTAGATGAAATTTTGCAAAAATTCGTTTTTTAAAATCACCCTGTGTAATAAAATGTACGATATTACTAAATCCGCAACTCATTAGATCTATTCTATAAGAAATTTTCCATAACAAGTTAAAAAGCGCATCGCGATATTAGTTTTTGAAATATGTCAGTTGTAAATTTGAACCAAAAATTTCGTTGGTGCACTTGATGTGTCCAACAGTTTAGTTAAGGCAAATTAACGTAAACCGTTATTTTTTCGGTCAGGTCCCAGGGAAATTGAGAAGCAAAATTTTTTTTTTAATTGTGACTCTTTAAGAGATCTTTTGAACTAGCAAAAGTTTACATTGCTGGCCTACAGCTAGTTAAAAATAATTTCGAAAACGTTAAATTTGTTTGTTAATATCTGACAAAATATTGTAAATAATAACATTATGCTGCAGTTTACTAAACACTTTACTGAAAAGAAGTATTCGCACGTTTAGCAGTAGTCAAAAGGTCCCGCTTCAATAGAGAGGGTAAACACTTGAGCAAGTAAATAAAACTGGATATTATTCACTTGACTAAACAAACACCTATGAAAGTTATAAAATTAAGTTAGTTGATGGTAGCTACTGTATAGAGCGTTGCAAGGAGGACTGAATGGGGCTTTATTTTTGACCTATCCTGTATTTTAAAAAATCCAAAAGCCATTCGATGTATTTTTTTCTGTAGAATTCAAAAATTTTATCATAATATATTTGAAAAACAAACAATAGACTTACGTTATGGGTGATATGTTTTCTAAATGGAACACCCATTTTTTCAACATTTTATACTTAATAATTTGAGCGTAAACTATTTACTTTAATAGGTTTATCATATATGATAAAGGTAATATCACCTTTATACTCCTTTAAAGTCAAAAACAATTTGACATATTTTGTATTTTGTCGGCATGAAGTCATCTATTAGAACAGATATTACAGTTTGTTACTCTGTATTACACAAGCCAAGAAGAAGATTTATTGCAATATTTTAAAGAAACTAAACCTTTATATGATGGAAAAAGAAATTCACAAATATTAATAATAAAAACAATAAACTAATTAAATAAAAATACCAATAATTTAGGTGTTTAATATGACCCCCGTTGGTCTCGAAACAACGCCGATAAACACTATGAGGCCTTTCTAAGTCTGCTGTTATAATGTCGTTGTCTTGCTTAAGCCGATTTATTTCTTTAACAATTTTATTCATAACATATTTTGGTTTCTTTGGTGTTATTCCAAGTTCGTTAGGTGATTCCAAAGAAATGTATCTAAAAGCGTGAGTTCAAGACTTTTGTGTGGACACGAAATGGTTCCATTACGTCCATGCTGTTCATTATGACTTTGGTTTAAACATACAACAACACCACATGCCTAATTAGGTTTCGATATTTTTCTTAGCCTAATTTATCTAAAAAATGTTCAATTTGGTTTTGAAGGAACTCATCATATTTTCGTCCATTTGGAGAACAGTTATAAAATGTTAGATCAAAATTCTCATATTTAAGACACCATACCAACTCCTTCTTTGACATTTTCTAGGGTCTTCTACAGCCGAGTGATGAGTATTCTGTCAATTAAATATGCTTGATGTGGTAAATGTTGTAAATTTATTAAATTTTAAAGTTCTATGGACGTTTCTCTAGGAAACTCCTGGACGTATTACATGGCTGTACTGAATATCTCGAACATCCGAAATTGATTTAGTGGGATTCACTGTAAAATGATATAAAATCACTCAATCTCGATAACTGACTCTTCGTGAATTGCTTTGTCTATCATGTAATGACTTAGTTTCTTCAAATAAGTTTTTTATACCGAAAATTGTTATATACTTCTTTGAACATTTGCAGTAAATTCTCAATGCTTCTCCTGCATTTTCTTATCTTTTGTAATACATAGTAAAAATCTGTAATCTGTCTTCTAAATTTCTTTTCACTTTGAGGGGATATAGAGCTTATAATACCTTTACCACCTATGATCAACCTTAAAGAAAATAGGTTACGCTAAAATTATTAATTTTTGATTCAGATATTTTTTGATAAAATTTTTGAATTCAAAAACAGAAAAAAACATCGAATAGCTATTTTGGATTGTTTTAAAAATACGGGACAGGTCAAAATTTTAATAAGCCCTTCTTCAGTCTTCTTTCGAACGCGCTGTCTACATATAAATACACCTTTACAATCAAAACATTAAACGGCACAAAGTCTCTGTCAGTCGATGATTATGGTTACACGTTTTTCCCTCTGTTAGTATATTATCAGACCTAAAACATTAAAACTTACAATTTGTTTTAGTTTAAATTACAGTTGAGTTATTTTCTTAAGAGGTATTATTACTCTTTTACAGGGCTAGCAGAAAAATATGAAAGCACTGCAAAATAAAGGTTTCTTTAAAAAATTACTGCTGCAACTATCATATTTTCAATAAACTCCACTTACACTAAATTACATTTTTTCATTATTCGTCGATTATGTAACTTAATCAATATGTAAACAAATAAATTGATATCAAAAGTTAACTTTGCGATTGCTTATTAATCTGTCACTGGAATGATAGTGATGCTCTATAATTTTCCTCGATAGTTGACCAGTCTAATTAATAATTATTAAACGAAAATGTAACGGCTAATTGCAAAACAAATAACGCGAGTAGCTTTAATGAAAAATTATGCTGTTGCGACTGACAAAAGTAATTGATATTATGTTATTTTTGGATTCCCTTAATATGTATCTTTAATTTCCTGGTTTCTCTCGTATGTATAAGTCAACAAAACTTAACAATTATTTTGGTTCTTGCAATGTAGAGATATCAGAAATATTAAATATTTTTTGGCCCTCTCTACAAAATAAAGGTGTTTATTTAGCAAGATTTTATTGAGAATGTGTATTTTGTCTTCTTAGATATTAGAAACACAGTTTTCATAATATCACAATCTAGTTTTATCAGTCATTTTGATCAGGTAATGCATTTTATGCAGATAAATTCCTATTTAAAATTTTCTACAAATACATATACCCACCTTATCGGCTTTCTTAATAAAAGTGCCGAAGTTTATTTCAAAGATATGTTGTTCTATTAAAAGCGGTTGTAATTATAGCTACTAAACGAATATTTTCTATTTTTCAGCTACTTACGCACGGCTTTTTAAGTACTCATAATGCATATTTATTCATTTAGGACAGTTTTGGTATATTAAATATTCTCAAATAGAGAAAAGCTCATTAGAACTATAGCACCTAGGCCTCATGGGACTTGTACAAAGTGAATCAACTGATTGAACAGACAGTGTATAAGTAAAACGAATATATATTTCTGTTTACATCCTGTTCTTGGCGTTTCACATTGTATAGATGGAGAACGAATAATCACTTATATAATATAATAGTGTGTTAACAATAATGGTGAACTCTGCAGATAGCCCACTTACGCAGAACGTAACCAAAGTTTACTGAATAAAAATATAAATTGCAGCACTTGAACACGTGACTCGATTTACCTATTCCTCGCGTCCTGCCCCGGCTGGTACATTCTGGGTATAGGGTCGGGTCCCCGGCACATACACAGTTGGTCAGGCTCCGTGATCGCGCCGATTTGCTATTGTGCTATATAGTGAGACAAAAAAAAAATATTTCTTTGACAAATATAAGCCAATATGCCTATTAGATATTGCTCTGTAGATGGTTGTAAAAATGTTTTATCAATTCTGTCGTTTCATCTGTCGGTATGTCTGTCTGTCTGTTAGTTTGCGAAAGCTTAAATACTATTTACCCGATTGACTCCAAATTTTGACTAAAAATTAGTGGTCATATGAGGATACCCTAGTAATATGTTAAAAAAAATTGTTATAGTGATGTATGATTTGGGGTTAAGATCCAGTAAAAAAAGTTTTTTTTAAATTGTCGATATTCCCCAACTTTATTGTTGCATTCTCAGAACACATAGATTCTATATCCTGCATGAAACCCATATTATCAATCTTTACCTACTAACACTTATATACTGTGACTATGTACTGAAGTAAACTGAGTCACACTTCACTATTCCGAACAAATAGAAAAAAATATACCAGGGAAGTTCTGGGTAAAGGAAATTTACCAGTTTTTTTATTTTTATAATAAAGATATTGTATTCTTAAATTTGACTGGCAGGTAAGTAACAATTTAATATAAAATTCATTATATTTAAATAACATTTAAGACTATAATTATAAAATATTAAACTAGTCCGACGACAAAATTCAACTCAGTAATTTTTGTATAAAGTTATTATTTATACTTTTGAAATTTCTTGGTAGATAAAAATTCTTAGCGCGAAGCCAAACTACTTTTAAACAGCTCGGTAACAGGAGCCAGTGTCGATCGAGTTTGAAATTAGGCGGCTCGCTTTTTATCTGCGATTTTCAAAGTGCCGACGGCCCAGTGCGGCAACTTATATTTTTATAAAGTAAATTTGACGTAACGTAGAACTTTCGCTCTATTGCGAAATCAATCAAAGCAGCTGAAAGGATATAGCTCCTTAGACAGACAGAACAGACAACGCGTTGGGAAGGCTGTGCATTCCTAAATGCTGAGCCAATTCCAACACTAAGATTCACAGCCTGCAATGCACTGCCCCCAAAAACTTACGCCGGTATACGGGAGAACGGGTAAGGTACCCACCAAAAAATCTACTGTTAACTAGATGGCCCGATGATAATTATGTATACATAGTGGTAATATTGAATTTGGGACATCTTAAGCAAACAAATCTTATACAACTAGGGCTCAAAACAATTTTTGAAAAGAAAAGGTAAAATTAAACTTATTTTATTGTAAATTTAACAAATTACCAAATACGTTTTCATTTTATTACCATCATTACTAATTCAATAATTATTTTTTAAGATCCTAAAATTAGAAAAAAAAGATTTAAATAACTTTTAAAGAATCCTTATTTCAAAATACACACTATGGTATTTTGCTACTGTAAAGAAATGAAAACTTCCCCTGAATAAAAAATTATTTTAATTGTACCTACCTAGTAGCCGTATGCTGATTGGGACTTTGGATATATTAATTAATCCTTTTACAATCCTATTCAATAAATGCTTTTCTAAAAATGTATTCCCTAGTGGTTGTAAGTGTTCTAAAATTACACCAGTGTTTAAGAAGGGAGACTGTCATTTGCTGGAACTATCGCCCCAGGCAGACTGAATAACGAGTTTGAAAAGTTCTTCTTGCTAGGTACAGCCCAGTTCGGTTTGCATTCTGGATTCTCCAATCGTATTCTCAATCAATAGTCTAGATTTCGACTGCGTCTCCCCTTACTTGTTGGTTCAGCTGATACACTATGCAATTAGGAAAGTTGACCTAAATGTCATATCTTTCCGGAAGGCGTCGATTTCTCTCTTTGTTGTTTCAGGACCTCTGTTGTTCATCATTTATATTAACGATCTCAGTGCCTTTATGACTACGCTAAGCAGATGCGTTCTTTCTACGCAAGATACGACCGTCTTGATGTTGAAGGGTGCAACGGTTTGTTTAAAACACTGCACATAGTTTGAGGTTAAAACAGTCTAAAACTGTAAATGTTTTCATCGGTAATAATAGTAGGCTTACTTCAAGTAAGACTCGTAAATTTTTAGGACTAGCGCTAAATGGCTCATCATCTTAGCATGTATAAATTGAAGTATTACGGAATAAACTTTCCTCATCCTTATTTCTTTTGAGACAATTAACTTACTGTTTTAACCTGAATGCCTGAGGGTAGCGTATTTCCCTGTATTTCACAGTCTGATTTCATATGATGTTTTTGGGGGTAATGAGATTGACTCAATTAAAGTATGTCACCTTCAAAAGAAAGCAATTAAGCTGATGACTGGAACTAGATTTAGAGCACATTGCCTACCCTGTTTTACAGATCTAAAAAGTATGTCTTTGCCTTCGTTACACCACAAGAGCAGCAGACTTAGGTAAGCTGCCCCGATTTAAACTTAGTATGCCCGAAAAAAAATCTAAACTCAAAATGTTTAATCTAATGAAATCCCCAATACGGTCATGGACCTAGATAAACTTGAGTTTAAGAATCACATAAAAAGTCACATACTTAATTACTGTCTTAATTTAGTTGACACATTGTTTAATACCCTTATATATGTAGTCACTATACTTGCTTAGTACCTGTTGAGAAGCCACAGTAATGTTACTTACTGGATTTAATTCAACTTTCTATTTGTTTAAAACTTAATTTAAACTGCTTCTATCTATTCGATTCTATTTTAATGTAACTTCGGACATGAATAGCACAGTAGCACATATTAACGAATATGTGCTACAGTGATAGTCGTGGGTGCCTGAAAATCTAAACAATAGTTGAATATGCATATTTACGATAAAGTGTGACATAATTTTCAAAATTAATTTACAAATTAAAGTTTGACAAAGGATAGAGCATTTGTGTCAATATCAACGCGTAGGAAAAACAGATAACGTATTTTCACCGATCTAATTTCATTATTTTTAAGGTAAAATTGTTGAGGAAAACGAGCTTCACAACCGAATTTCTGGCTCAGCAGAATAGTTTGTGAAAACTTTATTAAAGATTCAGATATAGATATTTTTATTTCAAAACAATTACAATACCATAATATACAAGTTTGAAACACGTCAATTAACAGTCAAAAAGAAAAAAATCGATGATAAAATAATACACAAAAAAGATTCAAGACAAACACATGGCAAGGTAATAGTCATAAATATATAAAGCAGGAACTGTAAGAAGTCCCAGAGTTCTGAAAACGCCCCTGCGGGATGTTCTAAAATTTGACTTTAACATAATATGCAAAGCTTCTTTCTGTATCTTCAACACTAATTCTGTCCCTGATGCACCACCCTAAAAAAGGATACTGTGGCGTATAATGGACAAGATATTCGCATGGTATAGAGTCCTAGAAACATTTAAATCAAGATTTTTGGATATTATTCTCAAGGAAACGCACGCACTGGAGAGTCTAGCATGCAGGCAATCAATCTGGGGATTGAACTTAAGTGTGGAGTCCAATGTAATAGCCAACATGTTGCTGTTTTCTCCAATTTCAAAAATTGCACGATCCATGTCAAGTCTTTCAGATATTTTTAAAGTTATACATTGTGTTTTCTCAGTGTTCAAAACCAACCGGTTGCTCAAGAACCATTCTTTTATTTCTAAGTATTTTTGTACCATCGTCATATTTAAACAGAATGTTAGTGTAATTAGGTTTTATTGTTGAAAGATCATTCAGAAAAATCATAAAAAACAGTAGTCCAAGAATGCTGCCCTGGGGTACACCAAGACTGACATCCCCGGACTTGGAGGACACAGTGCCGTTTGCTTCCTATTACTCAAATATGATCTAACCCGAGGCAACACATTCCTCCTAAGACCATACATGATTAGCTACTACCGTGTTGCGTACATAGTGACGGCGATCATTTTCAACACCTGTTACAAAAATTGTTACTGTTTCTTATTAATAATTTTCATTTATTCAAAATTGTTGTTTTCTTAGATTATATAAAATACTAAATTGAAGTCCGATAAAACCATAATTATTCATAGGACTAATTTCTAAATCAAATACATAGATCTAATTGTAATGCTTCCGGCTTGTCAAAAAAAATCATACAATTTAAAATAGCCAGAAATCTAAACCGCTTGGGAGCTGTCTGTTATATAGAATTTTTTTTTTTGAAATAGCTGAGTATATATATATATGTATATATATATATATATATATATATATATATATATATATATATATATATATATATATATATATATATATATATATATATATATATATATATATATATATATATATATATATATATATATATATATATATATATATATATATATATATATATATATATATATATATATATATATATAATATATATATATATATATATATATATATATATATATATATATATATATAAATCGGTTTTGTTCAGGTGGAGTAAATATATATCGGTAATAGATAATTAAGTAAAAGAGCCGTATAGAGGTATATGATATAATAAAAAGTAAATCTTATTATGTGAGTTAGGTGGCTGAGCGTGTAAAGCGTTAGGCACCTAAACTATGCTTTAAAAACTATAACGGATTTTTCGCCAATAAGAAGTTATTTAATTTTAGAAATGCTTCATAATAATAATCGTTAATTAAATTTTATGGTTGAGTTCTGGCTGTGAAAGTGCCCGAGAACTGAAACTGCAAAAGCAGCAGAATCCTTTTTTTATATCAAAAGTTCAAGCGAAAATGGCAAATCACTGACAGAATATGAATTTTATCGTTGGTTGTTGGTAAAGATATACATTTCCTAGTCGAAAGGTCACTTGAAAATATCAAAGGCTCCGTAACCCGAGAGTTGATAGCTCAAGGATTGGGTATTGGCCGGAGATTAAAAGAGTGACCGAGGACTGTATTTCGAATATGACGTTAAGGTGTATGTGAAAGAATCGAGTGTCCATTTTCCCTCCGCTTTGTCCGATGTATGCAAAGTTTCATGAAGTGAGGGAATGGTATACTCATGATTATTTTTGCGTATAAATTTTTATTTTTTACTTGTAAATTATTCTTAGAAGATGTTTGAATGTAAGAAATCTATTAAAATAAATATTTAAAGTAAAATCACAACCAGGGGTCAAATCTGACTCTCCCATGGTATTAGCGTTACTATTCCGAGCCATGGTAGTTGAGGGTTAAAAACATTTCTGCGTATCATTAAAAATTGGGAATAGATCATCTACATATCTAAACCAGGTTTTTGTATATTTCCTAAACAGGTCGTTATTTAAAATTGTCATTTCTAGGTTGTGCATAAATATTATTGCCAAAAAAAAGGGGGAGGGGTGTTTAAATCCTATACCTAATTTTTGCCATTAAAATCAATCATTCAATTGAAAAAGTAATTTGGTTTAGTCCACAACGGCCTAATAATATTTTTATAATAAACAGGAATAAAGAAGTGGTACGCTGTGAAAAAAATCTCAAACTGGCGAGTACAATTATGTGTACAGTGTCCGGTGCCCACGGGCCCGAGTTTTAAGAACTATCTATTGATTTCTTACGTTGATACTTTAGTTCTTTCTAGTGTCTGACTTTTGTTTTAATAGCTTACATAATTTTAATTAATTTTCAATGCTTTTCCAATAGTAATAAATGATATATTTAAGTACGTTAACTAAAGCATTCTTCGTTTGCGCTAATAAATCTCCACTGTTCGATTTGTAGAAAAATAAGATTTCATTACAATGAACTCTTCGATGTTTTTGTCAGCACTGCTATCCGGCCAGTTAGAAGTATTTTGATGTAATAGCCTTTATTCAAAAGTTTAAATGGAACTGAGTTTAAATTATTTTTATGACTCGAAGAACCGAGGGTAGTTTTATATCGAGATTCAACAGTCAGTATGTCAGTCGCTTTTGTAGTTCAGTTAAACTTGGTATTTTCCTGTCTTTGATCTCGTTTTAAGTTTCAATAACTTACTACTTTCATTATTAGTTTGGTATCTGTAATATCTTTATTTAGTAAGTTCAGGAGATATCTGTATTAAATAAATGACCTTTCTTTAAGCCATTAAAAAGTTGCTAAAGTCCAAAAGGTTTAAAATAAAATAATACTTGAAAAACTTAGATCTTACTAAAATGCCTCCCACTCTTATTTGATAAGATGTAGGCCTAAACAACTATTTAGATGTGCATCCTAAAAAACTTGCTTCAAAATATTTCTTTTACTTATTTATTGTACTATTTGTAAGTACGATGAAGCCTTTGATATTGATTATATTGTTGTTGTTCTATAAAAGCAAACAGTTAAGTTAGTTAGTTTTTCTTTTATGTTCTTAACACATAACGAAATAGTAATAGTTATATTTTATTTTGACGTGTAATGTGTAGCAGCAAACTTTCAGAAGAAAATATAATATTTGCGATTGAAATTTATCCACATCCGTTTTTACATATCTTATGAAAGTGGTAGCCCAGAAATCCCTGCACACAGGCCCGATCTTACTAAGTTATGCTACTTATTTGAAACAAGTTTCAAGTATTTTATATTTTTAGAATTAATAAATATATCACCGACATATTTATTAATTCTAAAATGTCAAATATATATATTCACAAACTGCTAAATAAAATTATAAGTAAGGATTTTAACGAATAATTTTAAATAACAAGGAAAACACGAACCCGAAGCTTTCGCGTTTGTTATTCAAATGCCGCAATCAAATTGATTTTATTGGTCGTAAATCATCAATCATTAATTTATATACATGTAATGATATCTATAAATAAATAGTTTATCCCAGATTTATATTCAATTAACGCATTGATTTGTTTAACCAAATTTTGCTGCTGAAGTGTTACGGGAGTTGCATTCACATCGAGTAATTGATTTGTAATAATTGCTAAGCTTTCTAGCTATTGTTGTTATGTAGTTATTAATGTGTTTGCACAAACAACCGTCTCAAACATTAATTTTTTATTCCTAATAAATAATATATGAATAGGGGTAGAGTTTCTCCCGAAACGTACAGAAAATTTGATATTTTGCAGTTTCAGTTCTCGGGCACTTCCACAGCCAGAACTAAACCATAAAATTTAATTAACGATTATTATTATGTAGCATTTCTAAAATTAAATACCTTCTTATTGGTGAAAAATCCGTAATAATTTTTAAAGCATAGTTTAATATATATTACCGATATATATTTACTCCACCTGAACAAAATCGATTTTTTTTTCCAAACAAAAAATTTAAAAAGTACACTTTTTTATCTAAAGATCAAATCTAATTAACAAAGCTGTAATGAAAAACAATAACAATTCCAAAAAAGAACTTGTCTTTATTAATATGTATACATAAAAAAAGGAAACTGATATACACAATTAGGATTTCCGACATTCTAAAAAAATAAAAAATACTAAAGAAATATTAAATACTTCTTGTAAGCTTTATTTAGAATAAGATAGATTATAAGGCTATCAATGAATAATTCTTTTGTACCAAAACACAGCAGCAATATATTAAAATGATACAAATTAGTGGTTTTAAAATATAGGATTGTTAGGTCAAAAAGCTAGGCAAGAGACAACTGCAGTCGAACCTATTCAAATCATGTATACTTAATTTCTCGTTACCCTAATTCGCAAATCTCATGCCTCCAAATATGGAAAATTTTCAGAAAACAATAAAAAGTGCCTATTTAAATTTTTGTATTGATATATTGGAAATTATTGAAACAAAACATAACAAAAGAGTTTCCAGAATTAGATTGCGAAATTAATTCAGATATTTTGACTTTAAAAAAAAAATTTGGAGTTACGAGTCCTACAAAAAGTCACATGTAAACGGATTTTAGTAAAAACACTTTAGAAAAATAAATATAGTATATTAAGTAATCAAAAAATAATTTTAGTTATTATGCTGCAAATAGTCATGAAACACATTCTAACTGTTGCAATTTTCATTATAAATCCTAGTTGGAAGATTTTGGTCAAAGCAATATGGAATGCCGTGGTGGGGGGCTAAAATTTGGCATAGTTTATATAAACAGCTTTCATATAACGATATTTTCACTAAGCCTACCGTAGATACTCCAAACGTATGGAATCCGCGGCTTGCTGTGAATAACCTCGTTACACCTTACGGTTCAGGGAGAGAGAATTTCACTCATCACCACTTACGACTATTATATAAGACCGTATATTTGGAATTAGCAATCATTTAATTTACGCTTGAAAACGATTGGTATAGTTACCATCTGAAACCCTGTGAAACTGAAAAAAAATAGGCAATGTAATTTCGGTAAAATAAGTTTACTGAAAAGTATAAATTGTATACCACCCGGAAACAAAAAGGCTTGGATTCGCATCACATGTTTGCATCAATTCTTAGAATATATGTTAGTTATACAAATGCATTTTATTATTCGGGATGAGTTTCAGATATTATCTTTGAGGTCCAGCTACATAGTTGAATGATTCCATTTTTGACAAATTAAAAATCTCTACTAGCTCTTAAACATAACTCTGGGTTGCAGTGCAGTAATAAACGCTGTTGTTTTCTGGCATTTATTTTCTTCTTCATTGCTTTTTTGGTCTAAATTTGTTTTCTTGATAATTCTAACATAATTACTATATGTTGATTTTTCTGATTTATATAGGCTCCATGCTACAACTAGAATGGATAAATTGCAATTCAATTGTTAATATGTTTATTTACATTAGGAATCGAAATTTCAATACTTTAATTTAGAAGTCTACCTAGTTCCAAAATTTGCTAACATGTCTCATCAAAGGGCTCATTTCTAATTTCTATAACATTTGTAGTAGTATCTAGTATACATTGCGACATTTGGAATTACAATACTTGCGTCGGAGTTGCAAGTTTTTTCTAATTTCTAATTTAACTATATCAAAGTTTAGGAAATACCTATAAATACGGGGTTTTGAGATATGTAGATTCTATATTTTACGAGGCCTAAACCGCTGAGGATATCTAGTGTACAAGTTTGGACATATCTAAAGGATGTCCGGGGATATCCAGGGAGGTACGGGGATTTTTGAGGATATCCAAGGAATATCCGGTGATGTCTAAGGGATGTCCGGGGTTATCCCAGGGTATTTGGGAATGTTTAAAGAAAAAATTGGGGCTATTTCTATGGTAACAGAGGTGTTTCCTCTGTTTTTTTTTATTAAAATATCATCAGCTTTATGGTATACCCTTCATTCTCCATCAGCATATATGTTGTCCTATAATAATAAAGTCCGTAAAAATTAAAAGTGACATATCTCTGTTAATATTTGGGCTACTGTAGAACAAGTTTTAGATACTGCCTTTATGTGCGTGGGTAGCTCATATTCTGTAAGGTTATATTTTGCTTAGGTATATTTTGTGCACAAATTCAGTATGTTTTCCTAATTATTAAAATTATACTTACTGACTAAAGATAACCACAATCTAAATACTAATAGGTTATCATCTATTAATATTTAGATTGTGGTTATATCCTATAAACAGATACCGCCGAATTTTTAAAAAAATGTGGACCTAGAATGTTTGCAAATTAGGGTAACGTTTTGTAACCTAGCAAAATACTATAACACTTTTAGAAGGTATTGAAACAGCATAAGATGGTGGGTGGGTTTAATAGCATATTTCGTTTTTTTATATATAATAACACTCCCAATTTAATTAAGAAACGAATTTAGTATTCTAATACTTAAGTATTTAGTATTAGTTAATTCTAATACTTAGTATTCTAATACTTAAAGTAACCACTAGTCTGTGAAAATAAAAATAAGAAATATAATTATTTTGTATCGGATAAATTGCACCACCATAAGCCTTAGGAATGCAATATATCAAACAGTGACTGAATCATTATAACAAGCAATAATAGCCGGAATTCAATTACGCTGATATGAATACAGCACCCCTATAACAATTTAGCAGCAAAAATTAGATCGGAATATTGATTCAATATATGTCTTGATTAAATGGCTATAGGCTGCAGATATCATTTTCTGTAATAATTTGTAGATGATATACCACCTAGAAATTAATTTTGAATAGCCTCGTTTAACTTTAATTGTCCATTGTACTATTAATTTTGTTATTTAAGGTAAAATGATTACTAACAATAGTTAAAGAAATTTATACTACGAATACAGACTCCCTTAGACAGTTTCATAAAGTCACCACATCAATCGCTCATATGGCCATTTAATAGTAATATTATTACTCAGGGAACAATATTTGGCTCGATGTTGCCAGTAGATTTAGACTCCTTGCTTAAAACTACAAAACAGATATCTATATATTTAAAACACTAAGCCAAATGTTTCAGCAAGTTCATGAGAGAGTTGTACTGTACCAATTTACATGATTTTTTTTGAAATGATGGTCCGGTTACCGAGATCTTTCAACACTAGTTTTTATTTTGTTTTGTTTTATTGCAAATTTTTTCTATAAAAGCAATATGTTCTTCTTCAATAACATTTCTGGAGAATGTGCTGAATGCGTCTCATATTCTAAGGATTCCACTAGAAACTATTCGCGCCATCTAATGGAAAAGGCAGAACAAAATCTGCCGGGCCAGCTAGTATACAGGCAAATAGGATTACCGGTCTATAAACGAATGTAAAAGGCATGTCGAACCTTTGAGAATAAAATATCTTCTTTGTATTGTGTTCGTAATACTTGGGATCCATCGAGGGATTCCCGATAGGAAAAAAAATAGAAAAATTACTTCGCTGGGATTTGACTGGTACTACCTAGGCAGGCTAAAACAAGCTACCAAGGCCCTGGACTCATCCAAAAATCATGATTTTACTTACTAAGACCCGTTTATGAGTCATTAAAACATGGCGTTGACATATAGAGACTTCAGAGGAAATCTGCCGCAGATCTCTGCCAATAATATCTAAGCTGCATTAACTTTTGAATGAATGTTGCCTGTATACTATATTTATACGTTTCCTATATGTTAAGGGGTTTCAGAAAAGTGTATTCAAATTGATAAAATTAAATTTTCGTCGTTAGTATTTCAACCCAGGTCTTTCATTATCTAAGAAGGCGCTTTAACCAACCGAAAATCGACGGCCCTTCACAAACCAGTAAAATTTTATGTAGTGGAGCCGTTCTACAAGAAAATTTTATAAAAAAGAAACTACTCTTCCCCTCGTATTTTTTTTTCTTTGACTCTTACAAAAAAAAATGGGTATTTTGACAATTTTTTAAAGCATAAGTATGGCAATTTCTACTTCGTATTACTATGGGAACAACAATTTTTTAATTTCCGATAAAACTGACGTTTTAAACGTGTATGTCCAATAACCTAGAAAAGAACAAAATCAGCACGACAAAGAATTTTAAAATTTTCTTCATTATTTCACTTGCGTTTAGTGAATTTTGATAAAAGCCTGTAGAAAAATATAGTTTTCGTAGAACCTGGGAAACGTGACTGTTTTATATTTTTAAATTTAAGACTTTATTCTTTTCAATTAAAAACGATTCATTAAATCAAAAAATATTTTATTTCTTAAATTAAAAAAAAAACAATATTTTTTTTGTTTCAAAACAAAACAAAAACAAAAGCTTATGGGTAAGCCAAAAAGTTAACAATACTAAATAAAATTTTATTTTTGAATTAAATATTTTTTTTATATTTAAGCAACTACTAATCCCCTTTTTGAAAAAAATACTATCTAAAAATTAAATAAAATTTATTTATATAAAGAAAATATTTATTTTCTTGTTTAGAATAAGAGATTTGTAATTACCTATTTAGTTTTTCTCTTAAGGAATTGTGAACAATTGTTTTTATCTGCATTTAATTATAAAAATGCATTTTTTTTAATTTGAAGAATTATATCGAATTTCTCAGTTCATAATTAATTTTAAGTATAAAAAAACCTACATGTATAAAGATAAAACATTTAATGTGCTGGTTTGCATGAAAAATTCAAACGATTCAATTTTCAAATTGAATTGCAGTTTTTAGTCTTTGCATTAGACAAATACTTACATTTTGATATGCAAATTCGTGCCCACTAGAAATATATATTTTACATGTGTTTCTCAAGATTTATTAAATTCTACGTGAAATTATGAGGAAGATTAATTCTTTATGTCATGCGGTTTTTGTTTTTTTGTGTGTTATGTACCGGGCATAGAGTTCTAAAACCAGAGGAATTTTATGGAAAATTTCAAAATGCAGGAATTGGGTTTTAATAAAAGCTGCTATATCAATGCTTGTTTGTAACAAATGCTATTTTTATACAAGGAGGAAGAGCAGTTCCTTTTTCACTAAAATTTTCGGTATTTTATTATTAGATAAGAGAAGGCATAAACGTTAAATTCAATATTACCAAAACGATTACTCTAATCCCTCTTTGTTTAAAATCAATTCATTATTTAAAATAACTGAAGCATATGCAGAAAAAATGTAGTATTTATTTTCTTTCAATTTATCTTTGCTTTTTAATTATTTACTAAAAAAATGTTTTTAAAGTAGTTTTGGATTTTCTTCTTTAATAAGCCAAATTGACAGAGACGGCATTAGATTTTCTAAGATTTTTATTCTTACAAATCTTACATTCTTGGCCCATGTCAGTGATTTCTTTGCTAACCTATTTGTATACAAAATTAGTAAGAACCTTCTAAATATAATTTTACTAGAATTTCCTAGTTTTGACAAAGTAGTTTGTACACCTAACCCGCTATTTACTGGGCAATAATTAGGAAAATTATGTCACAAAGCCATGTTAACAACTAAATTACCAAACCCTAAACTTAACGGACAGTGTAGAACTCACCCTTTGTCAACAAGTTTAGCTTATAAAGTTACAATGAAAATTGAATAGCTGAGGGTCTCCTCCACCTTGGGATTTGAGTGTTATAATAATAAGTTAAAACTAAATTTGGGATACGGTGGTTTTGAGAATACATATGTATATGGAAATTTTAGTTGATTAATTTCATGGGAGGAATGTATTTAGAAAACTGAACTGAATGTTAACTACTAGTTATATAGTTGTGTAAGCTAATTAAATTAATTTTTTCGGACGAAAAAATACTCAGTTTATATTGGGCAAGTCTAGGTCTCATTTAATTTTTATATTATTACAAATTTACACTCAGGGTAAATAATAGGTGGAGTAGCGAGTTTAGGACAAAAATTAAAATCACGTTTTTCAAAAAAGAAGCCGATGCTTTGACTAAATATTTATTCTGCTTCAGGGATAAAAGAAAGAAAAGAAAACATCATTTTGATTTTTTTTTCTTTCAAAACAATGTACACTCCTTATACATAGACTGTCTGAAGAAACTAATTAATATATTACCTGGTAAGACCCAATTATTAATAAAAGAAAAAAATTACCAGTAATTTCTAGAGACATTTTTTTTTTAATTTTACGGTCAACTACTACTATTTTTAATAGCGATATAAAGTTATTTTATTTTATTTGTTCAACAAACCAGAAAAATGTATTCTTTAACATACCTATTAAAACAAAACATGGCATTTTATATCAAAACACAAAATGATAAAGATATCCAATTAAAACTTGTAGAAGACAATGGCGATTTTCACAAGATTTTAAAAAGAAACGTGATATTCAGTATGGATTGATAGACAACAGCAACTAAGGTCCCAGCTTGATCTGGCATGACTATTAGACATACCATTGTGTGTTTGATCTGGCAGGAGAATAGTCGATATTTTTTTTATAAATATTATTGGAATTATTGCGGCAGCGACTTTTTATTTTGGCATAGAGTGTATTCACTTGTTATGATTACATTGAATATTAAGGCTTAGTTTGCCAGTTCTATTTACAGTATTATTTAAGTTTAAATAAATCATTTTGCTGATAATTCCCTCAAAGTAGTTTTTCCCTGTTTTCAATATTATTAAAATCAAAGTCGTCTCCCGAACTAAAATGGTGTTCTGCTAATGCCTTACAATTAATAAAATAATGGTAAAGAGTAAACTAAAATAAATTAAACGTTGTGTGCCTGTGATAACAATTATATTTTTTTTCATAAAACATAATAGAAATATATTTGGTTTTAATGGAAAAAAATCGGTAAATTTCTTTTATCTGGAAGTTCTCCCGTTGTGAATCTCTCCTTATATTAGGAATAGTACAGTGCAACCCAATTTAGTTCTGCACATGGTCATTTAGTAACACATACACACTATCTTTACAAACATTTTTATTTGACGCCATTTTTTTCCACCGTGTTGGATTCGTCCAATATTTAACTAAAATAAATTGATTTTTATCACATTTAATTTTCCTGCAAAATTTGAACTCATTTGAATAAGAAGATTTTTTCACATTAATTTTTTATTTTTGCTGCCATTTTGTTTCGCCATCTTGAATTTGTACCAAAATTTTACCAGTTTATTTCTGTTCCACATTTAATGCTTCCACAAAATGTGTGAGATTTAAGTAAGTACTTTTCTCAGGTTGTTTTTATAAATAATTTAATAGGCCGAAATTTTGTTTTGCTACCTTGGATTCGCACCAAAATATTACAAGTTCATTCTCGTGTAACACTTGATTTTTGTGCAAAATTTGAGATACATTTTAGACCGCTATTTTGTTCTGCTATATTGGAATTTTACCACAATATTACCAGATCATCGCTATATGGCTCTTAATTGTTGAGTAAAATTTGAAGTCCATCGGGAAAGTAGTTTTTTAGCTACGCCTCGAACTAACAGACTGACAGACAGACCGACAGAATATCGTGTAATGTTAAACCTACAAAGGTGATTTTTTCACGATATACAAATTTTATTTAGCCGTAATTTCGTTCAGCCATCTTGAATTTGTACTACAATTTTACCAGTTTATCTGTATACCATAATTAATTCTTGCAAAAAATGTGAAATCATTCTATTAAGTAGTTTTTTCAGGTTAATTTTTGAAATATTTTATTAGGTAAGCAGCCATTCGTACCAAAATTTTGTCAGCTGATTTCTACGTAATATATCAAGTATTACGAAGTTTTCTAGTAATCATTTTTTTAACATTTCACTAGACCGACATTTTTTTTATCCATATTGGATTTTTACCAAAATGTTGCCAGGCTATCCCCGTATGACTCTTATTTTTGGACAGAAACTCAATCGAATAAATGCTATGACAGACAAACCGGCGGAATTGGGAAAACAGCATTTCGGCATCTATAGATCCTAAAACATGAGGATCTGAAATAATCTCGTGGTGATTTTTCACGATTAAAATACTTAATAAAAAAAAATATGTAAATTGACCTTTACCCCGAACTTCCCACGTAACTAATTCCTCCACACGCAGATAACACAGTTTTTACACATATAGCAATTAAGTAATAACTTTATGTATAATGTACAGGTTGAAATGAAAATGACTACAAATATTTAATTTAGAGCACTACTCAATGGCTGCTCTTTTAAAATTTATATTTTTTAGAAAGCCGGAAATATTGCTGTTGGGCTGTCGGAATGCATTACAAATAGTCATTTTAAATGCTAGTTAAATTATTACATCGTACTAGCTTTAAAATTTTTGTCATCTGATAATTAAAAAATAATAATTTAATAATAAATTATTGCTTTAATTAATATTTTCTAAATTTAAGAAACCAATTCTTTTGAATAAATAAAAATTATAATAAAAACGCTTTCATTTTTTAAATTTTGCGCCACTAACTAACGAAAAATATAAGAGCGGCAATGATGAATCAAGTTTTTTACAAACCACACGTCATACTAATGTCTTTCATAACGACAAAACGAAAATGTATGGTGACAACCATTTTCGGACGCAAAATGTTCATGAATTTAGACGGAAAAATCGACAGACTATGCCCGTGCTTTAGTAATGTTAATGTGTAGAAGACTTAACCCCGTATTAGCGAAAAATGGAACAGCCATAAAATATAAGTACATATTTTGTTATATTGTTTTAGTTTTACGTGATATTGTTCTGTATTTTGTTTAATTGTTTATTTATAAACTGCATATGTATCTTCAAACATCGGTTATTTCCAGGACCATAGTATATTTACGAAAAGAAAATCGTTTGCGAACTTTGCTTTTTTAGCGTATCTATATTTAATTGATTCTATGTATTAAATTAAATATAGATCAAGATAAAAGTAACTTTTGCCAACCAAAATTCATACAAAGTGAAAATTTTACAAGTACCGTAAAACCTGCCTACTTTGCCGAGAGGTATCAACTTTGACCATCTATTATGAACATATAGAAATATATTTTTTTTAATTTGGCAACGTTGCCGAATAAGTTGGCATCAGTTTTCTACTTTCCAAAGGAGTACTTGATTGCTCAGTACCCTATGCGATCGTGTAAGATTGTCTCGTGCTCGAAGGTCAGCTGAGAAAATTTTATCAATATTTTGTTCTGTTGTTCTAAGATTTGGTGCGGTCTTATTTTTTTAAATACTTTACTTTTACTTTCTTACTAAAAGTAGATATTACAATTTAACCTAAAATAAAAGAAAACGTGGTTTTACAATAAAAGTGAAGTGGGAAATTTTTTCAGCCAATTCTTTGAAAGCTCTTGTTGGGAAAGCTTTTAGATTACTGAGCTCAGAGCTATTAATGCTAATACACCCTATTTTTTAAATATTGTTTTAAAACACCTCTGTATGATTTTTGATAGTTTCCACAATGAATTTTATAGACAAGGTTTGAGTGGCCTGGTCAGTCCAGTACATGCTAACTTAGTTATGGACGAATTAGTCGCTTGCTTTTCTACGCAACTTTTAATTTACTTTAATACCTACCATCTCTAAAGTTTACCTTGGAATAGAAACCGAGGGGCAATTATCATTATTTGATACCATGGTGAATAGATCTAATGATGGAGTTTTGAAAACCAATTAGTTCTTAAAGCTGCTGCTTTAGGGCTAGTATTAAATTACTTATCAGAGCATTCCACTATGTATAATAAAAAAATCCTTGTTATGGAACTCTTAAAGTCAGTAGCCCTAATTATAGAGAATAAAATAAAATTAAAGTAAAACCCATCTTAAAAATAATAATTGTCACTTGTTAATTGAGTTTTAAATGACTATAAAGGTATATTATCATAAAAACAGAACAAAATCGTCAAAAAAAAGTCAATTATTACAAACTTCCCTACATAAATCTTTTAGAAAACATCCCAACAAACATCATCAAAAAATATCCTGTTAAGTCTTCATTTTACAACACCCACACTTTTTATTTCTTTATCTTTTATTTATTACGAAACTAGCCCAAACATAGATTTGCATTAAGCATTGCTAAAAACTACGAAATGTTATGAGCAATGTCAAAAAAGTACTTTATACAATACAATAACATCAAAAAACATAACTATGAACTATTTAAAAAAGTATTAAATTTAAATAATCATGTCACGAGATTAAAATACTTCAAAACACTAGAAATAAACAATGAGTGCAGTTTTACATACTAAAAACATCACAATGTCCTTTTCAGGCAATACAAAGAACAAACGAAAATATCTAGCCCAAAATTATTTGCATTGGTCTTCATCCTAATTAAACTGAAACTCTAACCATACAAAGTAGGACGACGTTCCAGTGCAAAAGTAGTGATGCATCCTAACGAATGTGAATTCCAAATCTGGCCATAAACTCCGGACTATTTATCATTTTAGTTAGAACTTTATAAACAACTATATTAAACTGTGTTTTTACACCACTGGAGGACAAGTATCCAAGTATTTAAGGTAAAACCTTTTCTATAAAATTCCTTGTGAAAACTGCCAAAAATCATGTGTAGGTGTTACAAAACAATATTTAAAAAATAGTGTGTATGAGCATAAGTATGATTTTAGGGAATATCAACGCAGCAAATAAGAAAGAGCGGCATTAGCAGAATACCATTTTAATTATAGTTAAAACCATGATTGAATAATGTTAAAATCTTAGACAGGGAAAAAACTACTTTAAGCGTTATATCAGCAAAATGATCTGTATAAACCTAAATAACACGGTAAATAAAAAAACTGGCAAACAAGGCCTTAATATTATATATAATTATCTATAAAAATTAATACAGACATACTATATTAAAATAAAAAATCACGGCAGCAATAATTGAAATTATATTATTAAAACAAAAAAAATTGTCGGTTATGCTGCTACCAGATCAAAATAAAAACAATTTGGGAACTAAAAAATATATGTAAAAAAATTTTAAAAAAAGCTTTTATTTATTAACTATTAAACTGAAAAGCAAAAAATAATTAAACTTACATAAACACATAATTTTTAAAAAAATGTATACTTCCTATTTCAAGTGTAAGGATGTTTCACTCCTCAAGCTTTTAAGAAAATATTCAAATTTTGAAAAGTTCTATGTTAAGGAACATTTATTTTTTGTTTTTTAGATCAATAGTTTATAAATAAAACGTTTTTTTAAAGAATATGCTTTACATTTAATTTATTTTGCACTTTTTAGCATTATTTTTTACGCACCCTGTATAAATAAGATATTCACGATTGGACGCCATAATATTGTATTGTCATTGGGCTTATATATGTATAATAAATATTTATTTACTTATTTAATTGATGTAATACCGACAATTTAACCTAAGTTTAGAATAACATCAATAAATGTATTACAGCGTAAATATAAAAATAAAACAGAAAAAATTAATACTCACAAATACTTATTTATTTATATCATACTTATTATAATTATAGTTACCTAGTAATTACTTAATATACCTAAATAGCGAATCGGATACATTCTCTAGCTAAAGGACAAAAAGTTAGAAACTAGATATTTAAAATTCGAGAAAGCTTCCTTTTAAATTTTTGTCGGTTTGTAATATTAAATATGTTAACAGATGGGTATGTTAGAAGAAAGTCATTTGTAATTAAACTAGATCTTATAACAGATGAGAGTTTCTCCAAATTAGACTTTGTCTCTGACAACATGTGGCTATTCAGGATTTTAACTAAAAATAAAATATAGCTTCTTTCCTTTTAGAAAATTTGGTTATTTCAAACTCTTTGCGGGCATTTTCATATTGATGGTAGTCTAAATTCTGTCCGTATTTTTTTGCGAAATAAATGGTTTATACATTTATTTTGAACCGTTTCATTGCCCTTTTATATACCTCTGTTCCAGGGTCCCATATGAAAGAAAAAATTCGAATTTGCTACGGACGTACATAAAGTTAAGCAGTCTTACTCTATATGCAAAATTTATTGTATTCTGTATGTGATCCCTGAAGTTAATGGAAGATAGAAAGGTAACACCTAAGTGTGTTTGTAGACTCTGTTAAGACTGGTATTACCTATTTTGTAGTCATATCTAATAAATTCATTTTTATTTTTAAACGTCATGATCTAACACTTTGATATATTCAGATCAACTCTGTTTTCCTCACTCCGCATCTTCACAGTGTCAACATCTATTTGTAACATACGATAATCATGCATCCAATTAAAATTTACAAAAAACTTAAGGTCATCCGCATAGAACAAACTTTTAGAGACTATGAGAATTCCAGGCAACTCGTTGACACATAGCACAAAAAATAAGGGTCCCAAATTACTGCCACGTGGAACACCAGACACTGCGATGAACTCTCGTGACATACTTCCGGCAAACCTGACACTCTGATTTCGGTTTAAGGTAATTATTGCAAAAACCAAACCCTAGAAGTTTATTCAGTAACCGATCGTGAATCGTGGGGTACCGTATCGAATACTTTTGAGGAATCTGTATACACGACACCTATTTGTTTACCATCTTCTAACGATCTACTTATAAAATTTGTATAAACGGTAAGATTAACAATCAAAGATTTTCTAGTTGTAAAACCATGCTGACTTTCAGATATTTTATTTTTTGTAACCTGTTCAAATCTTGTATATGATATGCTCAAAAACTTTGACGAACGAGTTTAGAATCGAGATGGGTCTAAAGTTCTCTATATTGTAAGATTTACCTGACTTATGGCTTTGAACAATAATACTGTTTTCCCAATAGTCTGGAAATGTATTGGACATAACTAATAAGTTAAATAGAATAAATAATGGATATTGCAAACTCTCACCAGAGTTTAATAATATAAGGTGGTATTTGATCTGGACCAGGGGATTTTTTTGGCTTTAATTTTTTTATAACTTACTGTATATCCTCCATCGTTATATTACTTATTTCGTAATTGTCCTGGGGAAAGTTGTCATATTGCGGCTTAACGTCTATTTCACATGTAGAGGACTGACTATATGCCTTGTCAAAAACAGAAACGAAGGACTCCACATGGTCTATACCCTTGCGAAGCTCCATCCTATCCTTGAATATTTTGGTAGCCTAGTGACCTCCACGCTGATTTTTAATGTAACTCCAGAATGTATTTTTATTTAGAGTTATCACTGATTCAATCATTTTTTATATTCTTCTTTTGCTTTCCTAATTAAAGTTTTTAATTGTTTTCTACATTCCTTATATTCACTTGATTCTAATCTAGATCTGTTCCTTATCCTATGTAGTCTATTTTTTTGTTTTATTTTTTCTTTTATTACAATAGTAAACTAAATCGGATACCTTGGCTTTTCATTTATATTCTTGTATTTAGGGACGGTCAGGTCAAAGATTTCAAAATTATTTGCATAAAAACTATTAACTACTCGATCTAACTTGTTTCCGTTATAAGTATTAAGAAACGCCACTCCGTGTTAGCAAAGCTGTCATATAGAGCCCTAAAATTTCAATCTCCAATAATGCTTTTCGACTGCAACTCTGCCTCAAATTTTATTAAAAGTGGAGTGTGACGCAAATCAATAGGTACTATCGGATCTTCTTCTCGTGAAAACTTAGCCGAAAAGTTTTCCAAAACAAGATCAAGGGTCCCGTTATTACAATTAAAAATATTATTAAATAATTTCATACAATGCATATCTACAAAAAAAAACCCAAATGTTTTATTATCTCATTCCCACTACGTTGGTTAAATATTTCCCCTGTTATTAAAGGAATATCGAAGTTCCCTATTATTAATACTCTTGAACTTGAAAAATCGACACAGTTTTCCATACCATTTAATAAATCTATATACACCTGTACATTACTTTTACATTTTATATAGCAACTAATTATTACAAAAGTGATATTTTTGAGAGTAAATTTTAGTGCAAGACATTCTATTTCATTAGGAATAGTTATGGCGATTTCACGATAATTAATTGCAATTAAAGTATCACCGCCGCGATTTTCTGATACTAAGTCAGTTTTTCTATCCTGTCTGAAGACCACATATCTGTCATCGAAAAATTCAACTGAAAATACATCTGTGCTCAGCCAGGTTTCAGTAAGCAGTATTAGATCGTAATTTTATGACATAATATTTGCTTGTAAAATGTTCGCTTTTGTTCTAATGTCTTGGATATTTTGATAATATAACCAAACTTCTTTAACACTCATTGTAAATATTAAATCAACAATAGCTATTTAGTATAAATGTTAGTACATATATTCATCAATAATAAATTCTATTTTGATTTACTTCTATCAAACATATGTATATGTAAAAGTTTTAAATTTCTAACCATAAAGTATTCCTTAAATTTAAGAATGCAAGGAATTTATTAACAAAAAAAGAGAAATAAGTACCTATTTGGAAATATCTTGCTATTATATCTTAAGAGTCCCACAACTACAGTAAACTATCGTCTACATTTCACTGGAGCTCTTTTTGGAACGGCTGAATTGCCTCGTCATTTTTGGCTTAGTGCCACTAGAATTTGACGGAATCTCTTTTAACTTTTCCATCTTCTCCCCATCGGCCAGTTGTAATTCTTTGCTATTATTTCCTGTCTTATCTTTCTCCTTTCTTGCTTCAATATTAGTTTGTTTCAGAGCATCTTGTTCCCCAGTAACCTCTGGTGGTGCAGATGCCATCTCAGGACTTAAAGTCACTAAATTATTCCCAGTGTGAGGTGTTGAATGAGCACTTTGGATAAGGCGTTGTTCAATAGGGCTGGATATCTGTATTGACGCTTGTGTCTCCACTAATTCATCAACAGTGTACAAAGTACCCTCTATTAATAGCTTATTTCCTCTGATTACTGCGGGCTTGTTCAGCTGTCTAACGTCTTTTAGATGAAAATTTATCCTTTAACAAGGATATTTGATAAATGTTTCGTTCCTTGTGTTTTCACTTAGGAGCTCATGCAAAACAGGCCGGTGGTTTCCTTCCTTTTACTCAATTATTCGAGTACTTGATATTTCCAAATAATTTAGTTTAATATTTAACTTAGTTAATAATATATCCAAAACTAATTTCTTATTGTATTGATTATTTTCCTCTTCTAGGCCGTGAAAAACTTTTCCCCTTTAGTTTCCGTTCAACAAATCCAAAGCCCTTTTTTAGTTCTGCATTTTCTTCCTCCAAATTCTTGACTGCTTGTTTTAGCTGGCTAATTTCCTGGTCCAATGTTGAGTTAATAGTTTTTACTTCTTTCCGTAGTAATTTGATGTTGTCAGTCAGTGATTGATTCATTGATGTTAATACAGAATATATATTTTTAATATTAGGTTCCTGCACTTTAAAAAAAATATGCATAAATTCTGCACAATTGTGTAGATTTAGTACACAAATTGTGTCTGAATGTGTACTTGGAACAACTTTGTCCAGAAAATGTACACATTATTGGTTAGAATTAGTTGTATATATTTTGTGAATAATTGTGTATATCTTCTTAACAATACTGTGTTGAATTAACATACAATATATATAAGATTTTTGCACAAGACAATGCATATTTTTTGGACAATTTTGTATAGCAAATATTTTAATAACATCAATATGCATTTTCTTCAAACAATATTGTGCATAATTATTGCACAAATTGTGAACATTTTTTTTTATTTAGCACAAAATGCACATCCTTTCTAAAATATGTGTGTGCATAATTCGTGCATAAATTGTCAACATTCTAAGTACACAATTGTGCTTTATTGTAGAGAATACTTTTTTTCTGGATAATATTGTACATTTTTTATGCACAAAATGTTTATGCTTTCTAAACATTTTTTGATAACTATGAAAATATGTGAAATAACGAAGCCAAACCACAATTAACTACAGAACCTTTAGTCAAAAATTATGTCAAATAAAAAATAATTTTTATTAAAAAATTGGTTTTATTCAACGCAGCAACTCCAACTGGATGTAGATAAACTTCTTGGTAAATACCTTTTGAAATCTCGATGTTACGTAACTAAAACAAAGAAAAATCGGAGTGAAAGTATATAGTTTTTTAACGACTGAACATAATACTTATTCAAAATACAATGTTTTGTAAGATTAGTTAAGTTTTTTTATTTTAAAACAAACAAAAACGGGTTACTGCAAATGCCATATTCTAAATTACATAAGAGCCGAACATGATTTGCGTTTTGTGAAAATAAAGCGAGATAGACTTTGAGGCATATTTAACACAAATTCAAGTTCTTTCACATTTTAATGTGTTACTCGGGAACTCATTATATTTTAAAAACGGTTAAGTATCTTAAACTGATATATCTTCTTTGTTTTTATATAAGATTTTATGAAATATTTTTATAAGCATTGAATAAGGCTTACCATATAAATTAATCCTTAAAAGCAACACGTTTTTTCAGTTTATTGTTTTTAAGTTCAGAGTTATTATAACCTCTCAGAAATAGTTGTATTTATATATTATGTCAATAGGTATAAGTATATACCTGTGTATAGCATAGTCCTATTTGCTTCAAGAGTACAAAACTGGAGATTCCCCGTGGTAGAATATTTTAAAAACATTACTCTCAAAGAAAGTATTTTTTTATAAATCTGCAGTCTATATAAACCAAACAACCTTTTATGTATGTTGCCCATGTCTGCGGTCCAATCAGGGCCCGGATGCGTGAGGTTACACAAAATATAAACGTAATTGTTCAGAAAAAATAAATAATTTTGTTCTGAAGATTTTAACACATAACGCTATTGGTATGTTTACACAAGTTTTGTTCTTAAAATCTGAATAATGTTGTAGTTTAGTAATACACAACGAATATTAGCATTTTTAGCATTGCTTTGTGGATAAAATATGTATAATTTTGGCTAAAAAACGCTACACAAATGAAGGTACCTATTTTGAATACTCCTGTATGTATTTTCTGCACAATTGTATAACATTAATGCACAATTTTTTCTGAATACATTATTGAGAATTAAGGCATAGTGATTTTTTACCGTGTTCCCATTGGTATATACTTAATTCGGATTGGGAGTCTTAAGTGACGACTCAAACAGTATAACTGTACTTCTATCAGCGTCGTACAGTGTTTTACTGATTTTGTAATCAAAAAAGCCGAATTTTGTATGACCTTGTTAATCAGTTAATTCTGTTTTATCTTTCGCATAGTCAGGCATGTTTCAAACCAATATCAGTCAATTCCGATAACGGGACTGTTTTTTACGTTTAATTTATAATGTACTTTTTAGCATTTTTTCACGCACCCTGTATGAGATATTCACAACAATTTGTTCATACAGCCCAAGTATCAAAAGTGTATTTTGGGAACAAGAAGCAAAACAAAGTTTTTAGAAGAAATGTGGTTTTTGCGGAAAAGAGATTTTTGTTTCTCTTTTTTATTTATCTAGAAGGGCCTTAAATTTTACACTACTTAGGGTAAAACTAAAAAAAATAAGACTAACCTAAATAAAACAACGGATAACACATAAAATATCAAAAAACAAAAATATTAATACATATATGTATAATCTAGAAGACGAACAATTCTAACTCTAGAGTATAAGTACACTTTAATCAAGGTTGCAGTAACTTAAAATTTTACCACCTTAAAAGAATCACAGATGAAAAGTAGTCTTGTTTATTCCCAAATTCGCTTAGTTCTTTATTGGCCTTAAGTAAAATTTTACATTATAATGCGCATCATAGTGATGTTTTACGCAGAACGGCAAGAGCCAGAAAATCGTAGTTCGAATTAGAAGACTCAGTCTATATATTTATTAAATTGCTTCATATATTACTGGACCCTCGTTAAAATTCTACGGCTCTAATACTCTGGTGGAAACTAAATAAACTGCAGTGTTTAACGCCTGATTTCGAATTTAAAATAAACGCAGTTCAGATAATGCATGACATGAAAAACTTTGCTAGTACCCATAGAATTATGCATTTGAATTTACAAATACTAATAACATTAATAATGTTTTTATTGAGTGATAAAACACCTAAGTATACTCACTCTGGCTATATTTTATTTATAATATTGTATAAGAACCGCATTTTTAGAAGATATTTGTTTTATTAACAAATTTAATATTAATTAATTAAATTAATATTAGTTATTTAAGTAAACAAATAATATGCAGTTCCCTAAATAAGCAAATAAGATAATTTAGAATTAAATTGAAGTAAGTTGTTGAAGTGTAAGGGCTGAATTAAATATAATTAGAATTATATGAATATAACTTATTGAATAGGACAAGCTGGCTCTGATTGGTTGTTTTTACTGTTTTAGTATCAGTATCAGAGTGCTGCAAGACGTTAATTTAAAACAGAGATTTTCTATTTTTTATGAAAAATAAGCTAGTTTATAATGTTGAAGATAGTTTTACTTCATTGCGGTGGCTGGCTTTTAATTACAGTTTGTTTAATTTTAAAAATAGTCAGCTGAATATCAACTAAATGTAACACTTTAACTAAAGTCAGAGCGTGATTAAATAAATAGAGGTGATGTATGTTGTCTGTATATTTTTAGATCAATGAAAAAAACCTATTTCTGGATTCGAATAGTCAAAAGGAACGTCAAGTGATCGACATGTTTTTATCATAGCTCGGTAAAGTAGGTACGATATTTTTAGTGAATATTTATGTAAGTCAAATTAGCTAATAGTTCAACATTTTGATTAAGGAACGTATTGAACAACAATCGTTCATTAACTATTAAGTACTCGTTGTTTTGCAATGAGATTTAATTAACTGCCTTGTTCTTTAAGTTTCGTGTCTCTACTGATTAAAAATTTGTGTTAGGCATTTGTGCTTTGACTTTACGGCGTTTTATAATATATAAAACTACGATTCCCTCTTACCATAGGTTTATAGAAAGAACATTATAGGAAAATCCAGGATTATTTTGTTTTATTTATATATATATATATATATATATATATATATATATATATATATATATATATATATATATATATATATATATATATATATATATATATATATATATATATATATATATATATATATATATATATATATATATATATATATATATATATATATAATATATATATATATATATATATATATATATATATATATATATATATATATATATATATATATATATATATATATATATATATATATATATATATGGGAAATAACTTAAACCAAATATGTAAACTAAATCATTAGTTAGCAATAAATATTGATTATAACCAAAGGTGATATAAGTATTTATTATTCAGTCAACTTCAACTATTCTAAAAAAATATGAAATAGGAAAAAATGCTTTGTTTAGATTTCTTCGGTCAATAATTGCAAAATAATTTATCAAGTATGTAAATGCATTTCTCTTATTGCGCATGTGCTGTTCAATATTTTTATTTTGGCTTTGCTATGTTTATACTATATTTCAGGTTCTGAGATAAGGTAATATGTCATCTTACATAAGATCCCTGTACAATTGTAAAAATATCAATATAATACACGATAACATTATTATAAAACCAATAACTTCAATGTCCTAAATATAAACTTATTTACACACTTGTCGATTTTCCAACGTTTTATTTAGCGTCGGATGCCATTTTAGGCCCGAGTGAAAACATATTATTTTTTTTCATTAAGAATTTAGAGAAATCTGTATTTTCGTCTATTTCTTTTTTTTTCTGTTTATCTTTTCGTATAATAAAAAAATATAGACTCTTCAATATTCGGCTATACAATAAATTTCATTTTAACTTTTTTTTAAGACAACGTTTTTTTAAGTAAATGAATACACATTTTTTAAGTTACTTTATATTTTAATGATGATGATTGAGTCTAGAGGTTTAAGGATATTTTTATGTTTTTAAGAGTAATTGCTAAAAGCTAAAGCTATATGCATTACTCCTATTAATTGACATAAATACTATTAGAAATTATTTTTTTGTATTTTTGTAAGGGTCATAGTTCTAGTAGTCATAGTATTCTTATAATGTTTTGGCCTCTAATGACAATTTCACTAAAATACGTTACTTTATATTAAATTCTAAAAAAATATGTTTAAAACCCCCATCTCGATTTCTTTAGTTGTTTTGGAAGTATAAAAAATTGCATTCCATAAATATAGTATTCAGAAGTGTAGTTGCATTGCCAGTCCTAGATAACAAGCAAAGGAAAGCTTTTTACTTGGATTGTATCTGAGGCTTTCGTTATCTCGTTTACCATAAAATTCATCAAAGAATTTGCGAGTGAATAATATTGTTGTTGCGACAATGGGCACGATCGCATGTGATACTATATCTAGGCTCTTAAGTCAATCCAATATACTATCAGATATTTTAGACATAGCGAATCTCTCACTTGTATTGTAAATTTAAAAATAAACACATGCATCATTTGTTACACAACAAACGGACTGAAACATTCTATAGCAGTCCATTGCGTTTTCATTCATAGCGGAAAATAGTCTTTTATTACACCTTATTTATTATTAGCGCTGACATTGACTTTTTAACTATATAATTCATAGCATTAACGATTTGTTTATTGCAACATAAAAATATCCTTTCATAAATTTAAACTGCAATTATGTTTTGACTGCTCCACGTGCACCATGAAAATGAAGCACATAAGCATATTTAGCCGGTTATATAGATGATATATATTCGGAAAAATATAGCCATAAAGAGGACAGTAACCAAAAACTTAAATTATTACTTTTTCTTACTGTTTAGATCACGATCTTTGATATTTTAGTTGCATGTCATTTTTTTACTTTGAATACTTTAAAGTTTTCAGTAAACAGTGTCGTACTTTTACCATGTATATAATATCTTATAAAGTGACGTGTGCTAGTCATGCTATTGCTGCACAAATTAGACAAAAAAACGAAACAAGCCAACATTAAAGAATAGCAAAAATTTCTGGGCAAAAAATATAATAAATGTAGGGATTTTTGCATTTCCCGCCAGTCATTTATTCAATTAAAATCATGTCAAAGGAAATAACATTCTTTAAGAATATTTAATACAGAGATTGGTAAAAGAAAGTTAATCAATAAATATAAGTAATAAATCCATAAAATATATAAAAAAAATTGATGTTGAACTTTATCATTAAAGGCATGCGAATCAGATAGGACTTAAATTTTTTTTCTGTCAATATAAAAAAAACTTTTTGTATGAAAACTTTGGATTTTCTGTAACGAAATTTTTTAATGAGGAGATTAAAACTAGATTTAGGAATTACGTAAAGATTCTAAATTCTAAATATCAAAAAGTGTCATCTACTCACTTGTTAGGTTAGGAACAGCTTACATTAAAAAAATTAACTTATTGTATGTCACATATGACGAAAAATTTTTTATAAATTTTTAAAACCTGGGGAATTGAAAATTATCATTATTTTGAAATTGTATAAAAATAGAAACTTACAGAGTGATTAGTGAGAAAGTTAAATGAATACGATCATCAATCAATAAGTCGACGATGAAGCGGGACAAAGGATCTGTTGAGAGACATTTGTGTGTTAAGACTAATGATCCTGTGAGACAGGTCCAGTTGGTTTCTATATATTTTCTCTTTCTCTTTTTTTTGCTGAACAGATTGACAAATAATTTTAATATAATAAAATTTTTCAATCACCCTTGTTTTATAAATTTTAGTTATTGTTTTTTAGAATGTATATATATATATATATATATATATATATATATATATATATATATATATATATATATATATATCTAAAAAAAACTAAATGACAAGCAAATTCCGAATAAATAAATACTATGTCCTTTATCAATAAACGAATGGGATTTGACATTACTGTTTTTGTAGCATTTATTTTCAAGTAATTTGTTATCAAAAAAAACTTTAAACTTAAGGGAAAAGTGTATTAAAAACACATTTAAAATTCGATTCACCGTTTGGTACAAAACACATTTTTAAAAAACCTTTCATTGATGTTTGTATTCATTCTATCAGAAACTGATATAATGCCTAATACCTTCTGTTTGATAATACTTATTCCAAAATTTGTATATATCATTTTTAAGTGTTAACAATGGTTTTAAAATTTTGTTTCCCATTCACTTATTTGCCAACCCAGCTTAATTTCGAATTTGGTTAACAGAATCTCTCTTTCAAAGAATAATAGTTAATTTTTTTATTATTGTTTAAAACTTGGTCGAGTCCATCCTGTTTTCTAAATCACGTCGACCTTACCAATTTAATCGCCCAAAAGTTCACTAAATCGAAAAACCCAATTTTTTAATATCAATTTAGAATTAAGTACGTGGCTACAATTGTTTCCTTGTTTTGTAAATTGGCTACCTAGACAGCCTTATTATTATTTCATAAAAATCTTTTAAAAAATATTCAAAATATCAATTAAACAAAACTAACTTCTCCCATGCAAAAACATTAAGAAATGTTACTTGCTATTAGCATGTTCAAGAAACAATATATTTGAAAAGATGATTAGGAAAGGTTGATAAGTAATCCTATTTGGTTTTTTAACATAATTAATACGTATTGTGATATGTGACGCATATGTTAAATGTTTTATTATTAGTCTTGTTGATGTATGGTGTTTTTTTAATGTAAACTGTGCCTAACCTGATAAGTGAGTAGACGACACATGTTGTTGCCCGCTACTCACTATTCGATCATTCGTCCATTTGTTGATTCATCCGCCTAGGGTTGCGCGGCAGTTCCGTTTTTTGGGCGAATAATCAAGTAAGTTTTGACTTCGTCGAACCGTTCGTTCGCATCAAATCTTTTGTTTTTTGTATTTTGTCCAACAGTGAAATGCATGCGAATCAGTTAAATAAAAATGGATGATTAATGTGGAGAAAATATTCGCCCATTCTTTGACTCGCCCATTCGAATGGAATAGTGAGACGGAATTAGGATTAATACCTATATTTCTTATGCAATATATGCAATAAAATATATAAATAGAAAATTTAAAACGAAATAAAAATATTTTTGAGCAGTCAATAAATGTATAATGAATGTGAACATTGTTTTTTTTATTAGAGATTACTCCTTGTAACTGGAAGTTGGTCTTAAAAGGCAGACCTTGACAAAATACGAAAGAACGATATAATTTTTAAATTAATTAATAAAAGAGCACTTTAAGTATCAGAATCGATATTTTGAGCATTTTCTCGAAAAAGTAAATTTTTTGCTGAGGATATTAAATAAAGAATATGTCTAAGATGCTTTGATTAATTGAAAACTGGTAATATATCTTCAAAGGCTAATTAATAATTTTTGTACTGTAGCACTTTTAGGACAACTCTGTAGAGTCGAAACTAAGTACAGTTTTTACCCTTGGATATATATATATTATCTTTATCTTTTGGTGCAGATAAAATATTGGAATTTCACCCTCATATAGTTTGTTATTATACATAAGTTGTTGACTTCATCATTTTTGAAAACCTATAACGTAAAATTGTAAAAACGTATACTAATGTAATTTTTCATGTCGTCAAAAATTCTTACTAGGAAAGTGTACAATCCAATATTAAGTACAGGTCTGTGCAAAAATTGTTACAAGTTCTAAGTGCGGCCTTGTAATCGGAACGATTTAATTTATGCGCTCGTTGAGTGAGAACAGAAGTGGGATAGGATCTTCTGACTCATTTATTCTATGACTATCATGTCTTTGGTTTATAAAGGGCCTCACAACATTTAAGGTACACGAACAGCTTTATTATTTCAGCTGCCACAATTTTCAGAAAGCTTTTGTTTTTTTCCACCTACAAATCTTTAGTTTCTATTTCACTGAGCATTTCAACAATCTGCCTAATTCGATTAGGCGGTGGTTGGTTAGTGTTAGTATTCTAAGTGCGGTGAATTTTTCTCTCACTTTCGTGAGGACTAAATTTTATATTATTAGCTTCTTATATTTTATAAAATGATATCACTAAACACTTTTATTTTAATCTCTTCAGTTTACTACGTATTTTTACCTTTTTTTACCTATGCATTACATAACATTATATTCTTATTTACTTATTACTGCTATTGTGATGCACAACATAACTATTTTAACCATATATTAGACTATTGGAGTAATAAATTAGTTAGGCTAAACATGTCCTATAATGCTCTCGTAAGCCGCTCCATAATTTATTTTCTCGGAAAATTAATGTTTACATGATCCTGAATTGTAACATAAAGACCTAAATAAGGATTTAAATGTACTTTTAGTAAACACATTGTACAAAGTGAGTTTTATAATAAAAATATCTAATAGAAGAATTTCTTTGAGTTTTTCTGTAATGATCTTTCTGGTATATTAATCTCGGTCATTTTTAGCTAAGAATCCAAAAACTGTCTAAAAAGAAGAAAAAGAGATAGCCTTTTATTATTCTATGTCAGTAACATATATATATATATATATATATATATATATATATATATATATATATATATATATATATATATATATATATATATATATATATATATATATATATATATATATATATATATATATATATATATATATATATATATATATATATATATATATATATATATATATATATATATATATATATATATATATATATATATATATATATATATATATATATATATATATATATATATATATATATATATATATATATATATATATATATATATATATATATATATATATATATATATATATATATATATATATATATATATATATATATATATATATATATATATATATATATATATATATATATATATATATATATATATATATATATATATATATATATATATATATATATATATATATATATATATATATATATATATATATATATATATATATATATATATATATATATATATATATATATATATATATATATATATATATATATATATATAAAATGCAGAGACAATTTTGTGGGAATTTTCAGAAAATGTAAAATTGTATACATTTCAACTACTAAAATTTTGACATTATTTGACAAGAAATAAACAACTTAAAACCAATTGTTTTTTTATCAAATAATAATGACAGAGATAAGTAAAATATGCCAACTGTATAATATACAAATGGGGGAGGGGGTATGTTCAAAAATTTTTAAAAACTGGATAACACGTTATACAGTATATGGAACAAAAAATATTGGAAGTAATTAGAAAAAGAAATATTTATGATTTTTAAGGAATTATTCATCGTTTAAATTTAAAATATAGAAATAAATGGAACTTACGTTTTCAATCGGTTGCAGTTCTTTTACTTAATTTTTGTTTTATTTGACCAATATATTTTTTATCATAATTTGAACAAGGAATAGATTAAACGCAATTATACTGATTTAGAACATGATCGCTATCTGGATTCAGGGAAGGAACCGACTCAAGACAGTTTTAAAATGTTGAGAAAATACGTTTTGAAGAACATAAGACTTCATCTAAAATAATAAAACACCTAAACTGCAGAATACCTGAACCAACTAACTAAAAAGTGAAAAATACATTTATTTATTTTAAACAGTATTTGGACTGCGGTTTTAAAATTATAATAATTTTATTTAATATCACTTAGAAATAAGACTGGTTTTCGCCTGTTTTAATATTGCAAATGTTAATACAAGGTGTCCAGGAACGGCCTTACGTTTTTCATGGCACTAAAAAATTTATTATACCCTAGGTATATGAAATTTATTTACGAAAAAATTACAAATGATATTTGCGGATTTTATTTAGAAAAGAAATGATATTTTCCAAATGCTTCCCATTACGATTAAAACTGTCGTCCTCTGCCAAATAATATTTAAGCTGGTGTTATTTCTTCTCGAATTTTTTGTTTTCACGTGAGCAAATTGCGAGATTTACTTACATAAACTTTATTCTAAGGTCTACTGGGGTCGAGTTCAAATTCCTAGCCGTCCAACTAAGCTGTCCAAAACCAGAGATAATTTTTGTCTAACCCTTTTGACCTACAATTATATTATATTACTATTTACATAAAACTATGTACATTTCATTGTTTTGGTTGGTATTTTTATGACCGTGAAACTCGAGCTTTAAATTTGGTTTCACTTTGTCAAGCATCAGTTGCTTTCTGTCAGTTTTGCGACTACAATTTATGATTTAAATATAATAATTAGTAAAAAAATAGAGTTAGATTACTGTATATTATATCAAAATTATTTTGGATTTCAGATTCATCTTTTCAGGAGAAACAAGAGATATAAAAAAATAAATTGTGTACCGAACCTTACTACTGTTGAGCTCATGCATATTATATCATTATGAATATCTGTAAGTGAAGCACAAAATTAATTAAACTTAAGATCAGTTGTTGTGTCCTGCTTCTTCAAATAAATCGCAATTAGGTTTGCAATATTGTTTAGTTATGGTAAAAATGTGAGCAA
This sequence comes from Kuschelorhynchus macadamiae, assembly GCA_030620095.1. Classification (NCBI taxonomy): domain Eukaryota; kingdom Metazoa; phylum Arthropoda; class Insecta; order Coleoptera; family Curculionidae; genus Kuschelorhynchus; species Kuschelorhynchus macadamiae. Next base: position 656,945 of record JAUTXW010004289.1, read on the forward strand.
ACTTTAATAAACCATAAGACTGAAAAAAATCAGTAGCGGGTGCTTCTCCCATGAGCGGCCTCATTTTTTCATTAAGGTCGTTTTCTCTTAAGGAACCCGTTTTCATGCTTGCGCTACACGAAATTCGTTAATGTACTCAGGAGAGGGAACGCGGTTTTAAATTCCTCTACCTATTAGGTCTCAGACATTTTCTATAGGATTCATATATGGGCTTCGTGGGGCTTGATTGACAATTGCAATATGGGGGCATACATACTCATGAATTAGCATGAAGTTTTTGCCAGTAAATGGTACAAACCATGACAATTTTGTTGTATAGCTCCACCCGCAACAAGGTCCTCTAGGGATTTTCACCCTACACTATCACCTAACCGCCACCTTAACCCAAATTAATACGTAAAACCTTATGATTCTTAATTAAATAATAGCCGGATGTCAATCTTGCAAAACATTTTGCCCTTGTTTCACTTGCTGCTACTCCCCATATTTTTTGCAATAGGTTTTTTACGCGAACGGCACTAGATATTCATCACGCTCGATCATCTCGTGTATTCATATACCTTCTTCTGCCAGATCCTCTTTGCCTTATGATCTTAACAGTTTCATTAAAATTATTAATCTTTCTTTCATCACCACAAGTTGTAGGTCCCAGTACTCTAGCCACGTAATATTGTGACCTTCCGTTCTGCCACAAAGCTCCTGCCCTTGCTGCATCATTTGCAGTAAGAACCATAATTTAACCTTAAAATTACAATTATCTGCAAAAGTATGAAATGACTAATCCGATGGTTGTAAACTGAGGGCTGCCAACCATCCTGATTTGGTCCGGAGACTCCCGCTCTTTATGTATACCTCCCAACTCCCGCCAAACAGTTCCAAACTCCTGCTTTTTAGGACAAATAAACAGCAGTTACTACAATAAATAAGAAAAATTACAATATAATCAAAGACCAGGACTTTCATCGCTCTTCAATTTGATTAGCAGGATGTTCCCTATCCATGGAACTACCGATATTTACTTACATTTTTTACCTACGTTATAGATATAGCTTTTGTTTTTTCATTTTCTAACGTTATCAGCAAATCACTATACAAGGTGTTTTAAAGTTGGAGAAAAAACAGCTGTTTTGTTTTACTAGGGATACTAGCTCGTGAGTATTTTTTCTCAAATTAAACATTATTGTAATAATCTCTATAAATTTACCAAAAAATCATGAAGATCAAGGTTAAAAAGATATCATGCATGGAAACTGTAGCTGAAATTTTTGTGTGGATATATTTATTTTTGTATTTGTTTTCCAGATCAAAATAATAATAAAAAAGTTTAAAAAATCTTGCAGATAGGAAAATATCCTGTATTAAAAAAAAATAGATAAAAATAAAATGTAAATAAAATGGAAATTCATTTAAGTTTTTAAAGAAAAAAAATATAGATTATTTCTTTACAAGCCCCTAAACAATACCTGCTGTAATAGTTAATTGATACCCGCTTTGGTAATCTACCCTGTAGGCAAAAGTAACTAAGATCAGAGAAATATTAATATTACTGGTCTTACTAATTTCTAGAATACTTAAAGTTTCATTTCCTATATAATTAATACTAATAAAATGAGCCTTTCACAAAATTTTATTTTAAAACAGCTGGTGGAAATGTAGCTCAAAGGCATTATTTTTTTCCTTGAGGCACGTCTTTTGAGATAAGCATATTAATCAAGTACCGAAGAAATGGTCTTAAGATACTAGCAAGGTCTTGACAAGTTAGGCCATTGGTTTAATGCAAATTGTACTTACCCTAACTTAGGATTGAATTCTTTAGATATAATAGTATAAAAAAACTCCATCTATTACATTATTTACAGTTACTTAAAAATGTTAGCAATGTTGACTTATTTGGATTTTGTGTATAATACTTCCAGTTAATTAATTTCCTGGTTTCAGTGAACCTCTATCGAAATTCTTCTTTAATATTCGGCTGTAATTATGCAGCCAAATTATCTCTTCTCATTATAACTGAACTGAACACAAAGTCATCGAAGAGCACTATTTTGCAATCAAAATCCGCAATTTAATACTCCAAAATGCTTCACATACTGATCAGTCGAATTAGATAATACATCCTTTATAGTAAACAAAGAGCCCTTTCCAACGAGAAATAGTCTTTACGGATTATCTAATTACCGAAACGTGAGGGCTTTTCAACATTATTTCGCTTTATAAAGAGCGAGTGGATCGAGTTTTGTTAATTTTGTTGCCATCTTTGTTGTCAGATTTGTTGTACGATCAGCACCAATAGTCCAAAAATTATTGAACACGAAAGGTAAGACGTTAAAAACTGTCCTTATTACTAAGTTTCATAAAACACTTTTTTTAATAGGTCGACGTTTCTAATTTTTGTCTGTCACTACCTACATTCTTCTCCAAGGCTCAAGAGAAGTTTTTTTCAATTTTGATTTATTTTATGACAAATATTTATAAGAACAAAACATGTATAAAAACAGAGTAAATAATATTATAAGTTTTCGTCTTTCAGTATAGGTTTGAATAATTATTAAGTTAAAAGTTTTATAAAAAATGATAAAATGAATAATTGTATTTACATGGAAAGCAATACTTACCATGTAAATACAACTATTTATTTTAAAAAATGGCTGGTCTCCTCAGAAAAAGCTAGTTTTTTTTAAAAGATGTATATATTTTTGTCTTTTATTATAAACCTTTTAAAATAATAATTATCTAAACCGAAACTGAAAGACGAAAACCTATAATATTATTTTCTCTGCTTTTATACATGTTTTGTTCTTGAAAATATTTATTATAAAAAAAAATCAAAATTGAAAAGAACTTCTATTGGTTTCAGAGTCCTGAGGAAGAATATATATTATTCGACATGTAGACTTATTAGAAAAGGTATTCTATTAAACTTAGATCCTACCAACCTATCAAGATCTACAAGATTAAGGATCATTATCATTAAAAAAAATTATCACTTATTACATGCCTACAACCTAATAAAGGACTAGTAAAAAATGGCAACACACCAAATTATTAAGACCCACCAATCTAATTGCCATAACATTTTTCTTATTGATTTTAAACACCCTGAAAACATATAAAGATTAACTAAAATAGTGTCAAACAGATTATAATAATTGTCGTTTTTACCATCTATTATACATATTTTCAAATTTCGACGTACACTCAAGAAAACCCTTTATCCTATTTTTTTCCAGACTTGTTAAGTAGAAGAAATCGGATTTTAATTACTGATGTCACCTAGAAACATTTATATATTTTCTATATTTATATTATTTATTTATATACTAAATTTCAGCTTTTTCGGTTGACTTAAATTTTTTCTCAATTTTTTTAAGATCATGATTTTTGACCTCGGTAACCGAATTTGACTTGTTTTATCTATATCATGTATAGCAAAAAAGACTAATAAAGAGAAAGAAAGAAAAAAGAAAAAAAGGAATATAAGCAAACCTGAATTAAACTACTGCTTTACTATTTACACTATTATTTATAAAATCGTTAGATGATGCACTTGTTTCCGTAGGCTACTTTATAATTTAGGCTTCGGTTATTTCAATAAACATAATCTATTTATTTTTAAAAAAGATGATAGAGAACTAGACAAAAGGATATTTTAAATTTTGTTTTCATTAAAATGTAAATAAACTTAATAAATAACTCAATTTACAAATATTTTACAGTAAATTGTGAAAACTGGATAAACTTTGTATCAAGTTGAAGGCGTTTTTTTACCCATTTAGGTTTGTATTAATAGAATGACGTTTAAAATAAAAATCCGTTTGGAAAATGTACGTAGGCGATGCATTTATCAAAAATAGATAGTTTAATTTAGGTTTGCTTGCATTCGCTAAAGTAAAAAACCATCAAGAAAGAAATGAAAAAAATTGCAAATCAACCGATAGTCCTGAAATTTGGAAAGTAGTAAAAAGGTATAATACCAAAAAATAAACAACTTTATCCTTTACTATTTTTTAAAATTTTCACAAAATGTGTAGTTTTCTGCGAACATCCAATACAATGCGAACTTTGAATAGGCCGCTAGCGCTCTCTCACCGGGGATGGTTTGTTGAAAGCGATCGCTGCCAAACGAATATAATTGCGGTATATTCTTATGACATTTGATTTACAGCTTTAACAATGTTTCTCTCTAATCAAGACGGATGCCGTCATAAGTAACGTGCAGAACAGCAGAGGGCTCAGAAAATCTCCTTAAAAAACTCCTCTATTGAACGTGAATACATGTAATAAATATCGCCGAATACCATATTCGTTTTTATGGTGAAGCCAATTTTCCACGGCTATTTTGGATCAAATGACTCACTGCAATTAATCCAGCTTTTAAACGTGTTGCATTAATACTGTCCAGAGCTCTGCGTTGCGTAATAGAGCAATATTTATCAGCAGCTTCGCGTACCCTCTGGTTTAGTGACTCAACCATTTTCAACAACAGCGCGTAGAGAAATCATATATGTACTAAATGTTGTGAAAAAATAGGGTAGCTGAAAAAAATTCCAGTTAGGCCATATTTTTTTCTCGGAGCTAGAAAACGTAAATTCCCAAATTGGCGTATCCCTATCTCCGTCGCGTTATCCGCCATCTTGAAAAAAATGTGTATTCATTTTGTGTGACTTTGAGGACAGAAACTAAGTACGCAATTTGCAACAGTCTGTGACCTAACTCTATATAGTTCATTCATTTTATATAAATATATGATATACATTAAATCTTATATTTATCTTCAAGAATAATCGCTACAACTTCTCGAACAGCCCGCAATCTCTTTGTTCTCCTGTATTTGATTCATTAAGTGCAGTTAAGAAAACTGAGACCCTTCGTCATTTTCTTATCCCATTGGTTCACCAATATCATCAAAGTATGGTCAGCCCGCAGAAGAACGGATTTTCGGTTGACTAATAATATCCTTCAGGCAAATAACATGGTACCTAGCTTCGGCGCCCACGAAATCTACTTCCAGGTAACCTTGTAATGCGGCCTGCTATTTTTGGTCCTCACATTTATCGATGTTACTCATAATCCTTGTATTTGTCGAAGGCTTTGTCACGATACTAACAGCAGCATTTTTCCTTTTTTCCAGCCTTAATTTCACGACCGTTATTGGTGGTTTAACGCATAAAGAATAACATATTTTAAAGTCAGTCAAAATGTTTATTTGCGGTGGATGATTGTTGCGATGATGTTACAGAGCGTTCCTCGGACAGGTTAAAACTGAAACAATGTTTACATGTAGTTTGGGATGAACTCTATAATTTTAAAATTGCGATATTGTACCACTCAAATTTAAACAATCTTGTTTAGGATTATGATAAACTTCAAGATATACAAGCACAATAATGCAGATTTTTTTTTAGCAAAATCGGCAATTGTTTACTTTCAATGTAAAGAGAAAATCAGCGAGGAAATTAAGAAACCTGTTGCAAAGCACTAAAAGTTTCGTAATTTATTTTTTATTAATAATTCCTTATTTAAAGAAAGTAAACGTAATATGTATTATTTGATGCTTCTTTTGTTATTATTATACAGATATTTTTTCGTTATATTTATACCATCTATGTATTGATATAATCAATTTTATTGACAGAATCAAAATACAAAAATAATTGCATCAGAAAGGTGGGGCAATATAGACCTTTCCTTAGATTTAAGTCATGCTTAAGCACCAGCGGGTCATGAGCCCCATCGTTGTCCTGGTGCTTTTTATGAAACTTGCTTCGATAAGAATTTCTCTGCTTCGCAGACCTATGGAGTTCCGTTAGTTGCACCAAAAAAAAATACATCTAAGCTAATTTTAAACAGTATAATATTTCTACGTCTGTTGAAAAGTGGAAAATATATTTTGTATATAATTAGAAATAAATTCCTCGTATGCAAGTATTATTTAGATGTAAGCAGCCAATTTACTTACAGATTCCTTGCAAACGCAGTGGCAGCTCTTCTGTAGAGTCATTTGGTCAACGACCCCCCAAAAATATTTCAGAAAATAAATTATTCGTTTGACCGTCCCTCCTAATAGTTAGTAATAAAACGCGAACCTTGGGAAAAGTTAAATACGCCACACTATTAGCCGCGTGCGGCGGTTCGAATGGTCTCTTTGCGTTCCTTAGGCATAATAAAATACGCTATACTAAGCTAGGCTGGGTAGTCCTAATTGCCCTGATTATCTTAAAGCTTAACGAAAGAACCCGAAGATTTCACAGCTATCGAGCGGCAGCCGAACGAAGTAAATGGAATATGAAATCGCGATTTGGGTCATCAGCCGGTCTCTTCTCATAATTCGATCGATCGGTCGCGACATCACGTCGGCATGCAGAAGTTCAATTATTCGGAGGTCGCACGGTCGATATTCTAACTCGGTATTGTTTCGGACGTTTTTAATAGATGAAAATTGATTATTTTTATGATCCATATGTGAGTTGAAAATATACAGGAAATAAAATCTTGGTAATAACTAGTGCAAAAAAATAAACAACTAAAAAGTGCCTACGAACTTAATTTTGCAAAAATAACCAATTTCAAGGTGGTCTATGTTTGGGTTGTGAATGTTGATGAAATAAAATGTTGGTAGTGCAAAAAATTAAACAACTAAAGAGTGCTAACGAACTTAATTTCGAGAAAATAACCGAATTCAAGGTAAGTGGTCGGAATTTTCTTAGTATACGACAAACTAGTAAAGACAAAAATAAAGAGGTTCGTCGAAACTTTTGCAAAAGTATGTACCATTTAGCTAACTGGATATGTGGTTGTGAAGTCTCTAACTTATTTTACTGCTATGTTTGTTTGTTGTTTTCTAAGGACTCGTCGGACTCATTATGGTGCAAAACTAGTGTTAAAGACTTAAAAGAAAAAATAAAAAACATGCGTTTTCTGCAGATCACGGGAAATGTTTGGTGAACTATGCTACGGACAGAAGTGTTAATATTCGCACTGAGCTAGACACAGCTTATAGTAAATCCCTTAGAGATTTTAATGAAAATGTGTCCAAAAACCGTTATATTTTAAACAAAATTATAGATTGTGTAAAATTTTGTGGGGCATTCGAGCTGACACTACTTGGCCATGATGAAACGGCTTTGTCTGAAAATCCAGGGGTTTTCCGAGGGCTTATAAATTTTGTGGAGGAGTTGAGCCAAGGTAGACTATCCGCTTTAGCAACGTTAAGTGTCGAGAAATCGTTTATAAAAGGAATGTGCGTGCAATTTTAACGAACGTGTCATTCAGCATTTTTCCAATTCTAAAGAACAAAAAGTAGACCTGAACTTCAAGATAATTTAAAGCTCAACTTAAAGATAAGATATTTATTTTTATTTTAAGTATGCCTTTTTTAAAATTTGTTATTGACCTCCCAATATAATTCACCACGAGCCGCCACTGTGCAAACGAAGCAAATTCTACACGCGTAAACGCGTCTAAACACAACGGAATTCAGATCTAGACTGCTGTATGGGTAGCTGGCAGGTACTGTACTCTCATGAAAAAAACAGGTTTATAATTCTAAGGACTATCTATATACAAGGGTTCCAGCGACCTTTACATCTAGCGCTCGATGGTTCCAGGATAAACATTTTACACCTTTGAGAAATGTTTTTGATAGATCTAAAAGATTTTCGAAAGAGATCACCAAAATCACTTTTGGGGGGTCAAAAATCGAAAAAACTGATTTTTCGCAAATTGGATGCCTTGGATCTTTTCGGAAATGAACTATAGAGAGTTACGTCCCAGATAAAAAAAATGTGCATATTGCGTGCTCTACAGGGTTTGTTGCCCACTAGCCAACGCGACGGAAACAGAGATATGCCAATTTGGGATTTTCCATTTTTCCGATCTAAAATGACAGACTGACTGTACTAATAAAGAGTTTGTGTCAAGAGTTGAGATAAGCAATCGGCCAAATCCCTCATATTGCGGATAAACAGTAGGCACCGACCCGGAATTAGTTGCTCGGTATTAAGCCAACAATTAAAGTTTTGGCAGAACGTGAACGGCGATGATTACTAAGGAATTTCTTTCATCAGAACTTATTTGCGTCTGGCCCAGGCCAAACTGAATAAAGTATTATATTTTTTAATTTTTCATATATAAGTTCGCAAAGAGAATAAAGATTTATTGAAATTATTTATTTAAACTTAAATAAACTAGACCTTTTTCGAAACATTTTTATACAGTTTTTCATCTAGATACCATCCACCTACTTAATAGAGCAGTACATATAATTTAAAATATGGCACTTGTGTAATTTTAAAGTTAAAACATTGTATATTATAGCTTAGTTGTTCTCTCAAGTATAAAAATGCAAATGTAATGCAATTTTACCAAGTTAAACTAATAAAATACTACGAATTACAGTAATAATATAAACGCAATGGTGCTTTTCGGTCAAAAAAGTATTTATCATTTTGTTTAGAATGATAATTAACATAATTATTTTTATAAGGAGACCTTACATGAAGGCGTCATTATATTTAGATTGAGTACGTTTTAGGTAAGATTGAATTCCATAAAGACAATTAGGTACGTAACATTTTTTGTGAATACGCAAACATGCAAACTAAAGGAAAAGGAAAGATGTGGTGATCAAGAAATTACATAATTATAAATAATATAAGAAGTACGCAAATTAACAAATTTAAAATATCTAGGCAAATATAAACGGTCAGGTTGATTTGCATAATTCCCCACTGTTGAACCATTTCCGTCGATGGCCAGTGGTCGATCTGTGCCCGGCATAGCCCTAAAAAAACGTATCCGATGGACCTAAAATGTTGATCAAAAATCAAGCGTCATATGGAGATGTAATAGTAACATGTTTGTAAAAATACGGTGTTGCGAAACCAACATGGCGGTTTCACAAAATGTTTAGGAAGTAATCTTTAAAACATTTCTTATCGAATAGATGTCAAATGTTTAACTAAAATCAAGTATGAAAAAGGGTTAAACTGATAATATTTCAGTGCGAATCATATATATTAAAAAAACAAAATGGCGGCATAATAAAATCTTTAAATAGTCCGTGTAATTCTATTTATTGCAATAAAAACTTTCTTCTTATGGAGGAAATTAATAAATGACATTTTTATATACTATATAAAGTTATGGGAAACATAATATTAAAAATATAAAAATACATAAAAAAATATAAAAAACGGTAAATCGGCTTTACAACGAACTTTCCTCGTTGTGAATCCTTCCTTCGGCATTCATGTAGTTATTTATTAATATGTAGAGTTCTTATACACAATTTGTTATCTTTTATTCTCTTAATAAATGGAAGTATTTATTACAAGGGAAGTTTTGGGTAGAGCCAATTGCCCAATTCATTAGGATTCAAGTCTGGACTGAACCGCATTTCGAAATCCGCCATTGATAACAAATATACTGTCATAGTGGATGTAATACAAGAAATGGCATTTTAATGTGTCAGTTCCTTGAGAATAAGAAAACAATGGATAACTCGATTTATGGAAACCTTTTACTCTATATAGCATTTTTAAAGAATATCTATATAAGAACAATATAAACTTACTACTGCTTGGTATTTACTTTTAATAATAAAATAAATCATTAAATCTAGTTATATAAGAAATATTAGTTGTTTACATAACTTCGCAAGGGCCTCGGGAACCATTTTAGTAGAGGACATAATAGCAAGTGTAGAGGATAGCATCTGCAAAACTACCACAAGAACAGGCAGATACAAGTCGATATGAGACACCAAAATCCAAATTATCAACTGCAGAAGGAACAGTATAAAGAGCCTTAACAACAAAGTTAATATTCCTGGAGATAAAAGAAATGCAACGTCATGGACGAGAATAGCTACATGGAGAAAATAAACGCATTTCTTCAGGATGACAGCTATAGGGCTAGACAAACGGATACAACTAAGAAACTTGAAAGGAGAATGTACAGCCTTGTCGGTACGATTTATTTGTCAACTTAATGAAGCCACGTGTTTAAAGATTCTCCGATTTAACGAACCTCCAAAATTACATAGAGCAAATGTTCGCTATCTTAAGAAATAGGTAAATATTTAGCCAATATCTTAAACCGTTTTACAGGACGATCTAATTAAAAATTCTTATATTAAAAACTCCAAACATTGCGTAGAAAAGCTTAAAGATTTTATTACATCCAGGTGATATTTTAATCAGTTTTGATGTTGAATTCATATACTTATACAAATATGCCTAATGACGGTTCAATTTCTATAATGTCTGATATATTTCATAATAAAAAATCTTATTATGATCTTTATTAAATTGATATGAGAATGCTTAACATCCGTATATTTAATTTTTCAAGGGTCTTTTTATGATCAAACTTCGGGCGGCGAAATGGGATCTGTATTACCTCCTTTAATTAATTAATATTTAGGGCTTTGTCAATTTGCGATATAAATTCCATTCCGAACGAAACAAAAAAACTGACTGAAGCTTTGAAATCACACGAAGGATGAAATCACATTGAGGATATTGGTTCGATTTGGTATTATAATAACCCCAGACCTGAACCAGTATTTGATACTCAAGTATCTAGTAGTGCAGTTTAACCTTTTATGCAGGCTACCACAAATAATTTGCAAGAATTCTGCAGAGATCTAACATTCCTATCTTTAATACACACAGTAAATTGGACAATACTTGAGGTCACCAAAAGACTTAATTCTTTTGCAAGCAGAAGAAGTTTGTAAGATTTCTTTTTCCTGCGATAAAGCGTATTTAGGTGAAACTGGACGATTGTTCCCCTTAGACTTAACTTTAATCCGTTATCTATGAACATCATCACTCAAAAGGGTACATGATTAAAATAAAAGATAACAAGATTCTTGCATCAGTCTCAGGATATTATAAACGAAAAATCAGAGAATCTACTGAAATCATCAAGCACTCTTTTCAATACATCATGCTTGGAAACCAATCATTACAATAAGTCACGCGTCGGCGTCGGTGAACACAAGTTGGGGTATAAATATCTGAACTCTGCTCATCGGAGTTGATTAACAGTTTTTATCTTGTGCAGTGAAGAGCTCTTAAGATGTCTCGTGCAATCGCAGTAGAGACGTCGAAAAACCCAAGAACCATTTCAATTAGACTTATGATACTTTAAAAAAATCAAGAATAAGGTTGTCGGTTTGAAATTTTCCACCATTGGTAATAATGTTATTTTATAGCCGTAATTGCCGGTATTTTTTGACTATCTGCAGTAAACCTAGGTATAAGCGGCCAAGCAGCAGCAAACAAATATTGTAATTAATAAAATAGCATATGTTTCTAAGCCCTGTCTAAAAATTATTTTAATATAGGCCCATTTTAAAATTCAACACCCTAAGTTTTCTATATTCCGTTTATTATATGCATTTTTCGAAAGAAATACAAACAGATAATTAAAAAATGCATAAATTATGCAAAATATGCTTTTAAATAAATGCGTTACCTTATTTATCACATTGTTTTTATTTAGATACAATTTTACCTCAACAAAATTTAGTGAAGAAAACCAAACTAATAACCAAAAAAACAGTAAATTTGCTTTACCCGGAACTTCCTTCGTTATGACTTCTTTTCCATTTGTTAGGAATAGTGAAGTGCGACCCAATTTACTTCAGTACATAGTCATAATATACACGCGTTACATATACTGTCTTTTCATTTTTATTGGACGCCATTTTGTTTCATCTACCAATATTTTACCATTCTCTTTCTACCTATGCCACACTTGACTTTTGCGCATAATTTAAAATAAATTCAATAAGTAGTTTTTATATTGACATTCAATTCGTTTAACCCGTTTTCACATTAAATTTTTCTGCAAAATTTAAAGTCAATTGAACAAAATTTTTTAAGGTTGATTTTTAAAAAATTTTATTTGCTTGCCATTTTCTTTCGCCATCTTAAATTGAAACCCATATTATTAGTCTTTACCTACTCCATTGGTCTGCAGATGTCCAGATATTAAGTCCTTAAATGGTTTTCGTTAATGATCCTCTTGTTGTTTCTTAGAGTGGTGTATTATAAGGAGTTAATGTCCAGTAAAAAAATAAAAGCCCTTTTTTAAAATGTCGATGTTTCGCAACTTTATTGTTGCATCTTCAGGACGCATAGATTTTATATCCTGCATGAAACCTATATTATCAGTTGTTTACATATACCGTTGGTCTGCAGATTTTGCCTAACTCCAAGCAATACACCACTGAAGCAACAAGAAGATCGTTAACGAAAACCATTTAGAAACCTAATATCTGAAAAATATCTGCGAACTAACACAGTAGGTAAAGACTGATAATATGAATTTCATGCAGGGTATAAAATCTATATATGTGTCCTGGGTATGCAACAATAAAGTTGCGAAACGTTGACAATTTAAAAATAGACTTTTGTTATTTTACTGGATCTTAACCCCAAATAATATCCCACTCTAACAAAAATTTTTAACATTGTTCTGCCATATTGAATTTTTACCAAAATATTACCATAACCCTTAATTTTTGGTCAAAATTTGAAGTCAGTCGGGTGAGTAGTATTTATGTCGCGAACTGACAGACAGATCGACAGATGGATCGAAGGAATTGATAAAACATGTTTTTTTGGCATTTGACGCTAAAACGTGAAGATATGTAAAACCTGAGAAGATGATTTTTTTATGATTACAAGCATTTTATTTGGCTGCAATTTTGTTCCGCCATCTTGAATTAGTAACACAGTTTTACTAGTTGTGCCTGATACCATAATCAGTTATGGCACAAAATTTGAAATCAAACCATTAAGCAGTTTTTCAGGCTGATTTTTTAAATACTTTATTAAGCCTCCATTTTGTTCAATCATCCTGGACTGGTACCGAAATGTTACCGGGTTATAGGTGTAAAACCTGAGAAAGTGATTTTTCATGATTACAAATATTTTATTTCGCCAACATTTTGTTCGGCTATCTTAAATTAGTCTCACTATTTTACTAGTTGATGGCTATACCACAATTAGTTATAGCACATAATTTGAAATCAAACCATTAAGCAGTTTTTTCAGGCTGAATTTTTAAATATTTTACTAAAGCGCCATTTTATTCCGCCATCTTGGATTCCTAGCAAAATGTTACCAGTTAATTTCAACATAATAGTTGATGTTTCTGCAAAATTTGAAATAAATTGGATGAGCAGTTTCTTAATAATAATTTTTTTAACATTCCACTAGGCCACCAATTTGTTTCATCATATTGGATTTTTACCAAAATGTTACCAAGTCATTCACATATGACCCTTAATTTTTGATCAAACTTTGAAGTCAATCGGGTAAGTTGTTTTTTAGCTACGCCGGCCGCGAATAGACCTCCTGTCCGTCTGACCTACGGAATTGAGAAAACATGTTTTTCGTCATACGCGAAATAGAGACCCTGAAAAGTGATCTGTAAAAATCTCGGAGAGTGAGTTTTTCACGATTACAATACCTCCCTTTTACAAGCGAAATAAAAATTAGTCTTGACATCTGAATAAAAATCTCTCTAATACCTACTTTAGTTAAAACAGTGTGATGTTATATTTGAACCATGATGGCTGAAAATGATCTATTAGAAATTAGTAATTATAGTTGTTTCAAAATAAAGAGTCATGTTTCCAGAATTTATGTCCAGTTTCGTAAATACTTCTTGACCTTCTTGTAATATTTTACGACTAAAGAGGAAAAGAGAAAACATATCAAGGAAGGACATAAAACGCACCATATTTTTCGAATAGCAACCATCGGAAAAGCAATAATTCAATCTGGCACATCCGCTACGTAGAAAACTGCTAACGCTGAAATAAAGACCCACAATTTTTGATATATATATGAGACATTCAATAAGTAAATGGGAGTAGGAAAATCAAATCGTCAAGGGAAATATATTTTAAACGGACCAAAATTTCAACCAGACGTTTCTCGTTTCCAGAATAAATTTCAAATGAATTACAATTTTCGTTCTAGAAGTTCAAATTAAAATATGAAACTCCTTACTTTCTTTAAATAAATGTCAAGATGTTTTCAGTTTTTGACAAATAATATACTAAATTACATAAAAAAAAACTAGTACTAAGAAAAGACTTGATCCATTCCGGTTAAATGGGTATACATAAAAGAATTTAATGGGTACTTCTCTTGTAAAATACTCTCTTATCGAGGAAAGTGAAATATCTAATATGTCTATAGGATTTTTAGTTATTAATATACTCGCTAATTAACTTATATTTTTATAGATATAAAAAAATGCTAAATACAAAACTTTCTAGGAATTGTAATTTTTAGGTGTAGTTTGCAAATGTACATACGTTTTTATTAAATCAATATCAACTTTGGTTTTTTTTTAAACAACATCCTTCACATTATCGGTTATAATAAAATATATGTTCATCCCGATTCCAACGACAACACCTTATGTTTGTTGATATTGAATTTAATTATTGGTTTACTTGAAATCATGGCAATTAAAATCAAAATATTTCAAAAAAACCGCAAATATTTTAAGAGTTTATTATTGCGGTAAAAAAATCTCTCATTACAGTCGATATTATACAGGGTGTTAATTACACCTGGGTTATGAGTTTCGCCACAGGTGGCGTTATGCTGCTCCCTGAAAAACGAGTATTAAGACCGGGGAAGATTTCAGATATTCTCTTGATAACTACAAAGGCCATTTTTCTTCTTGTTGGTGATTTTCGTTTATTTTTTGTGTGTTAAGTGTGGCTGTAGTTTGCTCTACTGATGAAGACCTTTAGTTCTGAAACATGTGTGTAAGGTTGGCAGAATTTCAATGTGCTTTAGCGATCGCCCCAATAATAATTTCTTACTTTTTATAGTTCTTGCCGTATCCTGTCCCCAATACATATAGAATTCAAGGAAGTTAGTTGCAGTCAAGTTGTGGACGAGCCAATCTAAAGTAGATTACATATCGTTTGGGATTTCGCGTGTTGTGTCGACACAGAGACTTCACTAGTGTTGCAGCAAGACAAGATGAGATTAAAGCTTCTCCTCGTCTGCTTTAGACTTTGACTAATCTCGTCTTATCTCCGTCTCGAGACGCGACTAGAATAGCGTTTTACCTCGTCTCTTCCCAAAAATTCTCGTCTCGACATAAATTCCATTAATCTGTCTATTTAAAAGTTAAATAAATATGTCCACTAGAGATGAAATTTTTGGAGATAATTACTCATATTAGGGTTTGTGTATCAGCGAATATCGCGCGTTCACAATCGGATGTATTTGTCGCACCAGCTTTATTTGAATCTCATCAATCAAAATATTTTACTAATCTATTCTAATGACTATATCAATATCAATACTGACAAAATGATTATTCACGTCACATTTTCAGCGAAACTATAGCAATATCATCGGTGCAATATTTCAAATAAAGCACCCAGGAGCATATGGGGAGCTTTTTTGAATCTCACGGGCAAAATATTTCACCCATCCAATTTCGGTGACTGTGAGCTTCACAACCGACATAACGTATATTCACGACACATTATTGACACTTTTTTCGTCGGGACCATGACAATTGGATCAACGCAATATTTCAAATAAAGCACCTCTGAAAATAAGTTCTAATCATTTCGTTGATAATTTATTTACAATAGATAAATTATCACTACACATAATTTATGTTCTTTTACACAAGCCGAACATAAATATTGGCAAAATTCTAAATTTTTTTTAATATTTTAAATAGTTAAGTAACTAAATTTATAAAAATTGATATAAATACTTTTCCTATTAAAATACAAAACTGACAATGAAACACTATTAACTTGGCTAGAAAGTGCCTTATACTATACATGCGTAGGAAAAAAACAGCGTAGCCAGAAAAATTATCTTGAGGGTGAGGGCTAAATTAGATTGAAAAAGTCTAAAATTTAAAGCAGGTATTCAAAGCCGCTTTTAGAATATCTCACCCCCACGCCTTGAGGGAAAAGGTATAAAAACCGGTCCTAGTAGAAACAAGCTGCTAAAAAAACCTCTTTTTCGGTGTCTATACATCAATTTTCGTGTATCATTCTATAGTAAGCAACTTTCAGTTTCATTATTTTTTTTAAGTCATATTTATATCATTAAATATATAAAACATTTTTTAATTAATTTAGGCAATTACAACAACTTTACATTCTTTGTGATCGTAGAAAACAAAATATACATTATATGTGTGAAAGTGGTTATTCTCAAATTCAAAGGATACCTTCTTGTTAGGAAACTTTGGATTTCAACACTTGTTATGTAATATACTAGTTTTTTTTTTCTAGATTTTTATTACAAAATGAATCCCTTTTAAGATAATTAAATTACTATATTTTTTTAACTAAGACTACAAATTGTCTTTCCTAAAACAAGATGGGTATTCTATTTCTGAAGGGACTTTTCACTTTCTGCCTCAAGATAAGATAATTATAACCAAATAACAATTGTAGGATTTATCAAGGGAATTTTAGATTATTAAGTATGTAGAAGTGGTATCAAAAGGGGCTTTGAAAATGTATTAATATTTGGAGGAAATTTATTTGACTTTTAAATTTCCTTGATTAGAAATTTTTTTATACATTTAAAGATAATTTCAAAAATTGATAATATTTAAGCAGTTCCATAAAAAATATTTGTTATTGTCGTTTATACTCTCTTGATATGTTAATTGGAGCACTCTGTATAATATAGATTTATTAAATTGATCTCTTCTTGCTGAATATAAATATGCCAAGTGTGCTATACCTTTGAAAACACCCTATAAAATTAACAAAAATTCTGCCATAAGGGGCAATGTGTTAGAAGGAGACAGAGCATTCTAAGTTCTAACATCAGTAGGAATACACCAGCTTTTATGGAAAGGATTTGTTAATTTTCTCACTTATCTCTGAAGTATATGAGTATATTTAAATAACATATAGGATATCCCATTTAAAACCACAAAGTCCATGCTCATTTTTTTAATGTTCAATAGTCGTTTATTTATTTTTTAGCAAATCTTGACAATTTAGATAAAACTACAAAATTTCTGTATTTAGTATTTTAAAATAGTTAACAAAATAAAATATAAAGAAAAACATGTACATACATCATATGTCTGCCTGAAGATTGTAGACATTGGATCATTCTGAATAAAATTCACTTCTTGTCTTTAAATTATTCACGTTTTGATTAGCGATGTATCTACGATCATTATTAAGGGTAAACTCTTAGGTATAATAATGTAAGTTTTCCTGTGGTATTTTAATTACTCGCAAAAATTTTTTTTTTTTTGGTTAATCCCATCAGCCCCGCTTTTTCTTTAAAATAAATTAAATATCTCTAAACAAATTGTTTAAGTGATATATCCCATTTAAAAATAAAAAGTTAGTGGTAGAAGTTTCGAAATAAAAGAAAATATTGCAACGCTTTCAGGAAAATGTAAAAATAAGACTTATTTGTCAAGACAAGGGAAAAAATCGCACCCGGTATATATTGCTTCTTGGTCGTTCTCGGGTGTAAAAATATGACGTGTTTTTATTTCGGGTGTATATCCGTTCACTACTCTTAACCATATCGAGACTGAAAAGAGTAGTGAACAGAGGTAAACGCGGAATGAAAACATATCATACATATACCAAGAAGATGAAGAAGATCTAGCTAAGGAAGTCGAATGACTCGAAAAGATACAGTCGATGAAAGTAAAGAATAGGTTTTTTCGAGCTCAATTACCCCAATATCAAAAAAAAATTCGAATAGCTTCTGAAATTGTTGAGATCATTAAAGTTGAAGAGCAATATGTTGAACGCTGAACCACTTTATTACTACGGTTCCCATCGGAAAAATTTACAGAATAAATATCTCTAAATACTGCCGGGCGTTCCCCCGCTACTGGCTACTTTCCCGCGTTTTTGGTTATGTTTGGAAGCATTTTTCGCGTATTTCGCAGAATTTTAGCGCAAAATGAGATGGGTCTTGTATTATACTTCTGCTTTCGACTTGACGACACATCAAGGCACGCTGAGAAATAACGCATTAAAAAATTCAAATCGCAATTGTGCAAAAACTAATAATCCCACAGCACCTGGTTTTGGTACGCATAAAGTCCACATCAATAGCTATTATTTCGCAAAGAACCTTTCCTACAACTTAAGAAATAACAGAGATATGAATTTTTGAAAAAAGCTAATTTTTCCGGTTTTTCGGTTTTTTCTCTTGTTCTAATGATCCGATCAAATAGTGTAACCATATCATATTGTTTGTAATCTTATTCTCTACAATTTGTCTCGTTACACTGTCAAGTTTGCTTTATTAATTTCGATTTTATATGCTGTTTATCTAGCACATTCGGTATCCTAAGATGACCTACACTAATAAAAAGTTTAACTCTCACTGTTCTGCTGTTCGTTACCTGTAATAGAATTTTAAAATTCTAAAATTGAAGTAAAAAAAATATTTCTGGAATAGTTTTAAAATATTAACCCAGTTTTCAAGTTGGCGTTTAAAAGCACCTAGCATAAAATTCTATTTTCATACACATGACGATTAATGCACCATGAAAGTACATATTCATTTTACCTAGTATTTCATTTTATATCCAGCGTTTTCACAGAGTCGGAAAATTTGTGTTTTCGGTATATTCAATTTTCAACGTCGAGGCCGAAAATAATACAACATCGTAATAATTATGCAGAATGGTTGAAATTAAAAGCAGAAGATGGTATGCCTGTCTGCCATGCAAATTTTGCATTTATTGGAATTTACAAGCAAACCGAGTTTTTATTTATGGAACAAAATTTACAAATAAAGTTTAATGAAAGTTTATTCAAAAACTCCAAAGCTTTTCATTATGCTGATTCGGCTACTTGAATGTTTGCTCTACTTGCTCTTCTATAGAAAATTTTTAAATTATATGCATAATTTCTGCATCGTCGTCTGTGAAATATTGGAAAAAATACTAGATTATCGTGATTAATTTGAAGAACATTTATTGATGGCAATCATAGTTTTTGACGTATGAAGGATTGAGCAACTTATTTAAATGTTATATTTCCCTTTACTTACTACGCCATATCTATGGGTGCGCTAATGTTTACCCAGTAAAAAATATTCAGTGGTTATGAAGCACGATCAATTAACGTCATCAAAAAAGTCGACTTGAAACCATCATTGTTTAAATTTATCGATGGTTAGAAAGTCTGGGAATAGACCAAGTCAAGAAACAAATGACTTAAACTTTTCTAGTTATAATTAGCACCTCTATTTTTATTTCAGATGTCATGAATGTTCAGAAAATAAATCTACGAGTGCGAATAGATATATTTTACAAGGGGAATTAAAAAATATATATTAATACTCTCAAAAACTGAAATAATAAAAAAAATCGGTTAGTTCCTTTTACCCGGAACTTCTCTCCCTATTAATATTTCCTTTTACGAGGAATAGTAAAGTGTGGCCCAATTTAGTTCTGTACATAGTCGTTACTGTCTTTTCAAATGTTTTTTTTGGGCGCCATTTTGTTCCACCATATTGGATTCCTAACAATATTTTACAAGTTTCTATATCATACTTAATTTTTGAACATAATTTAAAATAAATTCAATTAGTATTTTTTTCATTGACACACACCGCCATTTTGTTACGTCAACACGTCATTTTGAATTCGTACCAGTTTATCCCTATATCACATTTAATTTTTCTGCAAAATTTAAAGTCAATTGAATTAGAATTTAAAATTAATCTAATAAGTAGTTTTTCAGGCTGATTTTTTAAATATTTCATTAGACCGCCATTTTGTTTTGTTATCTGGGATTTATACCAAAACATCCATTTACAGGTCCGTTTCTATATAACATTTGGGTTCTTTGCAAAATGTGAGGCAAATTGGATAATTAATTTTTTTAGTAATGATTTTTTAACATTTCACTAGACCGCCATATTGTTTTGAAATATTGGATTTTAACCAAAATATTACCAGATATATACCCATATGAATTTTAATTTTTGACTAAAATATGAAGTAAATCTGTTAACTATTTTTCAAGCTATGCAGGGAACAGACAGAATATTGTTGTTTGACATCTAGGGCCGATAAAACGTGAAGATATGGATAACTTTAGAGGGTGATTATTTTCACGGTTACAAACATTTTATTTGGCCGCTATTTTGTTCCGTCATCTTGAATTTGTACAACAGTTTTACTAGTTCATCTATATACTACAATTAGTTATGGAACACAATTTGAAATCAGTTCGTTACATATTGTTTCAAGGTAAATTTTTTTAATATTTTATTGCCGCTATTTTGTTCCGCCACCTTGTATTCATACCAAAATTTTACCAGTTGATTCCTAATTAATATTTGATTTTTTAATAATAACTTTTAACATTTCACTAGGCCGCCATTTTGTTTTGTCATATTGGATTTTTTACCAAATTTTTACCAGGTCATCCCCATACAACAGACAGACCGAGAAATTCGAAAAACAAGTTTTTCGGCATCTAGAGAAATATCTTTGGCAAAAAAATGTTTCTGCGATCCCTTTGAAATAGACAAATAGTGTTAATAAAAAAGCAGACGAATATAAAATCATCTTTGAAAGTGATAAATTCTTCCCTGTTCTTTCGGGTGCTAAATAACTCAATTTCTATGATTTTAGTGTAAGTCAAGAAAATGCGATTTTCAAACAAAAATTTAATTAAAAAATATACCCTTGCAGGTATAAAAATTAATATATTTTTTTCTGATTTTTTTGTTAAGTCTTTGGGAATCAAAATATATGGAACATTGATAGGAAAAACGAGTGCGGCAAAATTTTATCTTTTATTTAATATGTTTTTTATTAGTTTATTTTTTTTCGCAAAATAATATAATTATATATAAAGACAATTCAAAAATGCAACAATATGCGACAATTCTCAAATATAGTGTGTCCCAATTTGGAGAACAAGTATTGCTATCTCGGAAACCGTTATAGCTACGAGGCTGTTATAGAAAATTTTAGTACAAACTCAAATCCGCCTTAAGATTTAAATTATCATTTGTGGTTTTTGGTGGTAATTAAGAAAAACTAAATTGATGTTAACTTTTGCTAGTTGCATATAAACGACTAGTATTATGGTTTTGTCGTTGTTACATTATTAGGACATTAGAGGAATTTAATTCAGGCAAAAATATTTTTCTAGCTTAATTTGTTTTCGAGATATTCACATAAACTTACGGACACTATATTGGATTTTTGCATTATTGGAAACAGCTCCTCAACAGCTTTTCAATGATGTTTTACACATTTAGGTTTTCTTAAGGCTAAAAACCGAAGTTTCTAATAAATAGTAGGCTTTGAGTAGGACGCGTGGCTGCCATTACGAAACAAAAGATTGCCGAAGAAGTTGTCATTCAGAATGTTGTTAATTATTCCAACCAAGAAAACTTGGATATGCTAGAATTTGATGTTAAAGCTAACATAATACAGAAGCTGCAACACATGCATATGAAGAACAATTTCTGGAGCAGCTTCAACCCAACCCGAGACATTTTAGATTCTTAGTTATGAACTTGTTAGCTTATGGATCTTTTGTGAAACCGAAATCCAAAACTTATACAAAAAAGAATGAAGCAAGAGATGCGACTATAGTAGAAAACGTCAGGGATGATTCAACTACATCGATAAGAAATGTGGAAGAACAATCAGCAATTCCTAAATGATCTGTTCATCGGATTATGAAAAAAAACATCGTATAAACCTCGTATTGTACAGGGTTTTCAGGAACTAAATCACGTTTAGTGAATGGTTTATCAATAAATGCCAGGAAATACCTAATTTCTAATCTGAAGTTCTTTGGACAGATGAAACCAGATTTACAAATTACGGAATAATCAGTAAAATTAACCATCATTGCTGGGATATAGGAAATTTACATCATTTAGAAGAAAGATGTTTACAAACAATATGTGGATTCAATGATTGGTGTGGCATTGTAGGTAAGGTAAAATGTAGTTTTAAATTCAGATTAAAGAAAGCTTTTATTTTTGTGTTTTAGACAACACTTTGATTGGACCATTTATTTTCAATGAAAATCTATTTGGAAAGTGATATTTGCTACTCTTGCAGTAACAAATCGTACCAGCAATTACAGATTTTGTTCTGCCCTACAGTACCAGAGAAGCGATGGAGGTCCTCAGAAATACTTTTGGCAGTAGTATTATTTCCAATAGTGGTCCAATTACAAGGCCAGCCAGGGGATATAAGATTTCTCCGCCCGAAAATCGTCAGGAATTGGAGAATAGAGTACGAGACTTTTTTTTACTACAATAACCAGAAACATATTGAGAAAATTTACTCATAAAGTGTTAGAGAAGTGTGAAATAGGTGAGGAAAATAAAGAAAGGCCTGTGGCGTAATTTTGTATACATTTTCGATATACAGTTTTTTTTAATTTATCTAAGAAAATGCTAGTGTACTCAAAATTATCATAAAAAAGCCGAACCTAGAATGTCTCTGGTTTTATTTATGTCATTCTAGAAATTGTACTGCAGCTTTTGCATTTCTGCCAGCCTTAAAATAAAGTTTTATCATGCCAAATTATATTTTTATTGAAACCTAGCCATGCTAAGTAAATAGTTTAGAAGTACTTATGAACGAAATAATTCTTTAAAACCTAGCTAAGTTACCCAAACTCATAGTTATAACGGTTTCCGAGATAGCAATACATATAAGCCAAATCTGGGACACACTGTATATTTTTTTGTACACAATAAAATTTGTAGTTTTCCCAGGACATGCTTAACTTCAATCTAACCAATATTTACAAATTATCAAAAAATCACAACTTAAAACTAAATTTATCCAAATCACAAGATTTTTAGAATCTTTGACACAATCTTTGAATACATTTTCTAATAATGCAAGCTTATCACCTAGGTTTTTCTCTGATTATGTCAAAAATATCTTATTGCAAAAATAAATAATTATAATTCAGTGTTAAATAATTTTTAGAAAGTTGTAAATGTTGGGATATCTCAGAAAGCCTGTTTCTCAATGGGGACATTTCTATATGATATGTATATATGTTATTTTATCTTGCCTGTCGCGTTCTGCTCTGTTTGCCTGCTTTTGTTACCGCTTGGTTTGTGTCCGATCACCTGCGTCAGGTTTTCCCTCTACTCTTGCCCTTATTTTCAATGTAAAAACTAGGAAAAAACATAATGCCATAACTGTTACTATTAGCACAATACATTGTTTTTTCTATATAAACGTCGTCCTGGTTTTATATTTGACAAATACATTTTTCAAATTTCAATTTGAATTTGAAAAATTTTATCTAGAGCTAGAGTTCTACGCTAGTCAATTGACTGGTCAATTTGACCACGGTCAAAAAATAAACGCTCAAATACTCGATCTTAAGGTATTGTGGGGTGGCAGCAGTTTGTCGATTTGCGACAGAGCGTGGTGGCACTTTTTTCATAAGAAAATCTATATTTTTTTTAAGTGTTTAGATATTTTAAATAACAGTTTTGTTCGTTTACTTTTTACGTAAAAAACGTATATATAACAACATCTAATAACTAAAATGAAAGTTAAATCTGTTTAAAATAATGCTTCTTTATAAACAGCTTTTTAGTATGCCCTTTTGGTGCCTTAATAGATACATTATCTATCGTGCTAAAAATATGAATAGGTAGATCAATTCCTGCAATAAATAGAGTTTTCAGTATTTCAGCTTTATATCGCTTTTTCATATTCCAGCTTTATATCTCTCATAAAAGTCGTTTTTATATTCTGTTTATTGACAAAAGAATTCCTCTAAAATCTCATTTTGCTGAAGAGATATTGTAAAACAAGAAAAACACAAATCACTAATTTTCATCCTGTTAAAGGGTAGAATTTCGAAAAATCCATAAACGGATTTTCAGATAATTATTTTTGAAAACCATTGAAGAAAGAATGTCTAATAAAATCTCATTTAGTTTTTTATTAACAGCCTTTAACAAAAGAATCATTTTAAAACCCCTTTGGGGCGCTAGTTCGAATAATCCAGAGATTAATTTTTAGATATGTTTTTAAAGCCGTGGACAAAAGAATTGTTTTCAAATTTCATTTAGTTTAAGAGATATTGTATTAAAAAGTAAAAATACATATCACCTTCTTGAGGGTGGAATGTCGAGAAATTCAGAAAACTATTTTTAGATTATCCATATATTTAAAACACTGAGCCAAATTTTTCAGAAAGTTCGTGAGAGAGTTTCACTGCACCGATTTCTATGATTTTTTTTAAATCATCGTCTGGTGGCCAAAACCTTTTAACTCTATTTTTTGTATTATAAATTTATACAGGGTGTTTCATAAAATTGGAACATTGATTAATCACGATTCTGCTCAAACTGTTTGACGTAAAAACTGTATTTCGGCACATAGGTTGGTAGTAGGATGTAGAGGTTCGAAAGACCGGATTTTTTAAAACTCAAATTTTATGGGGTTGAAACAGCACCTTAAATATTACCACATTTTTTATTTAAAATACGGTTGGTTTTTTGGAAAAAACGTTTAAACTCGTGTATTTTATTTGATTAATTTACATATTTTAAAATTTCTTAAAAAATTATACAGGGTGTTTAAAAAAATCAAAATCACAATTCTGCTCAAACCGCTTGAGGTAAAAAAATTGAATTTTGGCATAGAGGTTGATTGTAGGATGTAGAGGATCGATAAGAAGACATTGTTCAAAAATCAAATTTCAAGGGGATGAAACCGAACCTTAAATATTACAATATGTTTTATGTAAAAATGGTTAGTTTAAAAAACACGCTTGAAAAATATATATTTTATTTTATTTTCTTACATATTTTCTAAAAATTTATACAGGATGTTCCAAAGAATCGGAAATAATTTATAAGCAAAAATCTCCCTAGCCCCTTTTGAAAGAAAATGCAACAAAAAACGTGGTTCACAAAGAGGTATTTAAGTACATACCTCTGAGTGTGCTTACTACTTTAATAATAAGAAAAACATATTTTAGGTACAAAATGAGAGATTGGGAATAAGAACCTAATGAATTATACAATTCGGATGTCAATACGAAAAGCTTGGGATCAGAAGCTGATTATTCTCCAGTCGAGAGATTTTGAAATGCAAAAAGTAGAAAGCGAACATTATTTATTTTATCTTGGAAGGAACAAAGAAACTATTTGGTACAAAACTCTAATAAGAACTCCACCTAATGTGGAGACTCGTGCTGAAAATATATTTACACAGTTACCTTGTGTTCGACCACAATATAAAAATTGAAAATGACCAAGAGAGTGTTTTTTTATTACCGATGATATGATCAATGCAATCGTCATTTTTACCAACAAAAAAATTCGAGAAAACATTATACCTTACTTCCAAGAAAATAAATACAACGCAACTACCAGGAATATTACTCTTTATTTGAGTCTTCTATATTTGGCTGTTTTTCCACGCTCTGGACGGCAAAATTTGAATAATCTTTGGCCATCTGATAACACAGGTGTTACGACTTTAAAAAAACCATTAGCACTTTATAGATTTTTGGAGGTTAATGGTAATTCGTCTAATTCAGCCAGTTATAAAAACAGAACGTAACCTTACGTTCGATAGTTGGTTTACCAGCTACAGTCTCATGATGTGCTTGTTATCTGAGCACCGACTAATTTAGGTGCCTTCTCGTCTACTTTTGACCAAACATCGGAGAGTGTCATCGAGTATGTTTGGATTTCAGAAAAATATATCAGTCGTAAAATATATGCCATAAAAAAACAAAAAATATTATCCTCTTCTCTACTTTCCACCATGATGATTCCATAGACACACCACTAGGTAAATCTAAATTATATTTCTTATTATTATTTTTATATACACTGAGGTCTGTCAGATCACACCAGATCTATAACGTATGTATGACACATCATGCTAACCGAGGGTTATATGTTAGAACTCAGGAGCCGTTTAGAAGAGCACGAAAAAAATATTTTTAACTCTACCAAGGCTGGTACATTAAAAGACTCATTAAGAGGATTTCAAATATGTTTAAATCATACGCATGTTTACGCAGGATGCCCAAAATATAGAAGCAATTGATAATTCGTCTTATTATGTTACATATTAGAGTGCCCAAGAGTAGGCCAAGGTTATATACAGAGGGACCAGCCAAGTCTACAAAATATGGGATATTTTAAAATAGTTAATCCAAGTAAAATGTGAGTTTGCAAAAAGTTTCTGTACAAAAAATAATATCAAATGACAATAAAAAGGATAGTCAAGTGACTTAACTACCAAATTTGACATGTTTAAAAAAATGGCATAAAACCGCAATTTACCTAAAAAATTCGAAAAAGAGTTAAGAAAAAAGTTGTTTCTTTTTTGATCTTATAGCTTTACCTCAAAATTAAATACAATTACACAAGGAGAGAATTTGCCTTGGTGCATATTTCCAGAATTATGCTGTAATTTGAGGTTTGGTTTTAATTTTTTGGGCTTTTGTTTTTAATTTATATCTTTATTTACTTACACGCAAAAAGAAGCCCAACTATGACTTTATTTTTACCATTTAACATTACATTTTTCATGCGTGAAAAAAAAGGTACAGTGTTTACTTCAATGTATTAAGCATGTCAGCAATTTGTTATTTCGCTCAAAAACTGAAAAGATTTTATTAGGGTAATAAATAAAAAACAAACTTAAAGGGAGCACCAAGAGCTCTAATTAAATTTGAAAGTTTAAACATTAATTTTAAATGGAGAAAGGCCAAGATAGCCGCATGTAATAAATGGGATGACTAAACTTACGTTAACCTCAGGAAATTTACAGAAATTTTCTTGAAGCCCCGAAGAACCCAAATGAAAGTTAGCTAATAAGATTTCTAAACTTTTGATATTAAATATATCAATAAATCTTTAGAACGTGAATATTATGACGATTGGTTTACAACGAGTTTTAATACTTAGAAGTCATATGTTTTAATGCAAATGTACTGACATTTACGCATAAAACGTTTCTCGGTTAAGAGCAAACGAATTCTAAACTCTGCTTTATTTGTCTACAAAGAAATCAATTATAAGCAGTAGATTTAACTTATTCTACGTACTTCAATAATCAATTAATTTTATATTATATGACAAAGGTAGGTTTTATTTGCAAGTGTAGATAGCTGGTTGCTAATTTCGTCACTTCATTGTTTATTTAAAAAACAATATTGCAGTAAATAGTGCGGGTCGCATTTTTTACTATAGGTTATATTGAAAAATGTAACGAGTATCAGTATACGGGCAGTGCAGGATTTAAAATGTCAGACCAACAGAAACCTCCCTGTATTATTATACTAAAATTACCAAAAAAATACAAATTTATAGGTATCAGGCTACGCAGTAAGTTGTACTTTGCAAACAAAAGTTTAAAACAAAGAGAAACTAACTTTACCATCTTTTACTGTACAGATAAGTCTATCGGCTACAGTGTATCTCTCTTGACTAAAATAGCGGGTAGTAGTCTCGACGAACATGTTATCTACAAATAGTCTAGTTCATAAATTCAAAATTGTGTTAATTCTTGCTACTGCTAGTAGAAATATGAGATTAATGGATTCGGAATGACGCATGACGTCTAGAAAAATGTGCAAAAGTTTGAAACCTGTACATAAACAATTTCAAAAGTTATTATTAAATTAGGATTTAAAAAAAAATAGTTTAGTTTTTTTATGCAAATAACTCGGAAATTGTTAGCATTGAAAGAATTTCCAAAAGTGTCTTAAAAAGGAAGAAATTTCCAATAAAAAAGTCACGACTGCCGGAACTCTATATCTAATATTAATTTTAATTTAATGTTGAAATATAGCCCTGCACGGCATGCGCTAAGCCGTAACGTTGCCCCAAAACTAGCCGTAACAAATTAAAAAAAATTTACTATTAAGAAATCATGGTTCTTGAGATTAGACCGTGTCAAATTGGAATTACTATCCGACGTCTCGCCTTTGATTGCACATGGCATCTTCAGGGATCTTTACTCCATGATATCTAAACACTGAATGAGCTCGAAGAGACTAAGGCAAGCTTTTATACGCTCGCCGAACCGTGACCCTGTGTTAAGATCAGTTTCCACGTGTAATGTAAACCTTGCCCGTATCTCTATTGACTTTTTTTATGTTCAAAAAGTTCAATGGATTCTCTAATTTTTCTTTTATAAAATCCTGGAACCGATGTTGGAACCTTGGTTTCCTTTACATTTATAAGATGCCCAAAGGTATGCTGGTTTTCAGCTATAGGAGATTGAATAATTGTTTTTCTTTTTAATACATCGTTCATATTTCTTAAGTCTAGTTGATATTGAGCGTCCTGTTTTTCCCACAGACATTTCTCCAGAGAGCAAGGGATTTTATATACTCCTTCTGTTTGGTAAGGTACAATATCTTTCGGGGGATCGCAAGCATCGTCCAATATTCTTATGTGTATTGAAGATTGTACTTTTTTGCGTCCTTCTATATCCCTCGATATAAAGAAAAATTAGTAAAAAAAATGCTTTTAAAAAATAACGTTTTTTTAAAAATTATTAATTTAGTAACTAAACGGTGCATTGATAAACACGACGAAATAAATAATGTTAAGTTAAATTCATCTTATAAGACTTTTTAATCAGAACTTCCAAATCCAACTTTGAAAAGAAAAAACAAAAAACTTTTGTATACAATATTTTTTGATATCTCTGAAAGTTGAGCTTGTAGGTCCGTTTAAAATATAAATACCGTTTAACTAAATCTGACAAAAAGTCAGATGACTAACTACATTGCACCGTCAAAATGTTGGGTGTATGCGCGATTTTTGTTAAGGGTATATTATATTAAGATAAGTAAATACTGCTGATCATGAAATAAGGAAAATAATAAATGTGGCAATTATAATTCTATCTACGTAATATTTTTAGCACATAACAGCACACCCATTAAAACAAAACATATTTAACATGAAACTGCTAACAGTAATGTCGATAAC
This sequence comes from Kuschelorhynchus macadamiae, assembly GCA_030620095.1. NCBI lineage: Eukaryota > Metazoa > Arthropoda > Insecta > Coleoptera > Curculionidae > Kuschelorhynchus > Kuschelorhynchus macadamiae. Next base: position 685,951 of record JAUTXW010004289.1, read on the forward strand.
AGACACAATGCTTAACAAAACCCTTGAATTACATGGGTCTTAAATAGAGAGACGTTTCATTTATAGGCGACCTAATATTCAAAAATTGTGCACAGAGCACAGCTGCAAAAGCAGCAACTGATGACCATATTTGTTTTAAACGCGTACATGTTATACCAATTGTATTCCCATAAACGATAATAAAACATAAACCTTTTGACCTTTTCTGACAGGCGGCGACGCTCACACCGGCAGAAATTAGAAGTAATGTCTAAAAGCTTAGAACAAAGCAAAATAAAAATATATACGATACTTAAATATTGCTGGTATGTAATAAAGTAAATAGAAAATTTTTAATATTTTTAAAAATCTATTGGAATAAAGAAAAATAGAGGATAGGCAATAAAGTTAGGGCAAAAGAAAGTTGCATTTTTTAAAACATTTATATTACATATACATCAAATACGCCTTTTTGTACTGTGCTATGCTTTCTTTTATATATATATATATATATATATATATATATATATATATATATATATATAGTAAGCTTGATGCCTTTAACTAAAAATACTAGAAATGATAAAAATTTTGATATAAGAGGCAGTGTAATTCCCATTTACTCCACTATGAAATAGAACGTGTGCCGTCTCTTTCTAAAACAAAGAAAAAAATGCCTCTTATTGTATAGTTTTTCTTAACTTCCTCGGGTGTCTTTAATGAGAAAGGTATCAAAGCTAATATAACCAAGAAGAAGAGGTATATTTAATGTACATATAATATTATACAGGGTTTTCCGTTTAAATGTATTTTTAATTTTATGATCAATTATATATATTTGGTTTTTCTTTCCTCCAATATATTTTTAAAACCCTAAAGGTTTTGGATTCAAAATTTCTTGCTAGCTCTCTTATTCTTTTTTTCAAATTTTTAAAAAATATTAGGTTTTATATTTTCATTTCGCTATTTTGATTTCGATCGATATCACATCTAACCGCCGAATCTCCTAAATTTTATGAAGTATTTTAAAATTACATGCAGACAGTTAAATCATTTCACTTTGCTCTAAAACCGCAAATTAGCAAGACACAACTGGCAATGATGATGTATGTAAGGTTTAGTACTTGCAAAAATTAAGCTAACTTTGTTATTAAGAGTAAATATAAAATGGGCGTTTTCACGGCTTTGGCTAATAAGAATCATTTTTTTTTGGAATTGGACCATGTCAAAATGGAATTACTGTCCGATGTTCTGCCTTCAAGTGCACAAAACATCTTCCAAGGCAAATCCCTTGTTAAGATCGGTTTCTACGTATGATGTAAATCGTATCTCTATGGAAATTTTTTGTATGTTTTGAAATGTGAATATATCCCCTAACTTATTTCTTTTTTCTTTTTAAGGAAGCCCGTAGCTTTATGGAGGCCTTTTAAGATATTGCTTTACCATCGGTTTCACTGAAATCAAAACTCTGGTTCAAACCTCTGGATAAAATTTTGTTATTTTGCACAAAATCTTCTCAAATTTCAGAACAACCCTAATCAAAAACACTAAAATATTAAATCCATAACGGAAATTCAAACGTATGGAATGATTCCCTTGATATCCATAGCTCAGTTATATTTGTTCAAAGGGAGAAAAATGGTACGTATTGAAAACTAATGAATGCAATTGGATACTGAAATGCAAATTGCCAATGCCATTTTGCACAAAAGCAATGAGTTATTACCTCCCTAGTACTTAGATGCCTTTCGATTCCTCATCAAGATTCTTTAACGTTGGAAACAAAGACACTCACCGAAGGATTGAGAAGAAATGACTATTGCCCTAAATACATTACGCCTTCAAATTCAAGATATATTAATCTAGATCCGCGAGAGGAGAATGATGAAGAGTTACCGTTAGGTACTGTTTTCTTTCCTACATACATGATACCATAAACAAAATGGAACCATTTCTTTGACTCTTCTGAGAATGACTATTCTTCTATTTAAAGGCGTAATTAATGTCTTTAGAGCAATAGTCATTTCCTCTGAATGCTTCTTTCCTTGTTTCTAATGTTAAAGAATCTTGATTAGAAATCGAAAATTGAATAAGTAGTTTTTACGAAGACACACATCGGCATTTTGTTCCGTTATGTTGTATTCTTACCAGTTTATCCCTATACCCCATTTAATTTTTTGTGCAAAAAGTCAATTGAATAAGAAGATATTTTCACGATGATTTTTTTAAAATTTTATTTGGTAGGTTTTTCAGGCTATTTTTTTTAAATATTTTTTTAGGCCGTAATTTTGTTTTGCTACCTTGGATTCATACTAAAATATTACCAGTTCATTCCTATGTAACACTTTATTTTTTGTGCAAAATGAGAGGTAAATTGGATGACAAGTTTTTAAGTAATAATTTTTTTAACGTTTCAGTAAGTCGCCATCTTGTTGCGCTACTTTGAATTTTTACCAAAATATTACCAAGTCATCCCCATATAACCATTAATGTTTTACAGCTCTGCCGTGAACTGACAGAGAGATAGACTAACAAGGACGCTAAAACGTGAAGATATGTAAAACCTGAGAGGAAGATTTTTTTACGATTTCAAATATTTTATTTGACAACCATTTTTGTTCCGCCATCTTGAATTCGTACCCTAACTGTACCAGTTCATTTCTATGCCGCAAGTAAATATTTCACACAATTTGAAATCAATCCATTAAAGAACTACACTTCCTATTGACAATTCCTTATTAATATCATTTCGTGGAGTGTGATTATTATATTTTTTAATTGACCCTATAATATCCTTAGTGATTCCATTTTGTAAAAGCTTTCTTTCTACGAATTCATTTCTTTTTATTCCATGCATAATTATATAAATAATAACGCTTAGGGGTTGTTTACATATTTAAAGAGTTAAACCTAATGGTAAACTTTAACAATTTATCAATCAAATAATATAGATAAGCTCATTATTTGGCAATTAGTTAGAGATATATACATAAAAATATTTTTGAGAAAATACACAATTGCGGGCAGCAACTGAAATAAAACAATCAATCATCCAGAGAAAATAATTAAAAAGCCTCCAAGGAAATCAACCTGGATTTACAGTTATGGAACAAAATCAACAGATAATGGACCACAGTTACATAGAATGTGTGATAGACGTGGTAAGAATTAAAAGGTATGTGACTTATAAATAAAAATTTAAATAACGTTTATGTTTGTTTATTGTCGAACTGCCTAAAAATAAGGTTTTTTAGTTAAATCATGATTTTTGCACATTTTAGAGGCAACAATAAGAAGCATGGCATAGAAAAAAATATATAGTAAGAAAACGAAACTCAACCCCTTCCCAATTAAAATGGGAGAAAACCCGCATGAAAATAAAGAAGGTTATCTCATTTGAATCTATATTGTTCATTAACTCATTAGCAAAAATATTGAAGGAATAAATCAGCTTTCGATGTTAACTGTGCCTTTTTGATTTAATTAGTATTTTGAATAACAAGCAAACTGACATGAACAACATAGATTTCAATATGTTTCTCAATTAAAACTTTTCTAAGTGGTAAAAGTTAAGGAAAGCTGTACTTTTATCCTTTTTGTAAATTATTTTAAAAGCATTAGTATTCTAACAACAGAACTTGTGAAGTTTTTCCATATTGAAGACTCTCTTAAAACTTAATAATACCGAAATTGAAATAAAGTTTTGTTGTTAATACATAAAAAAAACTTTAAAAACACGTTTTATAAGTTAGAGAGATGTTAATGTGTCTATATTGAATATATGTTTGTTCGACTTTTTTTTGTTTTTAAGTAAGTTTTTAAGTTTTTTATTTCTCTAATTTATTATCGTTAATAAATTAATATTGCAAAATCAGGGACAGGATCATGATTACGATGTATTGTTGGGTATTATGTAGTTGTACATATTTTTTAAACCGTAGTATCATAGTAGGGTCCACATGAGGCGGGGGCCCCGCGAAGGATGGGCAAGAGGAGAATTAGCAGCTTATCATGGAAGTACAAGATGGAGGATTTTTTTAATCATTGGCTATTTCTAAAGGGCGGCTTCGCAAAATCTTGCGCGGCTCTGGGGTCCCAATTACTTAAATCCCTAGAACCCTCATTTTTTTATTTTTCAGTTGGTCATACAAATTCTGGTAGGGCTCAAGGACCCCTAAATACTTAAAGCCCAGTGCCCCATAAGTCCTTATTCTGAAGCGCGGAAACTGCGCTTTCATTTGTTTTGACTTTTTAACATAATAAATTAAAAGTCTAAGAAATCCGAAAAAAAAAATTGTAAGTCAAAATGTAAACTAATCTACGATAAAAAGGAAATTAAGGACAACAGCGGAAAGATATTATTTTGCAAGTAACGGGCTGTATGATGGTGCTAAAAAAATTATTTTGTTTTTTTGTATTGTATTAACAAATAACATCAATAAATAAATGTGTACATATATTGATTGATGATTATATTGGATAAATTAACATTACCTTAGAAATAAAATATAATAAACAATACAAAAAAGAAACAAAAATATGAATGAGAAAATAAACAAATTGCAGCTTAAATAATTTCAAAAATTGTTTGCGTCTATTCTCAGAAATAAAGTGGTGGGGAATAGTGAAACATTTTTACTTTCAACTGTAGTTATCTCTGCTTTGGATGATTCGATTCTATTCAAATTGGTGTCAAAAAAAAGTGCTTTTTCTGCTCGAGGAGTCATGAACTGTACCGTAATTACTGTGTTAGTTCTCCAAATTATGCTGATTTTATCAAAATAAAAATGGCAATTTGAAGGGCATTGAATAGTGAAATAAAAAATCCAGGTCTGCATTTAAATTAAACAAGTTGATGGTCTTTCGAATCCGAAACGTCAGTTTGGAAAATTAACCTTTTCGTTTTGTAGAAGAGCAAAAGTGACAATGGCAAAGTCTCTCATTTTAATTAATCCTAAAATTTTAGGAAAATCAAAAAACCTAAAAAAAACAAGGCTCAAGTAGAAACTTTAGTAATCTTGAATAACTGTAAAGAACAAAACTTAACAAAGAATACTAAAACTCAGTTTCATAATCACATAATCTTCGCAATAAAATAGCTAAAACTAGGGCGAGACAGGGCAGGTCTCGATTTGGGCAAAACATCAAACCGAGTTCTACCTTGCTTTAGTGACGTGCTTAAATGACGAAATTAACTAAGAACTAACAATAAACTAACCACAAATATATTTAAAATTACTGAGAACTACTTAAGGTAAAAAGGTCTAGCATATGCGATTCGACCTACTACAAGAAACGATATGACGGAACGTATTAGGAATGCCATCCAAAGTATCTTATAGCAGAAGTGGAGACTGCAGTTCATTCGACACACGAAAGATTACAACTTTGTATTGACAATGACCGCCGACATTTTGAGCATTTGCGAAAGTAGTTTCTATTGTGGAGCTAAACAATTAAATTTGTCAAACTGATGTTGGAAAAAGATATTTTTAACAACATTTTTGAAAATACTGCTTTTAAATGCCTATGCTAATGCTCGTCATCCAACTCATTTAATGAACATTCCAAGAATTTGCAATTTATCTATATTACACTGCGGCGGACTAATATATCAAACATTTTACAGCGACCTTAAAATCAGTATACCATCAATATCTACTTTAAATACATGCCTAGAAATAAATAGAAATATTGTTAAAAAAGCACTTTTGATTGAAACATACTATTGAGGCACCAAGAGCAATCAAAATTTATTTATTAGACATTTATCAAAAATTGTTTGGCTCTCTGAGGACGTAACACGGAAATGGAATACCTTAAAAGAATCAGCTTTTTGCATCATAAATCGAAGCGATTGAAAAAGATTTTCGTACTTGACTTAATGTTTCTTAGGAATACATTATTGTGGCTTAGCCAGTGACCGTTGGAGGTTCATCATTCTGTTGAGCCATTTTAGGAACTGATAATACATTCACTTACAATGATGTTCTCAGTAGATCGTTATCCACTGGGTAATCTGCAAAGCAATTTGGCATTACAACATGGGGACTTCCATCATCTTGTTAAATACCAAGAAAATTAAATCTTCTTTTCCTTTATTAGGACCATTCCCAGAAGCCGCACCGATATTACCTGGAAACTGCTCTAAAAGATGAACTGATGGAAGTGGCGAAGCTAGGAATAATTGTTAATCAAGATTATTAGACCATTATGGATCTGCCAATAAAACAGTTGGATGATATTGTACAGTTTTTAGTTGATGAAACTGAAAATATGGCAGAAAAAAATCAACCCTATAACATTCTTTGTAATAAAGACGACAAGGATTAAGCTCGACATGACGACAATTTAAAAACTATTCTAAGTTATATACTGTAAATTTAGATAACTTTGGTAAAAATTTATCGTTTAGCTCTACTTTATTTTATTGAAGTGTAAGACGTTTTGAGTTATAGTTAACCCAAGTTAAGTACTTAAATTCAAGATCATCTATCGACAAACCATTTTTTTTCACTGCAGTTTAATTTTGTTAATTTGATAATTAAAGGTATTTAAGAACTTATCCCTTAATTTTTTTTCGAAAATACCGACCAAAAGATAAGTATATATTCGAAGCTACATCCTAAACGTGGTTGCCCGCTGACCGTGAATGTATTTTGCATAATTCTTGTGAAATCTGTGTAAACATTGTGAAATCTATGTAATTAATATGAAATCTGTGTAATCCTTGTGGAATTCGTTTAATTAAATTTTATTACTTGTAATCCCGCAATTTTTTGCAATCTGGTGTAGAAAAAATGATCAATGATTTGCCCTTGATTTGAAATTTCAGAGCAATATATCAAGTTGAAATTATTTAAAAAATAAGTTCTAATATATTTATAAGGACGTACGTACTTTCAAAAAAGTAGATGTGTTTCTTTTATGAATCGTTACAAATAAAACGCAAATGTTAGAAACTTTTAATTCTGCCCAATACAAGATATGAACGACGACGCTTTCGTACTTTTAGTAATACTTAAGAGTTCTAAAATATCCTCATTCCACAGAATCACTTTAGATAAAATATGTTAACCGGAGATTTTCATATCAAATAATGTTCTCAACAAATCGGCAATGAATATAAGTAGTAATCAAAAGATAAGTATACATTCGAAGTTACATGCTAAATATGGTAGCCTGCTAACCGTGTATGTATTAAACGACGTACTTTCAAACAAGTAAATCTATTTAAGTTATAACTTATCCAGCATAAAAGGCAAACGTTAGAAACTTTTAATTCATCACATGGCAAGATAACAACGACGCCGAGGCCTTTATACTTTTAGTGATATCTTACCCCCATTCTACGGAACTGCTTAGATACATTAAAATATTAACCGGAACCCTATTTGCATACTAAGTGATGTTCTTGGCAAATCGGCCATGGACATAATACTAAAATTCCAATTTCTGGTTCTAAATTAACAGAATCTAATATTAAGGATAAATTAAATACAAATTGGCATAAAGGTTAATCTCTTGCGAAGATAATTATGATTTGCACTTAGATCTTTGTTTAGCGTATGTTCGGGTATAAATTTATTGTACAAGAGCACATTTCTAGAATATTTCACCACTGGTACAAGATACAAAAAATTGCGTCCCTAATAAAAGGAAATTTAATAAAACACCAACCCCATAGACCCTATAGCAAAAACAAGGGTCTTCAAAAACGGCATCACGTCAAGCAACAAGAAGTGATTTAAAAAAATGCCATCTTTACTAATATGGTGTCCAGCACAGTTACCCTACTCGGCCACCCTTAGAAACAAACCTGGCAGAAAATAATAACTACAGTTGCGGACATTAAATCTTGGGCAGCAGATGTGTCAAAAACATAACATTTTAATTTCCTTTTATAATAACAAATATTATGAGAGTTAATAAAAATGCATATTTTGATTACTTTATGCAAGAAAACAAAATTATTTATAAATACATTCATAATGTATTTAAATATGATATATAACCAAAAGTGGCCAAATATTTTCCATGATACTGTAATCTGGAACAGGCGCTACGCTGTCCGAACTGGGCATTTATCTTGCAAAGTTTCTTTTAGGCCTTACAGAAGGTAACTTAATATTTTGTAAGATATCTAAGAATACCTCAGGAAAAAAATAACCCATCAATAAAAACACCAAGCTTTTTCACGCTCATCCACCAGTAAATAGTGATGGAATATCGTCGCCCTGTTTAAATACATCTCTATTTAAAACTTGTTTTGGACGTCCTATTCAGAAGGCTATTGGACAACAAAAAGGTGTTCCAGTCATGTCATAATGGAGGACTGTATATACTCTTAATATATATTCTTAGAATATCAGAACAACTCCAATCTGTTCTTAATTATTTTCAATTTGTTAAAAGTTTTTGGAACTGCCCGGTGATTTCGCAATTCAGATATTTCTCTAAATTATTTCTGAGTTGTTCTTGTTGAACCCGGGTAATTGCTTTCATGCAGTGCTGTAACGGCATATTTAATAAAGTTGTCTCTTAAAACTAAAATCAAATGAATAATATATTATGACGACCATTTCTCGATCTTCTTTCCAAAAACTTATTGCCATCAATAAACAATAATGGCTAGTGTCTATAAATATGATTTTTGACATTTTAGTTAGTGAATACCACTTTTTTTTTCTTTTAAGAGGATATCGTGTAACCCTAAAACGAAAAGAAAAAAATAGTTAAAGTTTTCTCATATTTGATATTTTACTGTTTTGAAATTTTTTATGTTTTTATTTATTTACTTAGCACTACAGCCCAACAGGAAAACCATTTATAGGGCAGTTAGTTAATATAGCAAGTAATCAGTTTTAAGTAAATTAGAAAATAATAAAAAAATCTGTCTAAAAAATTTACAACTAGAATATTAATTAATTACTAGTTTATTATTATAAAAATTAGTGTTTAAAATGTGGTTAAAGCTGTTAAACATGTAGTTTTAACAGGTAAGTTCAAATACAAACTTTTATTTGTAGTCTGAAATAGCGTTCAATCTAGGAGAAATACATTTTATTTACCTGAGAAGAGTAAGATAGTTAATATTACAATACAGAATTTAATGCAAAAATACCACAAATGAAATGCTTCCCTTGCGCTATGCTATTGCAAATTTAGTTGGATCGAGAATAATGCCATAAACATTTCCTCTTTCAGGATAAGTCTCACTTATTTTAAAAACTAAAGTATTTAAAAAAATCTTAATATTTTTAATAGAAGCTTTGTGCACTTTATATTTAGGACCCCAAACTTCAGAATAATTTCGATTTAGAGCGGACAAACGCAAAATATAAAATTTTAAGGGAGTAAATATTAGTGGAACCTCTAAAATTTGGAACTATAAATGCCCTACTATATGATTATTTAATTTAATAGTATTAATAAAAATTAAACTGAAATTCCTAGCACTCATAGAATTATACAGCGTGATTCCGGATATATTAGGATATATTACAATCAAACTATATTGGTCTTTTTTTATAGGAAAAAATTACTACTTTACATTTTACAGGGTTTGGAAGATTTATCAGAACGGTCAATTATTTCAAAAGATACAGGAGTTCTTAAAAAATGTCTTATATAAAAGTTGTAAGGCTTTTGAAAATCTAAATATCTGTAATAAATTGGAATATACACGCCGACAAAGCTGTGGAGAACTAAGGTTATATTTTTTCAAATGGAACAACCCATATATTATTACTTATGATCGTCCAGTCAATTTAGAATACTTTTGTTAACCATATGCTATGCCTAAAATTATTAGTTTCCGAGATATCGACGTTTCAAGTAATAACGGATAACAATGCGATATTCGAACGTAGTTGTATTTACCTGAGCAACAAATTAGGTATGGACTTTGAGAATAATAATTTGACATCTGTAAGTCATGTTCTGCCAGAATTAAGTAAAGAAAGAAATAGCATTTCGTTTTTACTTACTGAAACAGAGAGAATTGATATTTTAATTTTAAGGGGGTATGGCGATAAACAGAGATCATATTAGGAGGTATGTGATATTTATAACAATTTGCACCCAGATAGGCAAATTTAAAAAAAAATCAGTTTTCGAGCTGTAGACCCTTACAAAATGGAATACTATCGCCGATGATTAAAAATCAGACATCCAAGAAAATTCCAGAAAATCCACTAATCAATGTTTTGGATAATGAAGTTGATCAAAAATCCGTAAGAAACATTCTTCATACTGAGAAAACGCATCCATACGAAGTTTATGTTGTACAAGGACATTATGATCGAAGCCTAGGATTTTGCGAAATAATTACGAGAAAGAATAAAGAGATCCCGGATTTTCCGAACAATATTGTTTTTTTGGATGATGCGACCTTCACACTACACGAAATTATCAATAAACAAAATTACCATCACTGCATACACAGTTCCCAGAAGAAGTTACTGGTTAAATTGTTTACGGGACAAGTAATTGAACCCTTTTTCACCCAGGGACATTTGACGGGTGAACGATATCTCCAGCTTCTTCGGCAAGAAATAGTTCCAACTATAAACAATTTAACTCCCGATATTAACTTGGTATCAGCAAGATGGAGCTCCTCTGCATTTTACTCGTGAAAATAGACACTTTTTGGATTTCACGTTTTCAAATAGATGGATAAGGAGAAGACGGCCTATCAAATCGGCTTCATGGTTCTCACGCCCTTATATTTATTTTATCGGGGTCACCTGAAAAACGATGTTTATCGGAACAAATGCAACAATTTAGAAGAACTAAGAACTAAAAATTTAAATGAAAGTAAGATAATATCAAGGGAAATGGTTTTAAATACCCAAAAATATTTTTGCGACAATTTATATTCAGTTAGTTAGTAAATAGGGACCATTTTCAATATTTATTAAAAAAATAAAGTCGTTTTTTTATGACTTGTTATACCGATTTTTTCATGTTAACTTATTAAATTGTTTATTGATATTTATTTTATGTTTTGTAACTGATCAAAATGTCATGATAACGTATGGTTAATAAATCTTTTATAAATTAACTGGATGATCAAAATAAGTAATAATATATGGATTGTTCCGTTTAAAAAAATATAGCTTTAATTCTCCACAATTTTGTAGGTGAGCCTGTATATTACATTTTTCTACAAATAGGTAGATTTTTAAAAGCCTTACAACTTTTATATAACACATTTTTTAATAACTCCTTTATCTTTTGAAATAATCGACCGACCTGATAATTGCTTCTAACCCTGTATACTTTCATTTAAATTTAAACGAAAACACGACGGATTTTTTACTAAAGGACGACGTACTTTTCAAGGTCAACCTAGGTTTAACGTGCAGCTTGTTCGCTTTACTAATGTGAATTCTGTCGGTGACCCATATCTATATGTCACATTGCAGATCATCAATTATGTACAGCAGCAGAATCAAGAATTTAATTTTACTCCGACATTTTCAAAATCTTATTCAAATCGATAGTTAATCCGCATATATCGAGGTATAGTTATGAAGACCGTAAAATCGGATACTAGAATAATAAAAAAATAATTATTAACAACTGGATCTACCTAACTATTCTTTGTAAAATTATTTCCGAGGCCTACAGTAATTTTAAAAAGATACCCTAGATATATGAATACAATAAAGCTTATAGCGGAGAGCACGTGACAATAAACTGCAGGAGTTTTGTAATGGCTCATTGGCTATTTTACTATGATGTAGTCTTAAGGGTGTACATGAGTCAGCAATCAGTACTTACTTGTAAGGTCAAGTAGTGGGACGCAGTGGCTTGCGCTCGGGCGACTGCTGACTGCGTCTGTTCCATTAAACCGAAGTATAATCAGTCTTCAGTTTAATTTATTTAATTATATATAATAATTAAGTAGTAAAAACATTGTCAGCCATAACATTATTCTCTTGTACTGACATCATTATCGCGACAACCTGTGCGACTCGCTGCATTCCACAACTATGCGGTCTGACCACTTTGTCACGTTTTTTTGTAGTATAAGCAAGTTTAACATCAATTTTTAACCATTACGAAAAACTTGTAATGGTGCATGCGATAATTTAAAATCCTTCAATGTGCCGCCAGATATCTCACTACCTGACCTTTCGAGTGGTTACTGACTTATGTATACCCTTAATACACAATAATATTGAAATATTTGCCAATACAAAACTCTTGCAGTTTTTTGACACGAGATCTTGGGCTATTAATGAAGACTGTCTGCAATTCGAACGCATTAGCAACTCTGTCCTGATTTTGCCTCTATTAGTTTTGTCTTCAAGTCTTATCTTGTTAAAAAGAAATTTGTACGTAGTTTTTCTTGAACGGTTCGGTGCTTCACTTTAAATTTACAGTTAGATTTGATTTTGACATAACTCGTGAAACTTAAAAATACAATGTTCTAAAAGAAAAGTTTTAACCAAATCCGACTGCATAAAATAGAAACTTTTAATGCCTAATGCATCACTAAGACGAGACAGGCAACGAACGAGGCTCAACGCTTTCATTATAAAGCTTTTTGTAACACCTAGAAGTTTTATTAAAAGTTTTGAAAAAGTTTCATCATGTTCTCGAAGGGCCTAACAAATCAAAATGTTAATCGGAGGCCTATTTCCATTTAAAACGATTTTCCCAAGAGTAGAGATAATAGCGAATTTTGATAAAGTTCGGTAATTAAACGGAACTAACCTTTCAGTTCTGGTCCTTGATTAGCAAAATTTCTATCTAACTGCTCTATGAAAAATGTTATTAAATGTCAATCCTACTGTATTGATCTGTAAAGGAAAGTGACTTAGTCAACATTGGGCCAGTACGGTTAAGTACGTTATTCCGATACAATAATTAAAATTTTACATTTTTTGACACTAATCATGCAGTAGTAGAGACTAATATAATTTATACACATTTAAACACAAAACGATTTGATACAACGATGTAAATGAAATATATGTGTAATTAGTTTTTAGTAATGTGTTTGTTTACAGAAGAAAAGCTCTTAAACGTACAAAGCTTTTGAGGAGCCTGGTAGTTACTAAACAATGTTTGGTAACAACCCGGGTTGAAAAAAAATGTTTTTTTAAGCACTTGAATTAAACCCTTTTATTACATATTTACATATTTTTCGATGTTTAGTATTATTATTACCTTGATGTATTATCTGTATTATTATATTTTGTTATTAAAGTAATGTTTGTAACTAAAAAATTGAGAGAAATATTTTTTCTGAAATTTTATCTCTACCTGAAGGGAAAATAAAAAGGTTTTGTTAAACCAACTTGAAAAAACCCATTTAGTTTTTAAACATATTATATATTTTTAAGTATATAGTTTTAAACAATAGTAGCATCTGACCCATCATTTAATGGTGTCAAGGAAATAACTTATTCAAAAATTAAACAAAAACTCAATGTCTGGCTTTTTCAATTAAACGACAACTAGCAGAGTTTAATTTAAATTTAAATAATAATCAAATAACTAAACCATAGAAGTGTAAATGTCTAGGCTTATACCTTCACAGTGATCTTTCCTGGTCATCTCACATGGAGCATATATATATATATATATATATATATATATATATATATATATATATATATATATATATATATATATATATATATATATATGTATGTCTATATATATATATATATATATATATATATATATATATATATATATATATATATATATATATATATATATATTTTGTGTATTTTACATATTTTAAAACATGTAAAAAGTTTTTTTTATAAAATGTATTCTGGTATGTATTTTGTATTTCTAGTCTTAGTAATTCTTGACACTGTTTACACTTTGTAAAAAGTCTACTTATCAAGAAATAAATAAATAAATATAATAAGTAATGCTGTTTTAAACCCATTTGAGATGTCTGTTTTCAATTAAGGTTTTTAAAACAAGTAATGGTGCTCTAAAAAGGTTTAAAAATAAATTGCTTTTAATCGACATGTTAAAAATATAACAACAAAAAATGTTGTTTACATAATTACTCAACTCTGCTGCTACTGTATAACTAGAATGATTGTACCAAAAGTCTTCTGGTCTCCGAGGGAAGCAGGCGTCCGGAGCTCCGGAAACGTGTCCCTGTTCTTGACTTTTCTTTTACATTTTTGATTAACAAAGTTTATTTGGAGCAACAATGGTCATGAAGAAACTTGCAAATAATAAAATTATTTTTAAGATGGTATTACAAAAGGTAATCTTCGGGATTATGACACGAAGTCAGCTGCGTTCCGAAATAAAAGATCAATTTTAAGAAAATGTACAAAAAAACGATCACATTGAGAATTTGGTTGAGATGTTTACCAGTTCCACGTTCTCTCTACGTGACATTGAGAACCTGGTATAGGTGTTTTATTAAAATGTCTGGGCGCACCAGTAAAACAGACTTTTGTGGACTAGTTTCGGTACCACTCCTTTGTTGAGAGTGTTACCACCTCGAAACTATATATTTCGGCCAGTTTACCTATTAAAGAGTAGAGCATATCTCCATGTTCATGTCTGTTTGGTTGATAAGCTTTCCCCAAAACTCTGGCTGTAGAAAGTGATTCGGTGATTTTGCCAGCAATTTTTTGTTTGTTCTCCTAAAAAAGCAACTTTTCATGCCTACGTCGTCTGTGTTTTCTTATACCTCTGTTATTCAGTCACCTTCGCGGCGTCGCTTGGGCTATGTGTGTACACTATATATTAAGAATATGAAGAGGTACTCGCGCAACGCAGCAGCTTTTATTTAAAGCGTGACCAATGTTTCTTCTTATTTAAAGATAGTTCCTTTTTCGCACGTACACCAAAAGCGATGTTGACAATTTGAATAGAAAGCCTTTAATTCCTTATAAATAACACCTGTGAAAAATGACCTTAAAAAAAGAGACTAGAAATTCCCCGGATAAAGTCAGATCTTCACAGTAGAATTTAAAGGCAGAAATTTCAAGCTTCCCAACGATACTGCATAAAAAGTGACTCTAATATTTATAATTTTTTTTTATTTGCAGTATAACAATCAATTTGTTACAATTCTGAAAAGAACAAAAACCCGAAAATATGTTTTTTCCCACACAAAAGAAAGTAAAAATTTTATTGTAATAATATTGTTTCAGGTCCTCTAAAATACAATTAAATCCATTTATTAATACAAATTTGAGAAAAATATTTTTTCAATGGTGTGTTTATATTTTTAAAAGTTTGTGGGTAAAAATAAATTAATGCGCATTATAGCCGCGCCTTTCACCTTTCAAATGCTTTTTAAGTGTAAAAAATATTCATTTTTGACGATATTGTTGTAAATTTTATCCTTCAACCCATTCACCAATTTTTCCAACATTCTACTGGCGGGAGAATTGTTGAGGTAAGAACCAACCATCCATTTTTTGCGAAAACTATCAAAGTGGCGAAAAAAAAAGGTCATACATGTTATAGAGGGCCTCCATATGTAAACAAGGTTTTGTATATTAACATAAAATTTTTGTAAACTAAACCCTTCAGATAGTGGATTACCCCTGTACACTTCAGTACTTCAGTATAATATTACCTACTTTTATATGTTTGTAGTTTTCATACCTCTGAAACGTATGGTGGGCGATATTTTCTAAACAATATATATTTAACCCTTATCTGCAAAACCGCTTTGCCATTTGTTGCATGTATTATTCCAGTAAAAAAAAATTTCAAGTATATATTTAAATTTATTTTAATATCACGTAAACTTACAAACAAATGTTTAACTTAATATAGCAAAAAAGCTTTCACGGCTGGAGTAAATTAAGAAATCATTGGTTCTTGGGTTTAGACCATGTCAAATTGAAATTACTTCCCGACGCCTCGCCTGCGATTGCTCAAAGCATATTCAGGAATCTTCATTGCACAAGGTCAAATACTTTTTATTTTTACAATTTATACCGATTTATTTCTCCCAAGGAGATAATACTCTGTATAGACGACCGATCCAATGGTAAATAAAACACCCCCTAGTTTGCATTGCACTCCCTATACTAGGGATCTATCAAGAAATTTCCGAGTAGCTTGGCACAATTTCACGGCTAGTGTTACCAGTATTTAGCAGTATCATACCTTAGAATTGAATTATGCATACAACTAATTCTAAACAAATACAACTAACAAAGAACTTTCGGCTAATCTTATTGTGTTCGAGCTAATATTTGAATTAAAAATTGTGAATTTAATGTGTATCCGATTCAAATTCAAATTCAATTTTTTTTGTTTAGTGGAACTCTAGTACCGAAACTAATACTCTTCATTAATAATGATAAGTTTACAAATTAAAGAAACGTACTAAATTTATGCATTAGGTATTTATCAACTGGCAAACATATTTTCTCAATTCCGTTGGTCGGTCTGTCTATCTCTCCGTTCGCAGCATAGATAGAAAAAGTACTTATCCGATTGACTTCAAATTTTAGTACAAGTCACTTTGGTAAAAAATCAATATGGCGGAGCAAAATGCCGGCCTAATGAAATGTTAAAAAATGATTACTCTTAAACTTATTATCCAATTTATTTCAAATTTTGCACAAAATGACAACTGACAAAATTTTGGTACGAATTCAAGTTGGCGAAACAAAATGGGGGCCTATTAAACTATTTAAAAAATCAGCCTGAAAATGCTTCCTCATATGTGGATAACCTGATATTTTGGTAAAAACCCAATATGGCGGAACAAAATAGCGGCCTAGTGAAAGGTAAAAAAATATTAATAGAAAACTAGTTATCCAATTTACTTGTGTTGACTTTGACTATGTGCGGAACTAAATTGGATCACACTACATTGTTCTTAAGGGGGAACTGCACGCAGTAATATGGATCATTTGCAAGCCTTCCGCCGCTGCAATATTGTGTTAAAACTATAAGAGATATGTATTAGCTTCAATATGATTTTAATAGGGAAATAAGTATAGTTGGGCGCCAAATGCGAGTTTTTATAAAAAAATCAAATCTAGAGTTATAAAATAAAAGTAGATTTGTCAATTTTCGACCATTTTTTTACCTTTTTTTGACACACATGCCTTCGCATATAATTTTTTTTCCACAAAATGGCTCTTTACCGCCTTACATTGATCCTTTTTCTACTTAACTGCAAAATTTGAAATGGTAAATCGTACTCATGTTTTTGTACTTCTGCAGCGCGTGAACCCTTTTGAACCCATTTTTAACCGAAATGTAATTTAAATTACCTATACATAACACATTTTTTTGAGATCGGACGTGCAGGAAGTTTTGTTTAATGCGTAGGTACCTTTTCATCTTACTTTCAACTCGACTAGATCTTTCCGCTGGTTTTTCACTTTTTGCGTGCAGTTCTCCCTTAATAAATAGAAAGATTCAAACTGGAGATAGTTCCGGGTAAAGGAAATTTACAGATTTTTTACTTCCCTCATAAAATTGAAGTATTATAATCGTGAAAAAAAAATACACTTAGAGTTTTTTCAGATTATTATTATTACAAAAAACTCATTACCTAATTAATTTTGGTCAAATATTAAGGGTCATATGGGAATGGCTCGGTAACATTTTGGTAAAAGACCTAATAATGCGAACCAAAATGGCGGTCTAGCAAAGTGTTAAAATAAATAATACTAAAAAGTACTTATCAAATTTATTTCAAATTTTGCACAAATATCAAGAATTATGTAAGCATAACAATCAAGTATTATGTAGGAAAAAACTGAAAAATTTTGGAACGAATCGAAGATGTCGGAATAAAATGGCTATTCAAAAAATAAATTAAAAATTCAGCCTGAAAAACTACTTAGTGGATTGACTTCTAAATGTGTGCCACAACTAATTATGTTATAGAGATGAACTAGTAAAATTGCGGTACTTATTCAAGATGGCGGAACAAAATGGAGGCCGTTTAAAATGTTTGTAATCGTAAACATCGTAAAACATACCCTCTGGAGTTTTACGTATCTTACACAGCGTCCCTAGATGCAAAATATATGTTTTATCAATTTCGTCGGTCTGTCTGTCGGTCTGACTATATGTCTGTCAATTTGCGGCACAACTTAAAAACTACTTCAAATTGATAATATTTTAGTCGAAATCCAATATGCGGGAACAAGATGACGGCCTAGTGAAGCATTAAAAAAGTATTACTAAAAAAACTAGTTATCCAATTTATTTCAAATTTTGCACAAAAATCGAGTGTTATATAGGAATGAATTAGTAACATTTTAGTATGAATTACAAAACAAAATGGCGGCCTATTAAAATATTTAAAAAAATCAGCCTGAAAAAACTATACTAAATAGTTTCAAATTTTGTGTTGTGGCACGAATTCAAGAATTGAAATTGAAATGAATTTTTCAACGTAGAAAATATTTTTCTATTGATTTTAAATTTTACAGAAGTATTAATTGTGATATAGGGATAAAGTGGTATGCATTTAACATAATGGAACAAAATAGCGGTGTGTGGCAATGTAAGAACTACTTATTGAATTTATTTTAAATTATGTCCAGAAATCAAATATGGTATAGGTAGAAACTGGTAAAATATTGGTTGGAATTCAATATGATGAAATAAAATAGCGCCGAATAAAGATGTTTAGAATGACAGTATATATTTATATATACATTATATACATATGTATATATACATATACATCTTTTATGTTCCTTAAATATAGTACCCACAGATCGTCCGTTTTATCTATATGGACCTTACTACAGGAACAAGGAATTTACATTTTTTTAAACATTGAAACTGTCAAATTAAGTCAATCTATAATAAGATTTATAAATACCGTTAATACTGAAAAAAAACTGATATCCTCACCTGCTTAAAGAATTTTTCTATAATTACTTCATCAATTTTTATCACTGTTCACGTGTCACCACTGATCCACGGTATCAAAATAATCTCCTCGGAACACTTATCGCGTAGAAATTAACACTCGAAACATGAAAAATGGAGGACAGATGCTACGAACATTACATTATATTAATACGGACGATAAAAACTGTTTTTCGAAATTCGCTAAAATTAAAATACCAATTCTCACTGCTTGGCCTGCTTACTATTTTCCAGCGTCCTATTTTTTCGGCGTCTCTTACAATATTAATGACATTCGGCAGATGCGCTGTTTATCTTGTACTGCAAGAATTATTAATCAGCTCCTGAAACAAATAAAACATAATTACACGACTAGAATATTAGTGATGAGTAAACGTTATTTTTTTTATTATTTACACATGTAAACTTTTTATTGTTTACACATGTAAATACTTTCGCATGAAAAATTGAAATATTATAACAACTCTGATCACATCCTCGAGAATTAATAAAAATGAAAATATTTTATGTAAATGTGATTTAATTTTATATAATTTTAACAAGCTGACAGTGCAGAAGGGATGACCTATGAGTCTGTCTCTGTCGGCTTTAAAATATCCAAACAGAACAAAATTGTAAGCTACGTTGGTTAAAGAGGTTAAAGAAATTTTGGAGATATTTATAATTAACCAGAAATCCTAGTAAAGTATTACAAAAATTAGTATATAAAGGCTTATGAACTCGAGCTATCCTCAATGAAACTATTATACGGTAAGAAAAAACTAAGGCAAGAGTATTCTGCGTACCCTCATCCAAGCGTAAGCTCTACAGGCAGTTCTGACAGATTTCAGGTTTTCTTGAGTATTCTGCGATAATTAAACTGTGTATGGTACCGCACGCCTTTATCAGTTTTATTCATAACCATTCTTTAGGTTGAAAATATCTTCCGTCTAATTTATTTTTGGTTACTAGTTTTTTAGAAATAGTAAGAATTAAGAGAGTAAGAGAAAAAATAAACTAGTAGAACTTTGACTAGGATGTTCTAACGTTTTTCTCTCTTTAGCCCAAATGTACAGGGTGATTCAACAATAACGCGGAGTAATATTTTGCCCTGAAGATGATATTTGTCAAAAATGTGCTTTTATATCATGATATGGTTAGAGATTCTCCATATTTTTAAAATATTTTGTATTATACAGAGTGCCACAAAGATACATTTTATTTAAATAGGATACCCTGTTTTTGAGTCTATTTTTGAATTATACGTGTAATTTTATAGATAATTCAAATTAAAATTAAAATTTAGCATTTGCAAACTCTGTTTATTGTCAAAATACTACCTAAACTTTGATCCCAGGCGCTATAAAATTAGTATCCGGAGTAAACAAAAGCCAAATAAATAAAATTACTATAAAATTTTTGAAATTTTATTTAGAGGATGTTTTCTCTAGAGGTCCAAAGTCGCAAAATTTTTATTAAAAAATCTTATTTTTTGAAATGGAATACTCTGTATACTTTTCTACCGATGTATACCTCAGCTAAAACTCTTCAAATGTTAATAATAATGTCCTATACCTATATCTTATAGTTTTCGAAAAATCTTCATTTTCCTAGTATGTTATGCTCTTGTATTTTAAACAACTTATTTTTTTAACCCTAGAAAATTAATAACTATAATAAAACAAAAACTAGTAAAACTACATATTACGTTTAATAAAACATAAAAACTAAAAAAATCAGTAAAACGAAAATATGTCCTTCTTGTTCAATACACGTGTCAATTCTTTTAACAATATTTTCCCGGACATTGGCTAACATGGTTGGTGTTACTATTTAACATACCTCCTACATTCTATTAATCATGTCCTGCCTTGTTGTAGGTTTTGTAACATACACTCTATCTTTTACAGGGCCTCATAGAAAAAATTCTAACGGGGTAAGATCACAATACCTTGGCGGCCATGCAACAAAACCACAGCGGCCAATGCATCTTTGAGGATAATTCAAATATTCTCTCGCTTCAAAATAAAAGTGAGAGGGGCCCCATCTTGTTGCAGCCACATAGTTTGACGTTCCTTAAGATTCACTTCTTCCAATAGTATTGGCAACTGCTGTTGCAAGAAAAGTAAATAAATACGTCTGTTTAAAGGTTCATTAAAAAATATATAATTCGGTTGTGGAGAATGTCGCACCACACATTTATCGACCAATAACGTTGAACTTCACGGACCCAGTGAGGGTTCTCCCTTGCATTATAATGCATATTGTGCCTATTAATAGCAGCATTACTTCTGAATGTAGCTTCCTCTGAATACATGATACTTTTTAAAAAGTTTTGGTTTACTTCAATAAACAGCACGTATGATATGGTTGGTATTTATAATTGCGCGTTATTCGGTTTGTTGTTGACTGTGGTGTATCTTACAGTAAAGCTAATCTGCGGCTACTAACTTGGGGATTCTCTTGAACTTGTAATAATATTTCGAGTTCTTTTTCATCAGCGACTATTCTATTGATGACTTTACGTTATGGACATTGCACACTGCCTGTTAAATCAAATCCTTTTAAAATTTAAAAACTCCATGGACTGGATGTTTGCCGCTCTGGATATTTTGTTTTGTATAACCTTTCGGCTAAAAATCAAATTTTATCTGTCTGTCCAAAACATAAATCGTATCGATTAATTCATTTCACCCAAAATGCATTTTAGTTATAAACAACTTGACATTAAATTTGACAGTAAAATCGTTTAACTTTAAAATGAACCTAATTAAGTAGGTTCCTAATGTCATCCTGTCAGTGACATTGTTTCCATTTGTTTTTCACGGCTACTTCGTTCTATTGACAACTTATTTAAAATAAAAACACGAAAAACTGGAAAAATTAAGATATTTCGAAAACTGTCAGAGATAGGTATAAGACATTATTAAGAAAATTTGAAGGAGTTTTAGGTGAGGAATAAAATGAATAATGTTTCATTTAAAAAAAAAGTAAGATCTAAAAAAATTAACTTAATGCCTTTAGAGAAAATACTCTGTATATAATCGAAATATGTCACAGTAAATTTGTTTATTTGGCTTTTACTTTACCACGGACAGTAATTTTTTGGGCCTGGGTTCAACATTTAGATAGTATTTTGACGATAAACAGAAGCTTGCAAATGCTAAATTTTTATTTTTATTTCGAATTATCTCTAAAACTATAAGATTTTCGAATATTAAGCATATAATAAAAAAAGTCTTGGAATTACAGGTAAAATTCAAAAATAGGGTAGTCTATTTAAAAAATGTATCTTTGTGGCAACCTAGTTTGACAGGGAAGCATGTATAATGAGAAATAATTTAAAAATGTGTAAAATCTTCAACCATATCACGAAACAAAAGCACATTATTAACAAATATCACCTTCAAGGCAAAATATTACTCCTGGCAATCGCTGACTCACCCTATCACCTCTATTGAGTAAAATTAAATTTGCATAATTAAAATCTCACTTCAACCTTTAGAATGATTATATTAACTATTTCATTCCTGTTTTCTTTAATAGAGAAGTTTATTCGTTTTATTGCAAACTGTGTTTAGAGCAGTACCATATTTCACTCTACATCTTTTATATAAATTCTATTCCTAGGCTTAATTAATTTGCATAAAACCGAAACATTAATTAAAATTTGGTCTATTAAAGATATAAAAACATTTAATTTCCTTTCGAATGGCACTTTTTAATTAAAACATTTTCTTTTCCCCATGTTAAAGTCATCCTGCTTCCTTTAATATTGTAACAATTTCAGTTCACCTTCAAAACAAAACATTTTATAATTAATTAATAGCCTTTGATACCTGTCGAGACCATGCGTTAAGCTAGAAATAATCCAAACATATAAGCATACGGTATGCCATGGTTTTTGTATTTTGCTAGCAACATTGATCCAAATTAGTATGCAAAATGATTTGCTTCCATTTTCAATACCTGTTTAAAAATTTTAAATATAGAGCTTTATCTCTTTCTTCTAATAGGTTCCTTAAAAAAACTTGCAAAATATTGAGAATATGTTGGTTAAAAATAGTTACCCGGTTTCTTTAGTTAGAAAAACATTAAATCAAAATAAAATACAACAATTGCAAATTATCTTACATTGAAAACTTAACAGAGAAAAAAAAATGTTTATGTTGGTCATACTACTGTTAACAATAAAAAAATCAAAATTGCACAAAAGAGTGAAAATACAGTAGGGATACATTTCTATTCAAAATTAAAAAGCAAAAACAGAAACTGAACTTAAATCGAACATAATATACAACATCCCCTTCGCCCAATGTACATAGACAAACAAGGTAGATATTTAAAACAAAGGATTAAAGAACATAAAAATGACCAAAAAACTACCTTACAAAAACAAACCCAACGGCACTAGTTGTGCACGAAATTAATACAGGACATAACTTTGACTTTGCCAGAGCCACTATTTTAGATACCAAAACTAATTACAAAAAAAAATAATTCCGAAATATACAAAAAAACAAAATTGTGTCAATAAAAGAACGGATATTGATAAATTAAAAACGGCCTATTTTAATATAATCGCTAAAATAAAATAACATCTCTTTCAACCCTACGTATATATTAAACTATTTAAACAATTTCTGTATAACTACCAAAAACCTACAAATGATTCTTGAAATTTTTTCTGTAGTTTTTTTCGATGCTATTCACGTGTCCGAAAGTCGATAACTTAATATTATATGTAGATATTCACAGAAAGGAGACCCCAAGCTGTTGGAACAAAATTTTTAACACCTTCCAGACCTTTTGTTGTATGGGTTTACAACTGATATTTTGTGTGGAACTATATAATCAATACCTATATTTCTCCTAGTTTTAATCATTTAGTTGACATCAAAAGTCAAACTTAATTCTAAGTATATCAATTAACTTCGTATTAATAACTTGTGATGCGAGTCTTATATAGGTTGATTGCATTTTGATAAAACTGATCTAATTTTTTTCTGATATTTTGTGTGGAACTATATAATCAATACCTATATTTCTCCTAGTTTTAATCATTTAGTTGACATCAAAAGTCAAACTTAATTCTAAGTATATCAATTAACTTCGTATTAATAACTTGTGATGCGAGTCTTATATAGGTTGATTGCATTTTGATAAAACTGATCTAATTTTTTTCGGGTTCTTTCTGCAACAAATTTTGTAAATTTTAACTCTTAAAGATGTTTTTATTGTTTAGTTTTAACTGATGTTTTAACCCATATATATGTTTTTCTTTTCTGGCATTTTAGTGCCCTGAGGATGCAACAATAAAGTTGCAAAACGTCGACAATTAAAAAAAGAACTTTTTTTTTACTGGATCCTAATCCCAAATAATACGCCACTCTAACAAAATCAATAAAATTCGTTTTTGCCGTTTAATAAAATTTATAAAAATAAAGTAGTTCTATGTTTTTTATAATCTGAACAACGTTGTGCCGACAAAAAATATTTTAAAGAAACAGTGTTTTTTTGGAGGGTTTCTCAAAATTGTTTTGATTAAAACTTATTCATTTTAACCAGGGGCGTGCGGTGAAATTTTAAGAAAGTGAAGCAATTTTTAGAAACTTACCTATTTGTAATGTTATTCGATTCTACGATAATTTTTTGCAAATTCGTCAACGACGTCATCATAAAAACGTCGATGCTCCGACATATTTTGGAGAAGTTTATTAACAACAGCGATGTATGCGAAAGTCTCTCCTGCCCAGTTGAATTTCTGGCCATAATGAAGAAGAAGAGATTTAAACGCATCTTCTGGAAAAGTTTTTCCTTTAAATGCATCAAAATTGAAAAGCTCGAGGAATTTAAAATCATTTAAACCGTTAAATCTATATTTGTTGCTGAATTTGATCGATTATTTCATAAAAGAGGCGTCTGTATGATGCTTGAACATCTCCCACCTTGTCTGTTCGAAGACGCTTGGCTTGTGGCTCTACATTTAACGTCATCGTTTTCTCCCAAAATATGTCAAAGTCATCTCTTTTTTGGCTTAACATGGACTTAAAATCATCCACTTTTTTTAGGCAAAAAGCAATATCATTTGTTTTAATTTGTAATATATTAAAAACGTTGTCCGAGAATGGAAATGTTTCTGAAAATATGTTGAACAAATAATTAAAAATTAAAATCTCGTTTCAAACAGTTCAAAAACCCCTCGAACTATTTATTGCTTCTGAGTCCCACCTTTCATTATTTTCTATTATATTCTCAAATAGTTCTATCAGTGATTCACGATTTTCAGATATCTGTCTTCCATTATAGTTGCACCTAGTAGGAGCTACTTTGGGCAATCGTTTGTGGACAATGAAGTCAAAAGCTTGTGTACGTTTTGTTGACTTGGAAAAAAAGCAGCCATGCCACTTAAAGTAACGAAAAATACTTTACACTCTTTAATGTGATTGATAGACTGGGATAAAAGTAAATTTAATTTATGAGCAAAACAATGGACATACACAGCACTTGAGAAAGTTTCTCGAACTTTACCTTGCAGACTCCCTAATTGTCCTGCCATCACTGCAGCTCCATCATACCTTTGAGCAACTAATTTTTTCTCTCCATTAATTTCTTTAGTAACGTTATAAACTACGGTATATAATGCATCTGCTGTACGATTTTCGGACACATTCTTAAAACCTAAAAATCGCTCTTGAATACTTCCGTCTGTTTTGACGTAGCGTATTACTATACATAATTGCCTAAATTAGTGATATCAGTTGTTTCGTCCAGAACAATAGCAATGAACCGCGCCTCGCCAATCTCCTGCTTAATTCTTTGTAGAATAATGGTTGCAAAAGCGGAAATTAAATCATTCCGGATTCGATTCGACGTTCCGCGAAAAACGCTAGACAGCTCTAAATGATTTTTTAAGCAATCATCATATTTAGCCATTAAACTAAGTATATCTTGAAAATTTTCTCTCTTTGAAGAAACCCTTGTTTCGTCATGACCTCTAAATCCCAATTCGTGCTGTCCGAGAAAACAAACAACGACTAGTTCATTGTGTTGGCGGTGACTTATTTCCAACTGTTTATTAAGGGCGTGTTCAATTCTGGTTTTGCCGAAGACTCTTTTTTTATGATGGCCTGCAAATGCGCTTTGGACATAATGTGTCTTTTTAGAGCTTTATGGAAATTGTTTAAATCGGAAAAACCAGTTATATTCCAGAGATCTTTTTTATTTTCAAAAAGTAAACATGGCCAACAAAATAATTTACTTATATTTTCACACCCTGTTAGCCATTTAAATTGTTCGTATTGTTTTTCCGGATAAAAATGTCTAATACAGTTTTTCATTTTTGTGATTAAATTTTTCATAGGCGGTTTTGCCCTTCCTTTGGAAATTATTTGAAGCTTATCAGCGAAGTTTAATGTTGAAAATCCCTTTATTATTAAGACAGACACCACACATTCACACACACTTTTCTTACTAAATTCTCCAACATTTTCAACGTTATTACCGACAGCCGAAGTCGACGGTATTTGCATATCCATGTCCGTATTATTGTCTTCCATATCGCACCATGCACGACGCGACGTACGTATCACACAACACATGGATAGCCGTTCAAACAAAGAATCTACTCCAACGATAGCTTCCGTCCCCACTTAAAGCACGCGACTGAAAAGCAAAAATTGCAAATAGACGGTGGAAACTAAATTAACTGTCCTATTTCAAAAATTACATTTTAGAAGATGTCTTGTAATTTTTTTTGGGGAAGCACTGCTTCCCTTGCTTCCATGGACTGCACGCCCCTGATTTAAATTATCAAATAACCTGGGCATAAGTGGCTTGCACCAAATTAACCTCTACCAAATTCTCTTACTGTTTCAACTTGGAGAAAACTCACTTAAAGAGACACATTCATTTCATGCCAAATATATAGAAACTACAGTCTACTGTCTAATGTAAGATTATTACCTAAAATGTGTAGATTGTAATTTAAATTCAGATCTATGAAATGCTGATAAAATTCGCATACTGCCTTTTAACATAAGAGACAAATTAAAGATTTACAAGTATAGATTTGGAATTTGTCTATCAAACGCAGACGTAAAGAAGTTCTTCACAATAGCTTTCAGTATAAGTATTTTAATACTTGTATTGGAAAGGTCGTTTTAGAGAAATAGAGAACGCGAAATAAAGCTGGACGTAAACAAGTATTCCAGCCAGATAAAAGATTATAGTTTTACTGTATCATAGACCCTGTTTTTAAAATATCTGATAACTGATCTATATTTTTTTTTCAATTTAGTGCAATAGAAGAGTAGGGTTGGTCAAATTGAAGTATTTTATTAATTTTCTTAGAATCTTTTCTATAATTCTAACTTAAAAATGTGTTTCAAGACTTTCACAAATTCTACATTATTTGAACTATAAAATATTTAGGAATATTACTGTCTGCAAAATATTCGATTAAAAATTAAAGAGAAAAAGAAGAATAATTATTATTATCATAATGATGATCTACAAGATTATTACAAATATGTTCCAAAACAGCTGCTTGTCCTACGACAGCTATTTAACTAATATTGTGTGACTTATCAAACCAATATTTAAGCCTCATTGGCTAAATCAGTTTGTTTGTCCTACGACAACCCAAAAATGACATGACAGTGACAGATCGTTGGAGTGCCTAATGATGTCGGGCTGTATTGCGTTAGTTGACAGAAAGATAAAAATAACTTAGGTTATAGATAACTCTATACCGAACAATCATAATGCTGCCCGTAAACTAAAAAGGTAGAAAACTTGTCCGAAGAGAGGTGAAAGAACTATGGGGGAAAGAAATCAGTTAAAATTGTGCCACTGATTATATCAAGCGTTTGCTTTATTCCCAAGACTATAGAAATAGGGCTGGTTGAGGGGAAATCAACTTACCTTTCACTATTCTAAGAGATATGCAGAAAGCAGTCCTGATCCAGACTACATGCATCGTCAGGTAAGTTGTCGGCACTAGCAACAGAGCTAAATCTTGGTACAATTTGTGCCCGACTTAACCTTGCAACAGATTATCCGAAAAACGGTGAAATAGAAATGAAAAATGCATTAAAAACCTTAAAAAATTAAAATAAGTTACAAATTCTAGAATTTGTACCAATATATTACCAAATATTATATATATATATATATATATATATATATATATATATATATATATATATATATATAATAAACTGTGTTATATGTACCTAGTGGAATTCGATACAGGGGAAGTTCTGGTTAATTACGATTTTATTTGATCATCTATTAAACTTGATTTCGGAAAATTATCTAAGATAATTAGTATAAAAATATATTTATCCTTTTTTATTATCATATTTACTTTACAGTAAATGATGATTAATTAATAGCTAATTAAATTTTTTAAAACCGTACAGTAATAAAGCATGCTAATGAGAAACAAATATTTTCAGAGGTTAACGTATTTTCTGTGGGTCTAAAAGTCGTTAATCGGTATATAAGTAAATAAATAAAGTGCTTAATTAAATTCGGCCCACAGAGAGAAAAACCGCTTTACTTAGTCATTCAAGGACCTTCAGAGAGCTTTTGAGCACTGGATTGGTACGTCTAGACTAACCAATTAATGGATTTATCCCTGCGCATTATCGTAAATTCGTAGAGCTTTCCACTTAGAATAAATTCCTTTAAGCGGGTTTGAGAGATCCATGATTAATGAGAAAAAAAAAGATTTATTTTGTTAAATGAACAAAAATAAATTTCTTATTTTAATGACGTAAAACCATCTAATATTAGAAATTATCGATATGCACAGGCTCATCATGTTTTTGCTAGATATTATTTAATCAAAAATTGTTTATCAAGGTAAAAACCTTAAAATTAAAACCTAAATAATAATAATAAAACATAAGGAAAGTTAATAGAACAATTCGTTAAAATAAGGACTAAAAAGCTCAACAAACATGGTTCCTAGGATAAGATTGCCCTAAACTGAAGTTACCAACGTCTTTCTATCGATTGCACGAATAATATTCACGATTATCTCTTAAACTTGAGAACTAAGTAAGCTCGGAGTATCTTTAAAAGTACGTTATTTTAAGCTCATTATAAGAGAAACTTTAACTTTACATTAAAATTACAACTTAAATTCAAATAAAAACAATTAAGTTTAAAGTTACCCCTATTTTGAAAAATAGGATATGTAAATAAAACATGTCTTTATTTTTCTTGGAAGTATTATTACGATTTAAAACCCTAAAATAGAAAATAAAAATATTTCTTAATATGCGCTTTTCCGGCAGAAAAGCCTTCGAGCTCCCAGGAACAAAGCCCCAAACAATTATGTCGAAGGAAACTGCAGAGTAAGCATATTCGTAATATACACTGATTAAATTAGTTTGTTCAACAATATTTTTAAAATTTCAAACCGAATGCACACAAGCATTCAATATGATTATTTTCAGTTAGCTGGCATTATATATAGTTAGTTATCTCCAAAAAAATTACAAATGTATGTGTCGAGTCTATGCCTATCAAAATATAAGTTACGTTTGCGCACGGGTCGGCTTATGGTTTAATGTTTATATTATTAAACAGTATCTTAAATTTTGGTCCTGACATGTATCAGATACAATGATAATGGTATCATCAGCATAAAGGAATGCTGACACCAAACTTGTATGACCCGCAAGGACATTAATAAACAAAAAGAAAATCAGTGGTTCGAGAATGCTTCGTTAAGGAGTACCAATATATTGGTTAAAGTTGCCAGAGATCTAATTAGTAGCAAACTATCGATCAGAAGGAAAAGATGCAAAGAACGAGTTATTATTTCCTAGTATGTCTAAGATAGAAAGTTTTATCTAATGCTTATGTCTATTGTATCAAATGCACCTGTTAGATCAAACGCAAGTTAAATCACAAATTCGCTTTCAGCAAGCATTTGGCAAACGTGTTGATTAAAATCAGCGCAACTTGTTTCAGTTTCGAAACCCAGGTTGCCTATCTGTTATGACATTTTAGTTATCTAGAAAAACTGCATATGTTCTACTCTGGCTCTCTAGCTTAGTTTTATAAGTAGTTATATCACTCTTTGTAAAATGAGGTCCCTTAATGGCATTTTTAAGTTTACTGGGAATTTTGAAAGAATCAGTTGATTAATTATATTTGCTAATATGTGCAGATGTTCCACCTATTAAAAGCTAGAATTTCTTGATTTGAGATTAGGGTTTTCTCAAAGATATTCAGGCGGGCTTTTATACCCAACTTGTGCTCAGCGAACCATGACCTCGTCTTAAGATTAGTTTCCACGTTAATACAGTGATATAGGCCATTAGGTACCTGTATCTCTACTGAAACTGATATATTGTTCCAGATTGGCCGGTACACAAACCAGTAGTTTCTAAATGCACTTCTTTTATTCAAAACACAGGTTACAGGTATCACAGGTAAACACTGGTTATACCTAACAATCGTAACTAAGGTAACTTTAAACTTGTCAATGTCAGCTTGTTAACACTTGGAAATCTCAATTACAATTGAATCAAAATGTGGCGTTGCGTCGCGTTTATATAGCCTTTAGAAGAGGATGGAATGATCTAGAAAATTCTAGAATAATCTAAATACTACAGGGTGAGAAGAATTAAGCCTAACAGAATATTCGAGAACGATTTTTGATATAATATTATCATCATGGATAAAAATTAAGTTAAGTCTACTTCAATAAAATAACAAATAATAAATAAATTCATCTAAATCCTAACAAATCTATAACTAGGGCTAAATTCGCAACAATATGTTTAAAAATGACAACAGATTCTCTAATTTTTAGAATTATAGAATCCTGGAACCGATGCTAAAACCTAACAGAATGAAGATAGTTTGTGGTACCAGAGGTTCTCCTAAATTAAAGGCATTATCAGATTTGCCTCTTATTTCTTGACAATGAAACTAAAGATGTGCAAAATGTCTAAAAATATATAAAAACAATGTTAATGAAAGAAAATCTATTAAATAAGTTAGATACAATTGATTCTTAAGATGCAACTTTCTAGCATCATTTAATGGCGAGTTTTTTGATCACAAAAAGATGAAAAAGGACACTAAATGTACTTAAAAATGGCGTTCTGTGAGACTTAATAATTTTCTGCAAGAAACTAGTTCCCAACAAGGTTAGAAATTTCTAAAATTTAAAAGACTTCTACTGCGTTGCTTTTAATTCTTTAAGTCTATTATTTAATTTTTATTTAATGTCCCGTACACAGTTTTTGTTTATATTTTAAACAGGCTTTATGTTAGAAGATAAAAAAAATCAAATACAAAACTATTAAGGTTTTGGAAAAATCTTGTGGAGCCAGTTCGAAATATAGACAGAAACCATGTATGTACATTTGTACTCAAGAAGGTCATATCTCTCTTATTTGTACATGTTATGTATCATAAGTTGTTTCGTTGCCGAGATATAGAGTATGCAAATAAAAAAACTTCTTTATATTGATATTTTAAACCAAATATTTACGACAATAACCAATTTTTACAAAAATTGTTTATTTTCATAAAATGCCTATTTGAACGTAATAAGATTATAATTAATTATGGGAGTGGCGTCAAGAAAAGTTACATAATTAATATTTATAAAGAAACATTATACAACTCTAATTGCTTATTAAGTATTTAAAAATATTACAACTCTTCTTATTTGGATTTTTTGTAGCTTTTGTCGTTTTCTAGAAAAAAAAAATAAGATCATTTCACCCCAGCTTCGATGAAATTGGCCGAAATTTTCTGTTGCCAAAACCGGGTCTATTAGAAAAAATCGGTAAATTTCCTTTACCCGGAACTTCCCTCATTATGAATATTTCGTTTTATTAGGAATACTGAAGTGTGAACAAATTAGTTCAGTACATAATTATTTAGGAACACATATATACTGTCCTATCAAAAATTTTTATTGGACGCTATTTTGTTCCAATATATTGGATCCCTACCAATATTATACTAGTTTCTACCTATGCCAAACTCGATTTTAAGCATAATTTAAAATGAATTCAAAAAGTAGTTTTAAGATTAACACACATCGCAATTTTTTTACGCCATGTTGAATTCGCACTAGTTTATCCTTATATAATATTTAATTTTTCTCCAAAATTTACAGTCAATTTTATTAATTATTATTATTTATTAAATTAATCTAATAAGTAGTTTTTTTCAGACTAGTTATTTAAATATTTTTTTAGGCCGCCATTTTGTTTTGCTATCTTATATTCAAACCAAAATGTTACAAGTTCATTGTTATACACTTTATTTTTTTTGCAAAATTTGAGGTTAATTGGATAATTAGTTTTTTTAACGTTTCACGAAGCCGCCATCTTGTTTCGGCGTATTGGATTTTTACCAAACTATTACCAGGTTATCCCCATATGAGCATTAATTACTGACTAAAATTTGAAGTTATTCTGATGAGTAAAACTACACAGTTATGCCGCGAACTGACAGACAGACAGACAAACCGGCAGGTGGACCGACGGAATCGATAAAACTTATTTTTTGGCATCTAAGGACTAGCGTTCGTGAATGTGAAACCTGCTAGGGTGATTTTACAGATTACAAAAATGTTATTTGGCCGCCGCCATTTTGTTCCGCTATCTTGAATTAGTACTAGAGTTTTACTAGTTCGTTTCAATACTACAATTAGTTATGGCACACAATTTCAAATCAGTTCATTAAGTAGTTTTTTTCAGGCAGAACTTTTAAATATTTTAAGCCGGCATTTTGTTCCACCATCTTGTATTCGTACCAAGATTTTATCATTTGATTGAACGTGTCATTAGGGCGCCATCTTGTTCAGGCATATTGGATTTTTACCAACATTTGACCAGGTCATCCCCACATGAGCCTTAATTTTTGACTAAAATTTGAAGTCAATCTAATGAGTGATTTTTAAGCTATGCCGTGAACTGGCAGACAGACAGACAAACCGACAGACCGAACTATGGAATTTATAAAACATATTATTTTGCATCTAGGGACGCTAAAACGCCAAGATATGTGAGACCTAAGAGTGTTCTTTTTTGATATTACAAAATTTTTATTTGGCCTCCATTTTGTACCGCCATCTCGAGTTAATACCACAGTTTTACTAGTTCCTCTCTATACTACAATTAATTATTGCACACAATTTGAAATCAGTTCAGTATGTAGTTTTTTCAGGCTGAATATTTAAATATTTTATTAAACCGCCATTTTGTTCCGCCATCTTAGATTCGTACCAAGATTTTACCAGTAAATTCCTACATAATACTTATTTTTTGCGCAAAATTTGAGATAAATTGAATAATTAGTTTTTTAGTAATAATTTTTTTAACGTTTCACACTTTTTTGCAACTGGTCAGTTAGTAAACAGCGTAACCTTCAGTCACCTTGAGCCTTTTGCAAGTTGTTTACGAAGTTAATTTTTTATTTTCTTTACTTTTAATTTGCGTCCCTGGACGGGACATCGTAGGCCAACTATCAGAATTACTTTTGCTTTTATTATTTATTATTGTTTTACTTGTTGCCAAATTTATATTGCAGACCATAATGAATAGGTCCAGTGCCCCCAAGGGTAAGGGGAAGACACCCCGAATGCTCTCCTATCGCGATGGACAAAACGAAGGGCCAAACGGGCGCGTCAGACTGCTTGTTTGAGAGGGAAAGCAATATGCCATCTCAGATGTCTCCTCAGGAAACACCATATCGACGGAAGTTGAGGGTTCCCGCAGAGAATATCCCCCTCAACCTTATACAGCACCCTGGACGTCGACAAGCAAACCAGCGACGTCCACACACCCTGGGTATTTTACCGCGGAATCTTCGCGTTTGGCCGCGTCTCAGTCACCCAAATGTTCTGAAGACAGTTACAGCCCTCAACGAACCACCACCGAGAAGAGGGCCGATAAAACGGTGGTAGAGACGACAAGCAGTGACCTTCATCTTGTTCGAAGCATTTGAAAATATCCTCACCTTGAATTTCGGGACAAAGGCATGGATGTCGGACCAACCCGAATCTGACATGGGGGTATCCAGGAGGGGATGGCTCGTTACTGAGGAAAGGGCCGATGATTCTCTTCTTCCCTTCGTATACCGAAGACTCTCTGTCACATTTTAAGATCTCGAGTGCCCAGAAAGACCGAGGTCCTCTATGTCAAATCTGGAGCAGAAATTGGACTTCGGCCCAGCACAGTACAGCTCCCCGACACACATTCCTATAGGCCGGACTATCTACCCTTTCCACCCATTGACTTTGGTACCTTCAATCCCAACTCTAGCCCTGTTCCATGCTGGACTTTTACCGTCCCCTGAGCGGGACACCTCTACGAAAAGCTGGCCTCTTCCCCTCCGGGATCAGGACATACTCCTAGGCTTGCCACGACCGAGTCCGCCAACTGTCCAGGCGCCCTGCTTAGATGTCCCGTTGGCCGGACAGTACTCCGATCCAACAACGCGAGTCCCCACACAGTCGAGGACCTCGACGGCTCTCTTTGAACCTCAGGGTTACCATGGGTGTCCAGACAGCTCCGGACACACCAGCCCATGATTTGCCATACCCTAGAGAAACGCAGGAACGGAATCAGGAGCTGCCCTGCGTCCCAAGTCTCTTCCGGGATCCTTGGACGTCTGTTGGGTATCCAACACTCCACCAAATCAAAAACCCACCTTTGACCAGGAACAGCTATGCCGCGAACTAACAGACAGACAGACAGACAAACAAACCGACTGACTGACCTACGGACTTGATAAAACATACTTTTGGCATCTAGGCACGCCATCTTGAATTAGTACCACACTTTTACTAGTTCGTCTCTATCCTGCAATTACTTATGGCACAAAATTTGAAATCAGTTCCTTAAGTAGTTTTTCAGGGTGTATTTCTAAGTATTTTATTAAGCCCCCATTTTGTTCCGCCATCTTGTAATACTAAAATTTTACCAGTTGATTCCTACAT
This sequence comes from Kuschelorhynchus macadamiae, assembly GCA_030620095.1. Taxonomy (NCBI): domain Eukaryota; kingdom Metazoa; phylum Arthropoda; class Insecta; order Coleoptera; family Curculionidae; genus Kuschelorhynchus; species Kuschelorhynchus macadamiae. The sequence goes on from JAUTXW010004289.1 coordinate 720,761, forward strand.
AATACTTGATTTTTGTGCAAAATTGAAGAAAAATTGGATAAGCATCTTCTTAGTAACAATTTTTTTAACATTTCGCTATGCTGCCATTTTGGATTTTTACCAAAATGTTACCAGGTCATCCCCATATAACTCTTAATTTTTGATCAAAATTTGAAGTCAAGGTTAAGTAGTTTTTTAGATATACCGCAAACAGACAGACCGACGGAATCCAGAAAACATGTTTTTCGTCATATAATGACACTGAAACCTAAAGATCTGAAAAAATCTCGGAAGGTGATCTTTTCACGATTACAATATTTCCCTATTATGAGGGAAGTAAAAATTGAGTAATTCCGTTTAAATACAAACGTAACAGTAAACCCCCCGCCAGACCCTGATGTTGCCGCAGTTCTTTTCCTTGGACAGAAACAAAATTAATTAGGTCAATTTAACAAGATAAGCGTGTGTCTTCTTAACATAAGCTTTTCGTATTTGTATAACTTTAAGGATTATCAAAAATCTAGGCCAACGGCTAGAACAATTTGTGGCTTCTTTGTTTATTATTTTCCTTTAAATTTTTTGTTTAGGGAAAATTGTAAACTTCAAGATCGTCTCCGCCATTGACTTGGGTAGTCTGAAGACCTTTAGCTACACAAATATTGCTCTCTGTTTGGTTCATATCGATGTATTTGACCTAGAAATATTATTTTTAAGAAATTTCAAGTTTGTACTCAAATATTTTGCAAATAGATTATATATGCTTTTTTAATTTTATATCATAAGAGTCTAAGCCAGTGATCTACAGATGAGTAAAATTAGCCACTTCGAGACATTTTGTTGTATGTTTGAATGTTTTTGCTTGGGGTCATAGAATTTTTTATGGACAGTAAAAAAACCATTTTTTCGAGAAAAACATGCAGTCTCACAACAGAAAAGTTATATTATATGTACCCTAAGAAATCTCCTAAGTATTCCCAATAATACTTAAATTAATTAAGATATATTTGATATTCCAAATCGTATCACATTACTTAAAAACTACAAAAAGCTATTCGTGAAGGCGCACCTTTATTCTATTTAATCGAAATAAGCTTGCATTCTTCCTAGTACTTTACAAACCCCAGAAATTGACTGAAAATTACTTACATTTGAAATATCAATCGGTTCGCGTGAATCGAATCAATCAAATCACTTTGCACAAATTGAGAGTACATTTATAAAATGTCTTGCCCATTTTAACTTAAAATGTTTTATTACTTATTGGGGATCAGACATTTGACAGCTTTATATTTATCATAGGCCGTTGCTCCTTTCACGCTAAAGTGAACGAATCGTCGAAAAAGTTGGTTCCCATTAAATAAGAAAAACGTGTGATTGGTGGCCTTATTGACCAAATGATGTTAACTTAACGGAGGGATTCACCTAACAGTATATACTTTGTTTTAAAAAAATCGTATTTATATATATAATTATTGAATATATATATATATATATATATATATATATATATATATATCTCATATATATATTATACCCACATATATATATATATATATATATATATCATATATATAGTATATATATATAAATATATATATATATATATATATATATATATATATATATATATATAAATATATATATATATATATATATATATATATATATATATATATATATATATATATATATATATTTATATATATATATATATATATATATATATATATATATATATATATATATATATATATATATATATATATATATATATATATATATATATATATATATATATATATGCTTTGTGTTATATGACCTTTATATATATATATATATATATATATATATATATATATATATATATATATATATATTAACATATAAATATAGTATATATATATATAAACATATATATATATATATATATATATATATATATATTTTTCAAACCTAAAATTTGTTTAGCACTATATATTTTTTATATATATATATATTATAATATATATATACTAAATATTTAGGAGTTTACCATATTAATATGTACGTAAAATTGTTGAAATAAATTTACACATTAGCCACATATCTGACATATACTACACATATTACATTGTTCATATTTAAGCGAAATATAAATTTAACACCTTTTGCAGCAAATTTCGGTACACACAGTGTCACCTCTCGATAAGTAGTTAATTTTGTACCTATATCTGAACTCAAGATATAAAGGAATAATTTTCAGTAAATGGTATAAGTTTAGCGTTCGTTCATAGATGTCGCCAAAAAAAAAAAAATAATTGTTGGATTTATTTAATTTTCAAATAATTATATACTGTATAAGAAAAACTTCAAATAGCACTTTAGACAAACTATTTATTTCCCATATATTTTACAGAGTAGATATAAATTAAATTTTATTTATTTTGAAAACCTGTTTTCGAGTCCTTTATACAAGTCTTGGGATTTTCGTTTTCTTTGGCTAGATATGCTGCATTTTTAGATTCGAGCGTGTATTTTGTATAACTCTTCTGTCGCTGTAAGAAAAACCAAATCATTAGTACCCCAATAAATTCTTTGATATAAAGTCGATATTATGTATTAATATTGAACTGTAAATACTTGTATAAAAAAAAGGTTGCCTTGATAAATATTTCTTTTCAGATATACTAGGATTATTTTTAGACTATAGATACTATATATACACCACGTCATATTTTCTCTTAAATCTACATTTTATTATTCGTGTTCCTTTTTGCTGTGAATATGTAACATAGTTAGACATAAATAAACCAAAGGTATTTCTCGATTCAATATTAATATTCTTACCTTTTTTTTTTCCTGAGACTATATAAACTACAGCCTTCTTATAATTTCTATCAATGTTTGATGTTCCGAAATTCAGATTGACTTTTGTCTGTCCATAGTTGCATAATTACTTGGAGCCTATTATAAACTGAAATTTCGTTACGTCTGCGTCTGATGCATTTCCTAAAATAAATAGTTAATAATTGTGTGAATAAATTCCTGTTTTATGGTTAAATAATGAGTTTATACAGTTAAGAAAATTCTATTAAATTAAAGTCAACTTACGTTTCATTTTTATGGCATTTAACTACTGCTGCATTAGCACATCATTTTTTTGCCTCTTTGGTACTCTACTCCGGACTAATATTTGACTTTTCTGAGTGGTCCTTTTCCATTAGTACTAGAGTAATTAATTAAATAGTATTTGTTTATTTACATTTCCATTTCGCCTTGTCGTTGCTTTTAAATTTCAGGTTAGTTGTTTCTGTCAATGTTATTATTGCGTCGTCTCGAAACCCTCCATCCGGTACTTCCTCATATCAAGAGCGCAGGCATCTTTTTCGCTGTTGCCAAGTGTATTCCTGCATTATTTCCTGTATCTTTCTCAACCAATGGAGAGTCGTTTTTCTTGTCTAACATGTTAATCATATCCTTGTTTTATTGCGTCTATGTGCTCTTTTGGCAAGGTTGTTAGCACCTGACTAGCCAATGTTATTCCGCCACCTTAGTTAACCAAAGTTCTAGATGGAAAGGAAGCTGGGGGAACACATTTTTCACTTTTCTGGTCACCTGCAGATAAGCCACAGGTCTTCAGCGCGGGTCTGAGGAAATAATCCAGGAAAATCTTGGAAATCCGTTAGCGGGATTTTTCCTCAACACCGCAATAGTTTTTCGGGCACATTATAGTTTGCACTGTGAGTGTTATTTTTCGTGCTAGAAAATCTCTCTAAGAGAGGATTTGACCTGAAGATTGGACCAGACCGCCATTTTCCATGCCCTTGTACTTGGCACGTGAAACCACTTTTTGACCAGAACTGAGTGACCCTATTGGATAGGTAATTTGCTTTAATATCATTTATCCTGAAAATGATATTTTTTTTTTCTGAAATTTTGCATGATTTTCAATTTCGTAATTTAATAACTTTTCTCTTTTTTTTTTTGGAATTAACTTTTGCTCGGGTGGGACGATTATTTTTTTGATGCAACAATGGCTAGTTTTTATATATTTTTTTTTGAAATCTTAAAAATTAAATGCAAGTGTAACGAATTCATGCGGAGATAATTTTTAGTTTGAATTTCGTCCAACATCTTTTAGCTCAGTAATTTGATTCATTTTCCTATTATATTAACCATATTTTGTGGATCGTAAATTGGCTCTATTTTATTTTAAAATAAAACCACCATATTTAAGCAGCTTGCATAGTGTGATTTGATTACTGCATTCGTTCTTTTTAATAGATAATAAACAGATTAATAAGTGGCTTGCAGAGGTTTTCAGTAACAATTAAGTATAACGTAAATTGCTTTTCTTTTAGTTTATGGTATTTTTTTTTGCATTTTGATTTGCCGCTGGAAAATAATTAGTTAAATAAAACACCTTTTTTAAACTGGTTATATTAAAATTTAAATATATTTGTGCCTTTTGATTTTTCTTATTGCTGCCTTATTATATCTATATTTTTTGTAAATATTCTCACAACGTTTCGCTTAAATATTTGCTATTCTTCAGGTCCATACATACCTTCTTTTGTTAAGATTTTGCTTTTTTTTTCATTTTATTCTCATTTCTATTTAAATTGGCCGAGGTCAGTCTAAATTTTCTATTTATTTTATACGGGAAATTGTTATAGTAATCGATTTTGTTAAAATTTATTTATTGTAAATTGAATTTAGTTATTGGAGTCAGTTATAATAATGTGCTTATATTTTTCTTACCCAACGTTTCGATTAATTTTAGGTCATCATCAGGACCTAATTTTTTTTTTTTAAGTATTAGAATTATTTCTACTTTATTACGTATTGCTAATTTAAATCATTCGGATTCAGTCGAAACCTTGTATTTATTTTAGTGTTAACGCTAGTTATTGAGATTGTATTTGATAAAAAAGTAAATTTTAGAATTTTTTTTTTCGATCTTGGTTTGTATCTGTGGATTTGTTGGATTTATTGACACAACGTTTCGACTGAATTTTCGATACCCATCAGAGTATTTTGTGCTTATTGATGGTATCTTTAGTGACTTCATTTTAAATTATTTAATTGTATTTTTTTTTTCTGTTGCTTGCGGTTTTAATTTATTTAAAGAAAAGTTCTGATTAGTGTCTTGAAATTAATTAAATATTTTTTTATACTTCTCGGTAGGACTAAATTTTTAAAATTAAATTATTGTTCTGACTGTTCAGTTCATTTTGAATCAGTAGAAACCTTTTGGGGATTTTTTTGAGTTAATTAAAATTATTTGGGTTTTCGTTATAGACTTTGAATCACTATGAAAAATTCTAGAAAATTTTTGTTTTCATAGGGTTCAAGGCAGGGGCCAACTGTAAGTCACGGTCCTAATTTCAAGTCAGGGGCCAACTGTAAGTCACAGTCCTAATTTCAAATCAGGGGCTAATTGCAACTGCAAGTCACAGACAATTTCAAGCCACAAACTTAACTTCAAGACTCGGGACTAATCCCATGTCACGGGCCTAGTTTGAAGTTAGGAGCGCTAGGTGCTGCTGGATTTGGTGACACTTATTGTTTACCTTTTTCTTTATGCCGTAACTGATAACATACTTATTTTTTATATATTTTTTTTCTTTTATACAGTAACAGATAAATAGATTTTTTTTTTCTTAACTTCATTTGTGTGTTTTATTTAGCTCACTCTTTTTCTTTTAAAGTATCAAGAGGAAGCACGTGCCGCGAAGATCAAGGGGCTTTCCAATTTAAGCCGTTATAAATTGGTGGCGCTCATTTCTTTTTTTTTCCTTTAAGATTTCTTAAGTTTTCCCACGCCCTACTCTCCGGGTTAATTGAGCTAGGGCATCTACATTGCACGCTCTGTTGACCACGAGCTGTAATCTTGATACCATTTTGTGATCGAAATAATTTAAAATTAAACAGTAATAATAATTATTAAATAAGAGCGTAGCAATCTTAAAATCCAGGGTTACAATATATGTATATATATATATATATATATATATATATATATATATATATATATATATATATATATGTATATATATAAATATATACTAGGACTATCTACTAACTTATATAGTAGTAAAAGGATTTTTTTCGGATGACCGTTAAAGCAATGAAATTTGCCCAAGTACGTGTATCTGACTTAAGGTCTTCATCAGTACAGTCAACTAGTTTAGAGACGAGTACAACTGTCGCCAAAATTAATACACAATATCACACCAGAGTCACCGACAGGATCAAAACCGACATTTGTGGTTACCAAAAGAATATACGAAACTTATCTATAGTTGAATAAATTTTATTGCATTAGGGGTCATCCCAAAAAAATTCGTTTTCAACTATATAGTAGTTCTTGTCGCGTTAATATTTTCCTACTGTCGATTTAATTACTCTTGGGTTATAAGATGCCACAGGTGGCAATATGCTGCTTCGTGGTAATAGAATATCAAGTCCGGCGATTCTCTTGGTAACCACAAATGCTCCTGTTGGTGACTGTGGTGTGGTTTTGTGTATTACTTTTGGCGCTAGTTGTATTCGTATCTCGACTATTTGACTGTAACGATGAAGACCTTAAGTCAGAAACACTTGTCCATAGTTGGCCAATTTCTTTACTATATACCATGTATACATATATATATATATATATATATATATATATATATATAGGGCGTCTCGTAAATACTGAATAACCCTAAAAATTTGAATAGATCTAGTCATTACCTGTCCCTATGGTTTCAAATATTGACACTTTTTCATTTTTCTGTAAAATCGGGCACATTTGTTTACTCTTTGGTACCACTGCTTCAAAAACAATTGTTGCCTTCTCTGCTTTTAGTCGTAGACTTATAAAGGGATCATGCAAGATGAACAACTTTACGAATTTGGATACAGGGTGTTCGCAAAAAATATTTTTCTCTTGAAATACGTGTCTACGTATTCTATTGGTTTAAATTTACCTTAATGTGGTATAAAATATTATAACACGTTAGACCGGCCAGCCATTTCAAAAAATTGATTGTTTTCTTCAAAATTTGAAATTGTATTATATCCTGTCATATTTATAGCTATGTCAAGGCCAAAAAAACTTTATTTATATATTTTTTCTAAGTAATTTTTTTTTATAAAAAGGTTTTAAATCTTGCTGCATCAAAAATTGCAACTTTATTTTACCTAACCTTCACAACAAATGTTTACGTTGTTCATACGCTCTTCAATAGTTGTCTGGGTTATTTCTGCGAAAATCCATTTTAAATCTTGCATGTCAATCTTCTGGCTATCCATTAGGTCTGTGATCTGCTCGTTTAGGATTTCAATTCGTGAATCTGCTTTTACTTGCTACTGGTATTTATCTATTCTCATTAAATGCAAATAAGTACATTCATCCATCTTACAACCTTTCAGTTGTAAGTAAGATTGCGGACAAAACTAAAAAAATGGTAAAAAAATAATAAATAATAACTTGTCGGTATACAGGCAGAAAGAACCGATTTTCAACAAATCAATGAACTTTCTAATTTTACGTGTAACAACTACAGAACAAACAGAACAGAACAAAAAGGCAACACCGACAATCAACGGAGTTGCCAAATTGACAAGGGATTAAAAGTTACTATAACTGTTCAAAAACTAATGATAATACTGAAATATTTATATATAATAATCAAGTAATAGAAATTGAAAATACACACCTAATAATTTTAACCAAAACCGAAATTTAAATCGAAAATACATTGGTAACCTATGAAAAAATTAATAGCAAATGAATGTAAATCCAGTTGTAAACTCCAGTATGACGAGATAAGATACCATCCATAACTGCTAATGAAAAACAGAATCTACTATAAAAATTAAGATAAACCTATTTAGGTGAGATCAAAACTGAAATAATACGTTAGATAAATAGGCGGAATGGACTAAGAAGAAAAAACAACGTACGATACGATGAAGCAAATGCATTATCCTGATATATTTCGTAACTTACTTCAGTGCAAACCATTTAGAAGTCATTCAAGCCGCTTGAATTAGGGTCTGTTAAAACCTAGGTATAAGGTATATATAAAATTTCATACAGGGGCGTCACACGAAAACAGGATTTCACAAATATTTAGCGTATTGAGACCTACAACACAGAAAATTTTTAGAATTCTTATAGTTTCAAATATAGCTTTTACTCCCAAATAACCTTTTCTGAGTCTTACCGTCCAAGACAGAAAATATATATATATATATATATATATATATATATATATATATATATATATATATATATATATATATATATATATATATATATATATATATATATATATATATAGTATATATATATATATATATATATATATATATATATATATATATATATATATATATATATATATATATATATATATATATATATATATATATATATATATATATATATATATATATATATATATATATATATATATATTTATGGTTTAATAATCTTCGACCTTCCAATATATTAATTTTTTTCAATAAGGATTTCTTGGTTTTAGGTCGTAATATGTTAAAACAAATTAGCTTTCTAACTAATTTTCTTTACTTGACATTTCGAGCAATTATAGGCCTTTTTCAAAAGTCTACAAAATTTTAATTTTCATTTTAAATTATAAAATGTAAAAAAATCTTACGTTAGCCATGGTCTATATATGAAATTCCAATACTAAATAACGATTTTTACTTTAACATATTTGCCGAACAATTTACAAAATAGCACCCATATAAATAAAAAAATTAGTGAAAGATTACATAGATTATATAACTCAAATAAAAAACAGCAAAAACCGCTCAAAAATGAATCAACCAAATTTATAACGTTACTCTTTATAAACAATTCCGACACTAGTGGTATATATTCATAATTAAAAAAAAAATGCCCAAAAATAAAAAAAGTAATATTATTTATGAAATTCCATGTAAAGATTGGAAGGGTGTTTATATTGGACAAACAGGACAGTATCTAGAGACTAGATTAAAGGCGCATAAGTACGATAAGGGAAATACGACTGCGTTGACATCACACGAGAAATCGCAGAAACATACTTTTAATTTTGACGTAACTAAAACATTACGGTACGAACCAAATAAAAAGAAACGAGAGTTCCTCGAAATGGTCGCAATTCAAAAAAGATCTAAAGAAATTAGGTAAAACCTTAGAGTAAGAATTAAAGTAGGGATCAGAATTCATTCATAAATCACGTTAGACCAACATGGTTCCCCTATTTTTCACATTCTATCAACCAATATTTACGATAAAACAAGAAGTGGGGATGGCCCATGCCCAAGCCGTGGCCATTTGTTGACGAATGCCAGTGACGGCGTGAGTTTTCACTTCCCGCATAAGGAAATATCATTAATTGTGAAAGCTGTATAGCTAAAAAATCCACTTCCTTCATTAATTTAATTTTATTTAATTTTCCACAAAAATTAGGTCTGATATAAAAAAAAACCTGGTAAAGTAAAATATTGGTATGAATTCAATATGGCGAAACAAAATGACGACCTGTTAAAATATTTGATGTACGAAAATAAAGAAATGGGCCATGCTTCATTATCGTTGACAAAAAGAAGGATTCTTACCTATTCCTTAATGAGGCAAATAGGTATTTTTTCGAATTTCAAAAAAATAATCGGTCTCTACTTCACTATCTAAAATCAAACCATTAAGTTAGGTAAATTTAAAAGGAAATTAGTTATTTATATATTATTAAACTTTAGTTTTTAGTTATGTTTGCCTTATGTCACTTTCATTTTGTAATTGTGACATTTAGAAAAATTATTTGTTCAGTTGTTGAAAATGTCGTCTTAAACCTGTAACTGTCAAGTTAGACCTTCTCTAAAGTTAAACCTCTTTAGTGAATACGGGTGTTAGAGTTTTAAACTAAAATCAATGCTTTTAACGCGCTTTTATTGGCTTCCTATTTGTCTGATTGTATGTTTGTATGTCTGGTTCAAATCTTGTAATGGATTTTTCAGCACTTCCATTACCGATTATTTTCACATTTGACATGCATACACTTTCGGATATAAAAATCCAAATTTTTTTGGTCAACGTTTAGAAATCCAAAATGGCGGCGCCAATACGGCCGACGAATTTTGTTACTTGTGTAGCTAAAACTGAAAATCGATGCCTAGGAAAATTTAAAAGTGTCAGCATTTAAAAATTCAAAATAGCGGTGTCAAAATGACAATGTCAACAGGTCGGACGGATGATTTTAACATTTGTGGGGATTATTTAGGAATGCACAACAAAAATCAAAATAGTGGTGTCAATATAGCGAACGAATTTTGTCATTTGTACTGATTCGGCTGAAATATCAGTATCTAGAAATATTTAAGAAAAGTTATGAAATTTTAGTCAATATTTGAGAATTAAAAATGGCGGCACCACCATAGCAGACTAATTTCAAAATTTTTGCAGATTTGATTAAAACTGGGCTTTTAGGGGTATTTAAGACTGCACATCATGAATTTCAGTCAACATTTTAAAAATTCAAGTTTGTAATTCCAACATTGCGGCGGAATTGGGGGTATTTGAAAATACACATCATACATTTTTAGTAAATATTTAAAAAATTGGAGAGTTTTAATATTTATACAGATTTGATTAAAAATCGATATTAAGTGAGCAATTCATACATTTTTAGTAATAAATATTTAAAATGGGGATGTCATCAATCAATCAAACTTTCAAGTACTTTTTTTAGATATTTTTATACATTTAATTAGGCCACCGTTTTGTTCCCCCATTTTGAATTTGTCTCAACATTTTTACCAGTTCATCCATATATAACATTTGATTTGTGAGCAAAATTTGAACATAATCAATAGTTTTCTGCATTGACACACAACATTTTATTAGGTCGCAATTTTGGATTTGTAGTAAAACTTATCAGTTGATGATCATGTCACACCTAATTTTTCTGCAGAATTTGGATAAAATGGATAAGATGTTTTTTAGTAATAATTTTTTAACATTTCAATAGGCCGCCATTTTGTTCTGCCATATTGGATTTTTACCAAAATGATACTATGTCATCAGCATATGACCTTTAATTGTTAACCAAAAACTTGAAGAAAATAGAACAAGCAGTTCTTGAGCTTTGTAGCGGACAGACATACAGACTAACCGACGGAACTGCGAAAGCTGTTTTTTGCAACTAGGATACTTTCCCCTTGCGAGGAAAGTAAAAAAAAGCCAGCGCTATAAGTTAAAAATAGAATAACCAATTGTCATATTGTTATTCCACGTTAATAGCTAAATTTAAAAAATAAAAGATTTTTTTTAAATTTTTAATATCCTAAACTTAAAATTCTGACCAGTTTAGAACATGTTTACGAACACATT
>JAUTXW010004290.1:0-74179 GCA_030620095.1 Kuschelorhynchus macadamiae
ATTTTGACCAAAATCTGAAGTCAATAGGATAAGTAGTTTCTGAGCTATGCCACGTACAGACATAATCACAGAACGACAGACCGATAAACTAGCGGGAAATCGAAAGCTTTTTTAGAGATTACAAAGTACTAAAACACAAAGATCTGCAGTAATCTGGAAGATCATTTTTCGCTCCTACGAGGAATAAAGAAGATGATCAATTACAAATACATTTTTCAGTCAAAAAAGTTTATGTATGATATGTGATTGTCGTATATTATCAACAGAAACATTGTAAATTTCGTCTGTATTTTTTTCTTATTAAACACACTGTTTCTAGAATAAATAATAAAACCCAGGGTCAGTATTTTATGGATCAAAAATTAAAGTTTACATGAATCTCTCAATATAAGGGCAAACACTCTATGAAGTAGATATTGTGAACAAAGTCCCCCAGAAGCAAATCCCATACCTTAAGTGGACCCCGCTTAAAGCGAAATACTGCGCTTCTTGAAGTACCAATATCCACTACAACGTTATTTAAATTGCATCTGAACGAGATGATGTTGGTGTTACTCACATTTTAAGTTAGTAAATCGGAATTACGCCATTTCTTCATTTCGCCAGCATTACCTTACATAACTTTAAAGCTCTTTTACATCTTCTGTATGCCAAAATATTGTAATATCATCAGCGAAAATTTTAAATTTACTATTACTTTTTAGTTTGAGAGATCATTCACATAATAAAAATAATATTGGACCTAGGACGGAGCCTAGGTTACTTTCTTTTGATTCATTTGTTCAGACAAAAAATAACACGTACGGGAGACAGATTGCCATTACATCCAACTTTTTTCTTCGTGGTTTGAGAAAATATCGCCTGTCTTATCCGTAGTCGGGTTTAGCTTATTGAAAACGAAAAAAAAACGAACTTCATACAAGAAAATTCAACATTTTTATTTGATTAAAACTAAAATTTTTTTGACTTTTTGAAGTCGGCGTCAAACTAAGAAGAGTAAAAGGACATTACTTGAAGTATTCGACATTACCCGTATTCACGAAAGACGTTTAAATTTAGACCAGGTCTAACTTGACATTTATAGGTTTAAGATGACAGTTTTAACAATTGAACTAATAATAATGTTTCTACATATCACAATTACAAAATGACATTGACCTAAGCGAAACATAACTGGCGAACTAAGAGTTTTAAGTACCAAGGCAACTAGATCTGGTTTAATTCTTAAACCTTTTTAGTGAATAGGGAGGTTAATGTAAGTCAACACGTCTTTAAAAGCGTACGTTATAAAGGAAAATAACTATATCAAATCATAAAACACAGTACATAAAAGAATATAAAAAGTCCAAGATGCAAATATTATTATTGCCTGTTTAATTTTTTTGGTTCCACTGTATCGAAAGAACATGACTAAAAATGTTATTTGCATTAAATTATTAGTGAAAATTCCCACGATTATGTCTGTCTGGATATTTTTTAATACAAAAACAACTATAACTTGTACAATATTAACATTTTTGAAAAGGGTAAGGAATAAGCTTTATGACTTTTGAAACATAATTCGAAAAAAAATTCAAAAAAATGAAATTATACAGGGAAAACCGCACATAATAGTATTTTTTGTTTTCGAGTTATTTAAGATCAGGGATAACCACACTATATTTTTAGCCGACTTCAAAAAAAGAAGAGGTTCTCAATTCGACCTGTATGTATTTTTTGTGTTTGTTTGCGCATATTGTGTAAACGGCTTGGCCGATTTTGATGAGTCAAATGCCAAATTATAGATGATGGTTCTCTGGTGGTCCCATATATTTTGATTTGAAGTTTATCAGTTTAACCCTATTACTACGCGATGGTTTGACCAATTTGGATGAGCGGAATGGTGCCATTTTGTTTTTTGCTCCAATATATATTGCAAGAAGTTTTTTAATATCCCATTCTCGCGAATTCTACGCATTTATCATTATATAAGGAAAAAAAATTATGCAGTGGACCATTATTTTTCACTTTTTAGGTACCGGTAAACACAAAATTTATTTCTAAAATTCTAATTTCCTATCCCGAAATTCAACTGTTTTTCAGAAAGTGACACCTTAAAGATTGACTTGAAGCCATGTAATTACCAACCAACTCGATTTGACTCAAAATGGATTTTATTTTCTTTCTTAGACCTTTCAGTTCTATCTATTTTCCCGCATGAATCGAGGAAGTGTCAAAATTTGCCAATTCGACGATGTCCATTTCAAAAAATTATTTTAGGCTCTAAAAAACTAACGAAAACAACTAATACTCTAATAATCACTTTTCTTGTCTGTTTTAAAAAGATATTGTTATGTTTTGATAGTTTCTTTACATTCCTAATATTCTTATTAGGTTCGTAATTACGTACAATGCATTTTGTTGCTTGTTTTGTGCATTTTTTAGATTTTATGTATCCTCCAAATATTTTTTTATTTATCCATTTATTGGTTCCATTGCGGACCTAACACAAAAAAAACTGTTTTTCCAAGCCGTTAATAAATAGATGAAGATGTTATAGGGATAAAGAAATTTCTCTCTTTTCTGTTAATGGCAACAGAGTGTAGAAAAAGAAGGCGTAGTAAATAAAGTATATTATTTGGGATAGCAAAATTTTTATCATATAAGATTATCTAATGCCATTAACAAAAAAAAACTTTTATAGTGTACAGGAAAGTCATGTTTAATAATGACAATTTTCAGATTATCGCCTTTAATTCTGACGTAGGTAATTCAATCTTTAAAAGTATAATATATCATAGATTACAATTTTTTTAAGCTCTCAATACTTCTTACCTCCAAAGAACTTATTAGATTTACTACATTCATTCAACCATCCAACGCTTGGCCGCTTCAAAAACCAACAAACTATAACGCTGGACTGCGCCCGCGACAATATTGAACACAAGCAAAGTAAATGACCCTTTGCCTGCGAATTTGTGGGCAATAAGAAACACACAGGTGAATTGTATGCACCTTATTTTAGCAAGAAGGGGTAAAATGGCGAAACTTACCCTCTCTGTTTACGTAGCGTGCCTAAAGTTGGCAAATGATAATTACTTTATAAGATTTGATTGACCGATTTTGAATTATTAATGTTTTTATGGGATTGAATTGTGTTAACATGAAATGATGTTATGATAATGCGCTAGTAATATTACCACTTTTACATGGTGGTCGTACGACCATATTTTTGATACATTGTACCGCATTTGCCAATACCAAGAATTTACTAGAAGCGTTCTGTCAAATACAATATTAAACATTTTATGGACAGAAGTGGATTTAAAAATTAGTCATTCATCTTGGTTAATCTATTTATTTTACTCAGAAATATAGTTTTTTTTAATTATCATATGAGGATGCTCAAAAGTAGACCCTTAGGGTAAAAAAATCATTTTCTGCCATCAACCGATAAGAATGGGGTGGCGTACGATGTATAGTCCCACGCGCGGATCTTGAGCTGCGACGTCTGGATCAGGCATTAAAACGCATAATAAGAAAACACATCACTTTGTGTGTTGTTGCACTCGTTTTATTTACCGGTTTATTCGATTCGTCGGAACCCTTAATATTTGCAATGAATATATTTTGCCTACATTGTTTCTCTAGCCCACGACTTGTGCATCAGACGTTAGGTACATTTTACACTTGCCTGTAGTGGATATTTACCTCTTAAGTCAAGCGCACGACTTAACAAAGTTTGTGCGCCGAGCCGGATTTGAATTAGCAAGTGCAGGAAATAATGAAGATAGTCGAAAATCGCCAACCTGCTTGTAACTGGTTCACTTTTATTGCGTTGAAAGTAAAAAAGGGCCACAGTGAAACCATAAGATTTCTAGGATGGCTTTATAGATGAACTTGGTGGTAATATTGGAGTGGAATATTGAGTTTAGTGGCTTTCTGAGGGGAGGGGCAAACACTACATAATTTGGTAACTAAAAAAAGGGCTTTGATTTTGTTGAGAATATAAAACTAAATTAAGAAATCATGGTTTTCGGGATTAGACCGTGACAAAATGGAATCGCTTTCCGACATCTAGCCTACGATTGCACAAGGCATCTTCAGGGATCTTTACTTCACGAGATCGGAACACTGAACATAACACTCATCAAAATCAGTGACGACTGAAAAAAAATCTTTGCTTTTTTTAACAACATAACACCTATCAAAATCACCGACCACTATAAAAAAAATTCACTTATAAAATTATGGTAAGGTATTATGAAAAATTTTTACTGTCGAACATTTGCTTGGCATTTTGCCCCCTTTGCCCCCCCCCCCTAAATACGCTGGTGATTGAATTGAGTGTTAGTTTTAAAATTATATGGCGAACTCACCGTTTCTTGTGTTATGGCTTTACCGATGGCTTCTTTGCCGAACAAAATTCTTTTTAATTTAAACATCATCAAATTTTCATTTATATGATACTTCTAGGTCGTAGTTGTTTTCGTTGATGGATTACGCGGCAGGTAATTTTGGTGCCTGATTTCGTACCTCGGAAATAACACATCGATGCCGCAAGCTTTACACCGCTTGGCCGCCGTACCTGCATCCAATGGCTTTAATTTAAAGCCAATGATGCATCATTTTTATTACAAGAAAAAAAAACGTTTTTCGTGGCTTTTGTAGAGTTTAGTTTTCGTTTACTTTTGCTCCATGTATCACTAGAAGAAATGAGCTTATGTTTTTTAAATTATTGTTTTGATAGTAAAATCAACAGCCAATGTTTTTAACTAAAAGTGAGCGTATATGAATATCTAAACTATACATTAACGTTAAAAAACAGCTCTATGCATAACATACTTAATAAAATAACAAAGTATTTTTTTGCTCATTGCATCTCGGGTTGTTTAGTGCTGAGGTTAAATTATTTTTAATAATCTTATTATATTTGTATCGTCAAATACTCCCCAGACTAAGATTTTTCTGACTGTATTTTGCCCATACTATTAACACATCCGAAAACGAGAGCCGACGGCAAGCAGAAATTGCATTATAATGAGTCATTATTATTATGACTTGATCCTCAATCCATCGTTATTTACTCCGCAGCCTCCTCAATCGGGAAATGCCCTCCTGATAACCAAACCTATTCCCTAGTCCCTACCTTCTATCAGAGACTCCGCAAAGTACCTTAATCGGGAAAAGCACTCTGGATGACCCTTCTTAAGCTTGTCTAATCCCAAACCTGACTGTAAATTGTCAATTTCCATAAGTAATTTTGTTTACTAAAAAGACTCCAAAGTACAAAATATCGTAAATAAAGTAACGCACAATATTTACACCGCTTTAATGTAAAAAAAGATTCAAAAAATACGGACGTCCTCCGAGATATTTCTGTAAATGATTTAGTCAACGAGTTACATATTAAGTATGTCATAAAAAGAAATGATGCAGACACAAACTTAATTTATCAAAATTGTGAAGACAAAAGGTTGTTTAACCAATTAAGTATTAGAGCAAAGCATGTGTGGCCTCACTTTATTTCCTTTAGGTTAGGTACCATCTAGTTTTAGTTTAAAATTATGTTTGTTTGAAAATTAAATGGTTGATATTCTAATATTTTAGTGATGAACCGCGATTTTGCCTAGGTATGCATAATCGGCGAGTAAGGAAAAAATCATGATAAGGAGATAGGCACAATATACAATTTGCTGAGCAATTGCGAATTGTTTCATCTTTAGCTTTTATTAGCGACAACGTGACAGCTGAACCATGTTTTCTAACAAAATAACGCCCACTCACAATGCTTAACTTTTGAAACGGCTTATACCATATACGCCTATTCTCCTGACCTTAGACCTTTCGTTCATGTATCTTCCACAAACACTGCACGAACTACGACATTAAGTATAGTTAGCTTGGGATGTTCTCTGCAGTCAAAGGGAAATGGGATTAATTCCCTCAAGGCTGAGGGTGTAGAGGCCATGTATTACTTAAAGAAATTGATCATCTAAACAGATCCATGCCCAAGGAAGCGTCCCCGCCCACAATATTTTACTCTGTTGGAAAATCTTAAGTCTTGTTGGAATTATTTCATTTGTTAAAACAATTTTGTTTAACTCTCGGGGTTGAGAGTTAGAAACCATTATTGAGTCCATTATTTCAGTGCATTGTGAACAAGGATTTTGAGTAAAATGTTTATTTGGTTCACTCTGTGTGGTCTTGAAGTTATTTATAATCATTAAATGTCTTTTTTCTGAAAAAAGAGGACATTTGAGTAAAAACCCAAAAAGTACGAGTACTTAATATTCTTAGTCCAAAAAGAGTACTTGTTCTCTTTAAAGAGTACGCTTTGTAACCCTCCACGGTAAAGAAGGGTCGTCATGCTGATTCGAGCAAAATAGTTAAACGGAAACGCATACGCAGAATTTTGTTGCATTTTGTATTTTGTAAACGCGGCTTTAATTTTGAGAGCTGTAGAGTTTTAACTCTAACCTTACTTATTAGTTATTTGATATGTATGTAAACAAAATGTAACATATTTCTTGAGTTATTTTTTATATATCCCTTATTATTTATCATTTTTAACTGTTCCTGATTTATCTTCATCGTCACCTTTTCATTATTATAATGGTCTCCTCCCCAGTACAAAACTTAAGTGACTTCCTTAAAAACAGACCTCCCCTGGTTGTGTTTCTTATTTGTTTAGTTGCTCTAGCAGTTTCGACTTTTTATTTTGCTTTTGAAATTGAAAAGGATAGTCCCGTAGTAAATAGTGATAAAGAACATGTAAGAATTTTTATTTTTTACCTATAGTTTTAACAAGACTACATGATACTTTTCTGTTTTATTCAGTTCAAAGTGGGTTTTATTCTTTTATTATTGAAGCACTTTAAAGACTAGGCGTTTGGATTTCTAGAATTATACAGGAGATATACCCTGGATATTTAATTCTAAGACTCGTAGATAGTATTATTTCCATATGATAATTTGAGGGGAAATCTAGGAAATATTGTATCACCACAAAAATATCAAAAACATTTCATTCATGATGAGATTCATGTAGGATGTCCTTAATAATTTCACCTTATGGACAGTGAAATAGAAGATATAAATTTTTTTTTTCTGTCTAATTTTCTATTGCTTTTGATATTTTACATGAAATTGTTGTTTTATTAAAATTTTAAAGATGATATCTAATGTAGAAATATTTTTCACCATTAACTTTTTCTTTCATTCGATTATGTACATATTTACTGGGTTTCATTACCTTTTTTGCTTAATGAAATAAGTAGGATTGTAGACAGGGTGTGTTGAGAAAATGTAACAATAAAACAATATATTATTATTATATAACCATGTGTCTTTTTGCTGATTGTAACTAGTCTAGGTTTAAAGGCAAATTAGAAATTTAACAAAAACCCAAAAAGGGCCAATATATGGTGTCAGGTCAACAAAATAAAATATCCTCGCATAGAAATAATTTTTAATATTATCTGTAGAGAAGGATATGGACATTTGAATTTTGTATTGAAAAATATTATTCTACCAAATAAGCTTCAATGTTTTATATATTTATTTTAAGTTTAAAGTGGCAGTTGTTCTTTTGTTTCATTTAAACCTTCAAAAGCTAATTGTATTATTATTAGATTTGTTTCAGTAAGTTGTATTTTCATTGTGTTCTTGTTCTAGGTAGTTGTTTAGGGGGTTATGAGAGTGAACTGTGTTTGTTTAATATTATATGATGATATATGGAATGATGTATTATTAGGGTTGCTAGACTTCCCAAATATACAGAATTGTCCCTATTTTAGCACCTAATACCAGTGTCCCGAGAAAGTATTTCATATTCTGTATTTCAAGAGTCCTCCTTAAAGTAAAATAAATATGTAATTATATGTAAAAAATACAGTTTCAAAGACTTACTAATTTGTTTTTATTAATGCTAGATTCTGTAGTTATTTTAGTTTACCTAGTATTATCTCATGACATCATTCATTATTCTTGTATTACGTACACATGGTGACGTTCATAACCACTTGACCAGGAATAGACAAAACATTGTCTATTGTCTTTCAAGGACTAGGGATGGTGGCAGATACATGGGCATGTACTGCCCAATAGGAATAAGAACTATCTTTTGTCCAAATCGTTCTACTCCTTTGGGGAATACCTCAGTAATAATCTTAATGATATTGGCTGTGTATTGAGCTGTGTATAATGTGTAAAGATTTTATATTTATATTGGATTCTAGTTTTTTTAAATTTCAATTTTCTGAATGTTTTGTCATAGTATAATATGTAGGTTTAATATAATATATTAGTATGATTATTTGTTTTGTGTTAATAATATGTAAAATGTTTGTTTAGATCATTCATTATTTGTGACATGTAAAAGCAATTCTTTGTATTATTATTAATAAATGAGTATTGAGTATTATTTAGCCTTATTTTTATTAAACATACTAAAAAACTAATTTATTCTTGGTGTCCAATATTTTTGAAACTGAAAGCTGGCAACCCTATGATGTATTAAAAATAAAGTGTTAACATTTTGCTAATATTTTTTCTGTTCAAGGATTGGCTTCAAATGCTCAAACAATTTAACAAGTTGGACACATGTGTAAACTATTCAACATTTACGAATGAAATAAATACTCGAGAGAATGAAGAGCAGTTCAAGGATGAAATATCAGTACTTACCATGGTTACATTTGAAAATGGTCAAATATTGAAATCTCTATCTGACGTTAATGGTGCTTTATCATTAGAGGGTAAGTTGAGCAGAAAGAAAATATGTAAGTATTATGAGTATCACCAGAATTTGAAAAAGTTTAGGTTTAAAAAATAAACTGAATATTTTAGTAACACAGTTGTATGTACCTGATATTATGCTAAGAAACAGAATTCTTCTCTATAATACAGTACTTACTCAAACTGCTAATTTTGCAGTAATGGAATAATTTACCTTTTTTTCACCACAATGTTAGATTCGAGAGTTGATTTTTAGGGCTTTCACATTTAATTTTAAGGATGATATTTTAGTAGGATATATAAATAAAAAAAATATTATTCTTTTTTTTCTTTTTAATGTTAATTATTACTTAAATGATCTATATATAATAAAGATATTAGAAATTCTTAGAAATTATAATAGAAAAACTTATTTAGGATGGTATTCTACTACATGTCAGCCTCCAGAAAAACAACCAAAAAATGTGATCATATTTTTTGAAGTCCCTCCTCTACCCCCTACAATAAATGACTCAATAGATATTTGTGTTACTATTAGGGGACCTGCACAGTTTTTGCCATTTTTGAAAGAACCTCTGTGTAAACCTATAGGGAAATCTGAAAGCTCAAAAGTAAGTTTATGTTTCTATCTTAATTTGTCATTTCATTGACTTTTTGATCTTACACCCTAAAAGCAAAATAAATGCCATAACTTTCAGGGAGCTAAAGGATATTTATCTTCGAAACTTCCAGGAACTTCTGATCCAAAATTTTGTGAAAAAGGCAATATTACTAAGTTGGTATTTGATTTGTCATTGCCAGAAGTTGAAAATTATTTGAGTGATGTAAGTATATAAAATGTAGCATAGCAAAATTTCAATAACAATGTTCTTATTGAAATTGAATGAAATATTCTGTATTATCCCTGACAAGTAACTAACAATCTTCCAGTGGCTTACTTTTTTTAAGGTTCAAGTTTCTATATCAAGTATATCAATGGTTTGTATATGGTTTCTGTTAATATTTTGTACAAGGTCTAGAAGCTTTATTTTAAGGTACAGAAAAAATCTTAAAGTCAGAAGTCAAGCAGTATCCCACAATTCACACAATCAAATACTTTGGTAAGATCATAGAATACCACCACAGGAACCTCTTCAGCAGTTAGAGGCCAAGCAAGGTTTGCCTCCTTTAAAGAGTGGAATTACTCTACTAATAATTTTCTGTGAGTCCAAAATAGCAAATCTAAATTGTGACCCAATAAATTGTTTAAAAAATCAATCCAAAAAACTACTTATTTGATTTCAGATTTTGTGCAAGAATTAAATGTTTTATTTTTTGGAAAAGCGTTAGAATTTAACAAAATGAACATTTCTTTAAGCAAAATGGCGCTCTGATAAAGTTGAAAGAAATTAAGGCAAAAAACTATTGTGTGACATTTTCTTAGAAATTGGTAAAATTTTGGTGACGAATCCAATATGGTGAAACAAAAGGATGAACTATTAAAATGTTTTATTTTTTGTTTATTTACTTGTGTTATCTCTTGTTATAAAAAGGAGACTTTTATTAGGAATAGTAATTGGGTAAAATCAAATTTCACTTGTTATACTTGCATTTTCTTATTTAAATTATTCATATTTCCATTAGTGATGTATCTCCTTTCATTATAAATGTGGGTAAAATGAAGTATTTATAACGAGGGTAGTTCTAGGTAAAGGAAACTTAGTGATATTTTTTTTTGGTATGCGACAACATTCCTAATTCACAAACATTCATATAATTTATTCACATAATTTATTACGAAAAATGCACAAAAGGATAGGATACATTTCAAATGATATTAAAACCTAGCCAAGTAAATTGTCTAACAAAATAAAGTACAGAAATAACATACAATAATTGTGTACAAACAGGAAAACAAATAGAGAATGCAAGAACAAAAATAAATACTAGGTGTATAACAGTTCAATTAAAGCAAAACATAGTTATTTTATTAATTGTACTAAAATGTATGGATATTACTAAAATGTGTTCAGGTCCAGGAAGCTGTTGAAGAACTACTAAGGCATGAAAAGAAAGAAAAATATATAGAATTGTTGATAATAACATCAATTAATGATTATGTGTCATTAGTAGCACATATAGGGTATTGAACAACCTGATTAGAATCATAATGTCTTAAGTAATTATTAAAAAAAATAGTCATATATTAAGAAAAATAAAATGTTTCTTTCACCAGCATACCATTAAGAAACTGCAAGGCATCTTTTTTAGGACTTTTCTGAATATAGATGGGCTTACAATAAAAAGAGATTAACAAATAAGACATAAGATTTGAATCAGTTGATAGAGTACTATTATTTAAACCTCTAAATTAATTCACAATTTGCCAACTTTCTGTATATTTGATTTATTTAGTCGACCAGTATAATTAATATAGCTGCTTTGCCAGTTTAAATGTTCTTATATGAATCATAATATGATAAATTCAAATGTATTAATTGTACTGCTAGAATTTTCAGTAGGCATTTTTGTTTAATTTTCAGCAAATCTTGTATGTAACATTTTTTCTATTTTCTTAAAATAAATCTTGCAGACCCCATTGAAAATATAAACAGAAACTCTGTACAGAAAAAAAGTTAATTATAATATTCTCTGATTATCTTGCTCTTTCCTTAAATGATGTCCCACCTCTAAATTCTAAACAAAAATCTCTTTTTTTATAAAAGAGAGACGTTTTGACTATATATTTAGGCTTCTTCAGGGTTATTTTTAAAACATGGTGCTTATATCAACACACACAACAGCAACCCAGTTACTTTCATAATTGTGATATAATATGATTTTTATATTATACCTTGCAACTGGAAAATATCAATGTCTTAACAGTGAGTTACATAAACGAATTCAGTAGCCTGTTCTTGAATCGATTTTCTCTTGGAATTCTTTATTAACTTATTATATCAAATAAGATAATTAATTATTTACTTTTTCATTTTACCTTATCATGTTGTTGACTTTTGTAATTTTGGGTTATGTGAGGGCCCGTCAATGCTTTTAGGTTGTGTACCAACCAAGGAACGGCATTTAATGCATAGTTTTCTCCCTGTCCTTAAGTTCTTCCACTCGCCATGGCAAAGTTGTCATCAACTGAGAGGTTTCAACCAATGAGATGCTTGCTGGATTTTTGGCTACTGTCATGGGGGGGAGAAAGCGTTACCTTTCAGTGAGGGCACTTTTTGATCACTTGAAAAAGATCGACAGGGTATAATCTAGAGGCCTTCCAGTTTACGCAGTCAATAAACTGATGGCGCACACTTTTTTATTCTTGTTTGTTCCAACGCTCTACTCTCCAAATAAATGAGCTAAGGGCCTAGTTCGTTGACCACATGCTTGTACTTCGGTGCTTTTTTGTATTGAAAGTCAATAAATAAATAAATAATAATTAGAACTAAGAGTGTAGCAACACCCTGTTATTTAAGACTTTTTTACTCTAAATTACCTGTACTCTATCTGTTAAAATATTTGTCTTTTCTCTTTCACTCCGTATATGGTTTCCTTACCAAACTTCTATTTTTTAGGTATTATGTAGTTTTTAATTATGTGTTTTTTTTATTTTTAGGATGTAAGAATACAGATCTATTTTCATCTGATGTGGTGCAGTTATTTCTTGGTGGCTGTTATATTTGGAATTCTGTTATTTTCAATACTGAAAAAATCTGATTATTTGGAAAAGAAAGAACAAAGTGCAAGACTTCTTTAATAAAATCTCCATTATATAAAAATTACTGATTTTTAGATATTAGATTTATTTTGTATTCAAAGTTAAAAATACATTTATATAAACTATATTTTTATTTGTTTTTCTATAACCAAAAACCTATGTATAGGGTATATTTTGAGACCCATGTAGAGAGCTTATTATTCAAGATAGAAGCAAATGTTATATACAACATTATTTGTTTTGATCTGTACCATCAGAATCTGTCAACAAAACAAACAAAAAACAATTGAAAAGTAAAAAATTGAGCATCAACTTTGTTATTTTAAATGAAACAATCTGTATAATAGTATTTCAGTAAATGGGCATCTTTTTGCTGATCATGAAAATACTAGATTTAATACCTTTATCTTTAAAGATAACTGAGTAATTTGACAAAAACTCTACCATGAGGAGTAAATGTGTCAGAAAGAGAGAACATACATATAAGTAAAGTCATTAAAAAGGATTGTTTTTAAAGATAAGGGTGTCAAACATGGTATTTTTATAATCAGCAAGATGGTTCAGGTAAAACCAAAATTCAACATTTTCTTGAATAACAAACTCTATATGTGGGTGCAAAATGTATGGGAAAACCCTGTACATTGTAACTGTGAAGATATAAATACAGGGCGACACGAGGACATAATGATTAGGGAGTAGGGGTGAAATAAACAAAACACCTCTAAAAAGTTACCGACTGCAACAAATAAAGGAACTCAAACCTTCTTACTTTTTAACTGCGACGATCCTCCCTGACCTCCCAAAACCAGTGATATAATGCACTCATACATTTAGAGTATATAAAATTTTCCTTTGTGAATTTGATGAGATTCTGGTTTTCCGTTTCTCTCTTAACACATTATCTCTTATGGGAAAAATTTTAACCTTCTTGAAACATGAGTGATACATGATTGGTTTTGGGAGGTCGAACGCTTGGTAAAAATGAAATTCAAAATCCAGGTCCGTATTTAAAAAAATTAAGACGAAACGTCAGATTTTAAATCTGAATGCGCCATTTTGTAGAGGAAGAAAAGAGGCTTTAATGTAAAATTTATTTTGTAATATCTTTTTAATTGAAGTCTCAAAAAAAATGACGATTTTCGGGTTTTTACGAATATCTTCGGAAGTAGTCGGAATTTTTTAAGTTTGTCGACGCCATATTTTTTTAAGCAAATATTTCTCATTCAGCCCTGTGTCATCTAAATGCTTGTCTTGGGGAAAGAAGTAAATATACCATGAAAAAGGGAGAACTGCACGCAAAAAGTGAAAAACTAAAAAGGTCTAGTCAAGTTCAAAGTAAGATGAAAAGGTACCTACGTATTAGAAAAAACTTCCTGCACGTCCGACCTCAAAAAAATGTGTTATGTATAGGCAATTTAAATTACATTTCGTTTAAAAATGGGTTGAAAAGAGTTCAAGCGCTGCAGAAATACAAAGACATGAGTACGATTCATCATTTCAAATTTTGCAGATCAGGAAATTTGCTAAAATCGAGTTTGGATAGAAGGCACAAATTTTTCATTTTTAAAGAAAACTCAAACTTTTCAAACCATCCCTGTCTAAACTGCACGTAAAATTAGTTGTTTTGTATTTTATTCTTTCCCGCTGCATTTTCTTGAATTCCCTATTTAACGTACATCAAAATAGAAAAGTGTTGTTTCTAAATATATTTTTGACCGTTCGTTTCAGTAATGATATCTGAGAAAAAACCCACTGATATTGGTCTTAATAAGAAATTCTCTATTTAAATAGGCTTGGTTCTTTTCGCACATGTATATGTTTTACGCTATTTATCTGCACGAAAAGAAAGAGACGAAAATAAAATATTTACGACTGAAACCTATTAAAGAAATCATTTGTGTAATCTTATTTGGTCCAATTACATTATACTTATTGACCCTTTCTTAAGCTGATAACGATTTTAAGAAATGCGATATTGTTAGAGTGTGTAAAATTTGCTGTTGTATTAAAACGAAATAATATATTGTTAGTGTGTTGAAGATTTTTGTGTTGTTTTGTAAGTAATATGAGATTGTGTTTATAATTGAGTACTGACGGTAAAGGGCAAAACTATGGATTTGATTAAACATTTTTCTAATGCAAAATGTCTAGTAGTGTGTATTGTTCTTGGATCAGCGTCATCGGTAAGTTATTATATGTATATTAATATTTATGTAAAATATGGTCTCACTCTTTTTGAGGATATATTTTAGGAATTTTTAAAATTATTCATGATTTAGACGTCAGCCACAATTTTTTTATCAATATCAACTATCTTTAAATATTTTTCTTTCTTTTGTATCAGTTAATTTGCCACAAACTTTATTACGTTTCTCTTAGAAATTTTTTTTTTCTATTTGTATGTTTAATATAAAATTGCATTATTAGATATTTGTACCCAACGAAGTAGAAGAAACCCCAAAACCATACACAACAGGATTAAAAATAAAAGTATCACATTACAAGTCTCTAACGGAACCCTACTATCATTCAAACTACAGTAAAGTGTATTTCCACAATAAGAATTATACTTCAAGTCTTCTAGACAATAATAGTGCTGACAGGTAAGCTTCTGATACGCTAGTAACATAACTAACACGTTTGTATTTTTAAGTTGCACAGTTTGTACTTTTTTCCCTTTTTTAGAAAAAAACAAATCGGATTGTTCTTTTTTTCAAAAACATTGTTTTTTTTCAGAAACATTGTTTTTCCTAAATAGAAAAGAGTAAACTTGAAGTAGAAAAATTTAGAAACTTTAATAATTTATTTATAATAGATGTATTTAAATACAAACAAAAAATAAAAACTTGCTTCTAAAATACACGTACATGAGTATCAATAAATATTAAAACAAAAACATATATAAAACAGTATTTTCATTATAAAAAAAAACAAAGTATCTAAATCTCATATGTCACATGTCAAAGTAGATCCTAGTCCTATTATTCAAAATCACTATAATCAGTCAGAATCAACTTCAAATTCATTTAGCTCTTCCGACAGAGAAACGTCTGAACTATAATCCAGATGATGTACCGGGTGTACGACTAAGAAGGGAGGCCGGTCGTATCTCAGAAACCTATTGTCTTAGGGTTTCGGAAAAAAAAATTATGTAGTAAATCGGCCAAGAGTAATCGCTGCAAATTATTTTTAACCTCGAAAAATTGCCGCTAGGGGGCGCCACAAAAACTTTCAATCGTAAATGTAAATTTGTTTGTAAATTTACATAGTTAAGGTGTGTCGAAAATATAAGCGTAGTATACTTCAATAAGTTGTGCAACTTTTTGCTATTTTTCATTTTTTTCTATTTTCAATAATAAAGTGGTAGGGGAAGGTCAAACATTTTTTGTTTCGAACGTTGATATATCTGTTTTGAATGAACCGATTTTATTGAACTTGGTCTTACAAAAAGGGCTTTTTCCGCTCTATTTGCGGTGATATTAACGATCACTAACTTTATTTTGCTACTGGTCGCTGGATGGCGTTTTTCTGAAATTCCTCAAACAATACCGATTTTCTCGAAAAAATCAAATGGTATGATATGACTTTTTTGTCACATTTTATTTTGTGGTTATGACGGATATAAGATAGTTAAATAAAAAAAACGTCCGTATTTAAGTTAAGAAAATTGATGATGGTCGCTCGAATCCGAAAAATTCCCCATCATCTTTAGATCTCCATAAAACATTAAATTAACTCAAAAATGGAAGTCTGCATACCCGAAGATCCATAAATCCACATATTACTTTCCGCTCCGATGGGAAAGTGAACTTGCATAACCTGTATTATTGGTCAGACTACAATCCTCTCTGGATGCGAGAAGTCCAGAGTCAAGATCCTTGGAGCGTCAACGTTTGGTGCGGCATACTAAACAACCGAATTATCGGCCCAGTAATTTTCGATAATTCACTAAACGGACGGACTTATTTAGATTTTCTCGAAAGTCAGCTGGCAGTTTTGCTTGAGGGCATCGACTTAGACACCCTATTCTTCCAACATGATGACTGTCCAGCTCACTACTCAAACAATGTCAGACAATTCCTAGATGGGCGTTTTCCCGGAAGCTGGATAGGTAGAGGCAGTATATTTCCCTGGCCCCCTTATTCCCCCCATTTGACGTGTCTAGACCTTTACTTGTGGGGTCGCCTTAAGAATTTGGTGTACCAAAATAAACCAACAACAAGGGAGGACTTCATCAACTGAATTAGAAACGCAATCCAGATGATACCAGCTGCAGAAATAGAAGCTGCAGTAAATTCTACATTAGAATGACTCCGTCTATGTATCGAGCATGACGGTAGACATTTCCAATAGTTCACTCGACACCAATAGTTAATTAATAAACAATTAAATCGAAAAAGGACTTGCATTTTACATTTTCTTTGTTTCTTTGTTATTTATAGCATTTTTTTAGATCATCCCTGCTTTTTTACACAACAATAAATGCAGTAGCAGGAAATAGCACAGCAAAGAATAAAGCATAAACTATTTCCTTGGTGTCCTATTTCCTGCTAATTCTTTTACTGTTTAGTTTTTTATGTTTTGAATTACAATAAATATAATATCATTTCATTTCAATATATTTTTTCTAAAATTTTAGTAAAATTTAAACGATGAATAAAAATAGCTCTCACTTCACCATCGTGCACTTTTCCTCCTCTAACTATTGGTGAAGTTATTTTTTTTATCCAACGCTACTTTCAGATTCGAGAGAATAACATCAACTTTCTTGATTTAAAAAAAATCGGGAAACATGTCGATTTATAGGTTTTCGAGGATCTCATTTTATCATTTTATTTGACCAAAATAATAAAAATAAATAGTAAGGTTATAAAGTAGAAGGGACGAAAATCCAAAATTTCGTAAAAAATCGAGTAATATTTCGATTTTGTTTTCGGGTATATCTACAGTTATTGTGTTATGTCTCCTAAAGATGATGTGGAAGTAGTGATTCAATTTGCAGCGTTTTTTTCTCAAAATTTCTCAAATTTTAGGTTAAATTGAAATGATAGATAAAAATACCTTTCACTTTGCCATTGACACTTTTTCTCCTCTACAATTCGGTGTAGTTAGTTTTTTAATCGGACGTTTTGGATTTGAGAGACCATCATCAACTTTCTTAAATTAAATATGGATCTGGTTTTTTTATTTCACTATCTTATACCCTCAAAAAATAACCACAAAATAAAATGTGACAAAAAAGTCATATCGTACCATTTGATTTTTTTGAGAAAATCCGTATTATTTGAGGTATTCCAGAAAAACGCCATCTAGCGAACAGTAGCAAACTAATTTGGTGACCGTTAATAGCACCGAAAAATGCCCTTTTTTAAGGCCAAGTTTAATAAAATCGGTTCATTCAAAACAGAAATATTAACGTTTGAAACAAAAAATGTTTGACCTTCCCCCACCACTTTATTATTGAAAATAAAAAAAAATTATTACAAGCAAAAATTTGCACAACTTATTGAAGAATACTATGCTTATATTTTCGACCCACCTTAACTATATAAATTCACCAAAAAATCGACATTTACGACTTAAAGTTCTTGTGACGCCCCCTAGCGGCAATTTTTCGAGGTTAAAAATAATTTCCAGCTAT
Source organism: Kuschelorhynchus macadamiae (assembly GCA_030620095.1). NCBI lineage: Eukaryota > Metazoa > Arthropoda > Insecta > Coleoptera > Curculionidae > Kuschelorhynchus > Kuschelorhynchus macadamiae. Next base: position 18,060 of record JAUTXW010004290.1, read on the forward strand.
TTCTTTTGGCCGATTTACTGTATATTTTTTTCTCCCGAAACCGTAAAACAAGTGGTTCCTGAGATACGACCGGCCTCCCTTCTTAGTTGTACACCCGATACATCCATGTCGACTGTAGCTGTGGTATCTTCGTTAGAAACTATTGTTAAGCCACTTGTACTTGTATAAGTCAATTCAAGTCAAGGCTGATTTCAATGGAATCTGTACTTCTTACAGTACTTACAGAACACACCCCTCATAGACTATACTTTATAATTCTTATCATTGGGCGTTATAGAGGAAACTTTCCTCTTCTGCTAGGAAACATAAGTATAAAATTTCGTATCGTCCGAAAGTATCGGGAAGTATTTTGGTCCAACCTTGGAGCTACTATGGTATCTTTAAGAAACTGCAGCTACTATAGTATCTTTAAGAAACTTTGGATGGCAACACTTATCATAAATTGTGTTGTTTATTTTTTTCATAAAAAATAAACGCGTTTCAATTATTTTGAAAGTTCTTTACAGAAAAAAAAACGTTTTTTTCAAATTCAAAACAAAAAAACGTTTTCTTTATATCATTATTAATATAGGTGTATTACTACTCTTTGTTATAAATCTAGGATCAAGAAAATTGAAAACCAATTTCTGGAAATATGTTTTCTATCCTACGGTTATTGTAAAAATTAGGTTTGATTCTACTCTCATTAACAATAAAGCCTACAAAATTTAAATAAAACAATTGTTTTTAATTCTATTTTTAAATTTAATATGGCATATTATCTCCTTTCTTCTTAATAACTGGTGACATAAAACGGGTGAATACGCAATAAAAATATCAAAATTACACATATTTTCCAATTTGTAACGTTATTTCATCCAAAAATCACAATATACAATCACATTGTATCTTCAATTGCTGTTTTGAATAGAGAATTTTTCTTGGTTTTCTGTTATATGTTGGCAAGTATTGTCATTCAAAAAAATATTCAAAATTAAAATCTGACAGAGATTAAAATGCGATAGCTTTAAGGGAGAACTGCACGCAAAAAGTGAAAAACCAGCGACAAGGTCTAGTCAAGTTCAAAGTAAGGTGAAAAGGTACCTACGTATTAGAGAAAACCTTCTGCACATCCGACCTCAAAAAATGTGTTATGTATAGGCAATTTAAATTACATTTCGTTTAAAAATGGGTTCAAAAGGGTTCACGCGCTGCAGAAATACAAAGACATGAGTACGATTTACCGTTTCAAATTTTGTAGTTACGTAGACAAAGGATCAATACAAGGCGGTAAAGAGCCATTTTGTGAAAAAAAAATTATTTGCGGCGGCATTTGCGTCAAAAAGTGGTAAAAAAAATGGTCGAAAATGGACAAATCTACTTCTATTTTATAATTCTAGATTTGATTTTTTCATAAAAATTCGCATTTAGCGCCCAACTATACATATTTCCCTATTAAAATCACATTGAAGCTAATACATGTCTCTTATAGTTTTAACATAATATTGCAGCGGCGCACAATGGGTCAGAACAGGCATTTTTCGGCAAAAATGTTCTACTTATTTTAAAACTGCTTGCTTATACAGAATATGTGGGCAATCTCTCGGAAATGAAAAGTATACGTCAAACTAATGCCACAAGTTTCTATAAACTTTTTTCAAAAATTCGATATTAAGGTAGATACAGGGTGTTATAAATTTCTATTTTTGTTTTATGGGATTAACTTTTGAAATACTATCCATATTTGAGAGAAAATTGGCATCCGGGGATTTTTTAAGATACGAAATTCAAATTTAATGTTATTGCGACTCTAAATTGTAGGGGGCGCCACCTACATGTATTTATTACTATTTAATGGATCTTAACTTATTTTACGTACTTGTATTAAATTTTTAAGTAAAACAAATTAGATAAAAATAAGAAAAAACAGATACATTTTTGTTCGATATAAATAAATAATTCGGTTTACGGAAAAAAAGCAATGGTTAATTTCAAAGATTTTGGTTGATTCAACATACCTTCTAATCTTAAGCATTCCCTAGCTTTAAGAATTGATGATTGTTGAACTGAGGCAACATTGTTACTTAACTTTAACACCCTGTATCTTCGTTAATATCGACTATTTGAAAAAAGTTTAAAGGAACTTGTGGCATTATCTTTACGTGTACTTTTTATTTTCGAGACATTGCCCACATATTCTGGGACATCCAGTATAAATTTTGTTGATAAGTGTGATTGCTTAAATTTAAGAAGTTTTTACACTTTACATTTTCTAAAATTAAAACCACAGAAAAAATAAAAAATTATAGACTATCAAGATTTTACTCCTTTTAACATATCATTGCAAGAAAATGGCTGTAGATAAAGGATTAATAATAACTGTTAATTATTAGTTGTCATAGTATATTTACAATAATATACACAACCAAAAAAGTTTTACACCACCTTGTATTTTAATTAAGACATAACTACATTTAAAAAATTACAGGCTATTCTTTTATACAGTATGGTGCAAAACTTTTTTGGTTGTATTTATGAAATAGGTACCTGACATTATCTGATCGCTATCATTTTATGATGATTATAATAAATAGAACTTAAGTGCAACTAAATTAAACGAGTTGAATAAAACAATAACGTGTAATAAACAAATTTAAGATTACGAAAATAATACGTTATCAATAACTGAGTTTTAAATTTAATCTAAAAGTAGTTCTTTTGCATCTTCTGATAGATCTATGTGTTTTTTTAAAGTTGTAACTCTTAAACTTGATAAAAATGGATCAGAAGTAACTAAGAGTCTCTTTAAAATATCTTCGTTGGTTGAAGTTCGACTGCATTTCCTTGCGTAACGAAGGCGATAATTTCTATAATCCTTGTTTCGAGCCTCCTGCGCCTCTTCGGAGAGATTACCGATAGGTAGAAAAGACCTTCGGATTATACTTTCGCCGTGTACCAGCATTTTATGTATTGTTACTGGCATATATTTCCATATTTTACTGGGTCTATGCTCTCACCACAAGTTATTACTTCAAGTATTGTAGCCAGTCGTTTGATTAATTCCAGGTCAACCCTAGTTACCTCTGACACTACCTCAGGATTTTGAAAAAATTTTCTGGACGTGTTTCCAGTATTTGTTGTACCTAACCCTTGTTGAACATGGTCAACCCTAATATCCAATCTCTGGCGTAATTCTGTCTGAATCCTTTTTTTGTTTTCTTCTTTAAGTGGTTTGGTTTCCGCATTAGTAGACCACTTTTGAAAAGTCAAATTATACCCAATATGTAAAATGAATTCCATCGTTTTGATTCTAGCATGTAATGGAGAAATTCCCATCTTAACTGCTTCCTGATTGCATGATTTTTTGATGACGAATTCTAAGTTGTTCATTTCTTTAGGGCTTGCTTTACATATGTAACAAACAGACGATGCTTTACAACCAGTTGCTGCTTGAGCTACTTTTGTATCCATCATGGTAAATAAAAGATTGTGACGAATTTCAATAACCTTGTCCTTTATATTCACATATGTTGGCAGTATGTTGCATATGGTTTCATTTATTCTTTCGACAATTTTTTTAGTATTGTTTGCGGTTTCCTTGGCATATTCAAATTGAATCGGCCGACAAAACTTTGTGGAAGAAGGTCTATAATTCTTCCATAACGTGTCTGTTTGATCTATAGTTTCAAGTACTAAGGGCACCATAGATACCATAAATAAATTTGCATCAGATATACCATTAAATTCGTTAGGTATGAATTGATGATATTGACTTTGATTTGACGAACCGTCACAACCCCATTTCGATGTTAAAGTCATTATTTCTGGAACATGCGCTACATTTGTAAAGTTTTCAGTGGCCAAAATAATTCTTTTAGCTGTGTGATCAAGCAAACTTTGCAAATCAACTTGAGCAGATATTGGTGTAATAGTAATATTTTCAGGGTAACAATGCACTTTTTCTTCCCGAACTTTATAATATGGTGGCAAAACATCACAGCCGAAGTTTTTAAGCACATTTCGAACCACTTCATATTGATGCTTTGATAACTGTGCATCAATTAACATCGCTAAAGCTTTTTGAGGTTCCAAGTAGGTCTTCTTAGCTGATATTTTTCCAGCTGCGACTTGTAATTCTTTTTTAGAGTACCTTTCTCGAATTTCTTGGATCTTGTAACGTTTAGCTCGTTCACTGCATTCTTCAAATCTCTTTACCGGTCGTCCAGCACTTAAACTACGTTTATTTGAAGTCCCGGGCATTAATTCATTAAGCATCTCTACATTAAAATTCTTATCCAGCCATACAGAATAAGTTTTAAATAGTGCCTTTTTTTTCCTATGACACTGGTTCCATTTTGAATTGAACGAGCTAACATACCTTTTTTTAATTTGTTCTAAAATTATCCTTAGCTTATCTTCACTAAAAGAAGGGAATTTATTAACATATCACTTTTACGGCCGCACCTAATAAATTCTTCAGTAAGCTGTCGATTACTTATGGAAACGGATGACATTTTACACACTTGCTAAGATTACTGTTAGTTTTTTTTATCACACAACGAATTTCGAAATTACACAAACGCTACTTTATCAATAATATTGATATTCACATATTATGTGAAGACGCGCACATTAAGTTAAACATTTGCGCTCGTTGTCACAACAACCGTTCATAGCTAACTAGATTTTTACCCGCACGTATCCGCAGCTAATTTTTTCGTTTCCATATTCGTTAAAGTGTAAATAAAATAATAAGGATAATAAGAATATGTAGGTACATGTAGCTAATAGTGAAAATTATAATTTTCATGAAAAAGTTAATAAAAAATGGTTTCATTTTAAAATATTTCAAAACTTGAAATGAATTAGGCCTATAAAATGAAAATAATTGTTTATCTATAGTAAAAACCCCACACGTCGTTTCTCATAGTAATACTGAAGAATTTAAGATGACAATATTTTTAAAAATTTTTAAGAGTTCTATTTTTAGGTGACTTTAAAAATACGTGGTTATGTCAGTGAAATCTGAATTCGAAAATACGTGCTAAATTAAATTACATTCATTACCTAAGAACACTAATGCAATGAAATTTTGTTAAAATTAGATAGTTTCAAATTATACATTTTTTCCGCCATTTACCCACTGTGCGGCGGAAGGCTTGCAAATGATCCATAATACTGCGTGCAGCTCCCCCTTAAAGACACCGCGCTCAATGCCGAACCTGGTACCCATCCCTCTGCGCTCCCGCGCCCAATCATCTGCGAACCGGGTACCGATTCACCTATTTAACAAAGTACCCCTAATAACCTGTCACTTTAAAAAATTTGCCGAATTTCAAAATATTTACTGCATTTTCTTTGAATGACAATGGTCACCATAATCGAACCCAAAAAGAAGAAAATTTCCCTATTAAATATTGCAATTTTAGCGATTGACAGATATGATTTTATTGAAGTGATTTTTAAGAGTAACTAACGTTATAAACGCAAAAATTTATATTATTTGTGTTTTCAATCAGTTTACTACAAAATTGCTAACTGAGGAAAAATAGAAGTCAAAAAATGTATTGTAACTTTTGGTGGCGGATATCTTGAAACGTCACCGGATTCATGATCAGCGGCCCACAATATATATATACAGGGTGGCCCAACGAAAAGGTCCCACCCTTATTTATGACTTTCCTGGTATATTTTGGGAAAAACGCTTGGACACGTCAATTTTGATTTTTAGGGGGACGTCTTTTCATGTATGATTGTATAATACAGGGTGTTCCAAAAATAAGATATCGCATTACACTTGACATTTTTAAATGGAAACCCCCAATTTTTTTTCTATTTTTGGATTCTCCAGGAAGTTTTTAGTAACTTTTGTATAATAGAGTTTATACCTATCTTCAACCATTTTGAAGTTATTTGAATAATTGAATAATATCAAGTATTGATAAATTAAATTCAAGAAAGGGTCAAAATAACGAAACTTTATTATCAAAACGGAAACATTGCAAGGGCTACTGCCCGGTTGTTTAATACGTTACATTCAGTCAAAAATATTAACCATAAGTATGTGGCTAAATTAATAAGAAAATTTGAAGCAACTAGATCTGTATCTAATATTCGCCGGAATCAGGAACACTAAACCATTTACAGTTTTACATTCACATTAAAATTTAAACAAAAATTAGTTACTTAGCTACAATGTGTCAAAAAGTCAATGTGGTAATAAATGTTGAAAGTGGTGTCCGTTTACCTCCATGCAATAATAAATATTTTGCTCAAATCTATTCCTAACATTTTCACACATTTCTGGAGTTATTTGTCTGCATTCCGCCGTGATCCGCTCCCGAAGATCTTGGATGGAGTCTGGCTTCGTACTAAAAACCTTACTTTTTATATGTCCCCAAAGAAAGTAATCTAAAGGACTCAAGTCCGGAGACCTTGGTGGCCACTCAATGGGGCCGCGCCGTCCGATCCACTGATTTGGGAAATGGGTGTCCAAAAACTGTCGTACTGGAGCTACATAGTGCGGTGGTGCACCATCTTGTTGGAAATGAAGAAAATTTTCATTATAATTAACCTCATTTTCTATTATTTCGGTTATTCGTGGCTCTATTGTATTTTCCAACATGTCCAAGTACAACTCCCCCGTCAAGTTTCCAGGAATAAAGAAAGGTCCTACAATATGATTTCCGAAAATGCCGGCCCAGACATTAATTTTTTGTGGGTATTGCGAATGTACCTCTCGAAACAAATGTGGATTCGAGTCGCTCCAATATCGACAATTATGTCTATTTACAGCACCATGTAAATAGAAGGTACATTCATCCGAAAAACAAATGTTAAATAACAAATTTGGGTTATTGTTCAAACGTTGTGTCATTAATTCGCAAAACTCCAACCTTCTATCATAATCGTCTTCATTAAGCTCATGGACAAGTTTAGTTTTGTACGGGTGAAATTTATAGGATTTCAAAATTCTTTGCACTGTTGAGCGTGTAAATCCTGAAGAAGTAGCCAGACCACGAGTACTTTGGGTGTTGTCAAGAGCCACGTGTCCCAAAACTGCTATTTCTCTGGCTTCATTTCTACTTGGACGATTTTCCTGATTCCGGCGAATATTAGATACAGATCCAGTTGCTTCAAATTTTCTTATTAATTTAGCCACATACTTATGGTTAATATTTTTGTCTGGATGTAACGCATTAAACAACCGGGCGGTAGCTCTTGCAATGCTTCCGTTTTGATAATACAGTTTCGTTATTTCGACCCTTTCTTGAATTGAATAAATCATTGCAAAATATTATAATAGAACTAGGCAACTTAACGATTTCAAATCAAAGATAAAGTTGTTCTATGATTTACGATGACATTGACGGATGCTAAATTTCTTGCTGGTATCGGTGATTATTATTTTTTTCCGTATTATCAGTACTAAATTAAATGAGGCGAATTTTATAAAAAAAATTAAAAAAACTTCAAAATGGTTGAAGATAGGTATAAACTCTATTATACAAAAGTTACTAAAAACTTCCTGGAGAATCCAAAAATAGAAAAAAAATTGGGGGTTTCCATTTAAAAATGTCAAGTGTAATGCGATATCTTATTTTTGGAACACCCTGTATTATACAATCATACATGAAAAGACGTCCCCCTAAAAATCAAAATTGACGTGTCCAAGCGTTTTTCCCAAAATATACCAGGAAAGTCATAAATAAGGGTGGGACCTTTTCGTTGGGCCACCCTGTATATATATGCATTTACCATAGTATATTGTTAATGTTCTTAGGATGAGTCGAGATCGATAATATGTCGGGTATGGTTGAACCGTTTTGAAATTAAATTTCGCGTCTTATTTGTTTTTTAAATTTGTGACCACGTTAGGTGTATGATATATTCTTCTAGGTTGGTTGGTGTCACTGAAAATTTGATAAAGACAAATACATGGAATTAAATATGGCGTGTTTATGAAAGTATTTCCTTTTATGTGCTCCCATTTATTTTTAAGAATTAAAATAATTGAAATTAAGTAATTTGTATAATTTCCACCTCCCATGACTTTATACGCTCCACAATTTCAAAGATCTTCGCCTGTCTAATCACTACAAGACGTTGACTTAAACTATTTTGATGCAAATTTGAAACGATGTATGTTTTTGTTAACAAATATGTATTTCGTGCTTTAGGGACTCTAAAAAGTCGAATAAAACCCAACTTCTATATTATAAATTCTGTATAGCCCATAAATTATAATATTCCAGCATAAGCATTCCGCCGCTGCAATATTGTGTGAAAACTATAAGAGATATGTATTAGCTTCAATATGATTTTAAAAGGGAGGTATGTATAGTTGGGCGCCCAACTAACGCATAAATGCGAGTTTTTATGAAAAGTTCGAATTTAGAATGAAAAAATTAGTGGCAAATTGGTCCATTTTCGATCATTTTTTGACGGAGATAGCGACCCATATAATTTTTTTTTCACAAAATGGCTGTTTACCGCCCCACACTTTCAGTTAGAATATTTACGTGGCATGGTATGATTATAAAAATCGGTAAATTTCCTTTACCCGTAACTTTGCTCGTTAAAAATCTTTCCTTTTATTAGGAATAATGAAATATAGTTCCACACATAGTTATTAATTAACACATATATACTGTATTTTCAAACATTTCTATTGTTCCACCATATTGGATGGGTACCAAATAGTTCCTACCTGTGCCACACTTAATTTTTGAGCAAAATCTCAAATATTGATAAGTACTTTTTACACTGATTTTTTTAAGACCGCAATTTTGTCCCATTTTCTTGAATTCGATCAGTTTATCCCTATATTACATTTAATTTTTGTGCAAAATTTGAAGCCAATTAAATATGAATATGTTTATTAAATAATTTATTTGGCCGCCATTTTGTTCCGCTATCTTGAATTTGTACCACAATTTTACCAGTTTATGTCTAAATCACATGCTTGCATAAAGTATGAATTCAATCTAATAAGTAATTTTATCGTGCTGATTTTTTAAATATTTTATTAGGCCTCCATTTTGTTTTTCTATCTTGGATTTGGACCAAAATGTTAACAGTTCACACACATTGATTTGGTAAATAATTTGAGGTAAATTATATAAGTAATTTTAAATTTTTTTTTAACATTTCACTAATGTGCCATTTTGTTCGGCCATATTGGCATTTTACCAGAATGTTATCAGGTCATCTCCATATTATTCTTAATTTTTGACTACCTGAAGTCAACCGGGTAAGTAACTTTTAGCTTTGCTGCGAACTGACAGATATACCGACCAATAGTCCGACGGAATAGAGAAAACATAATTTTTGGCATCTAGGGAAGCTAAAACGTTAAGATATGTAGAACCTGGAAGGGCGATTATTTCACGATTGTAAACACATTTGGCCGCCATTTGAATTCGTACTACAATTTTAACTGTTTATCTCTATATCACCTTTAATTCACACTCAAAATTGGAAATCAATCCAATAAGTAGTTTTTCCAGGCCGATATTTTTAATATCTTATTAGGCCGCCATTTTGTTTAGTCAGTTATTTTTTTAGTAACAATTTTTTTAATGTTAAGCTGCCATTTTCTTCCGCCATACCATACCAAAATGTTACCAAGTCATCTCCATTGACCCTTAATTTTTGGCCAACATTTGTCAACAAGTCAATCGGGTAAATAATTTTTTAGCTATGCTTCGAACAGACAGACAGACTGACGGAATGAAGAAAATATGTTTTACGGCCTCTATGTGAAGAGTGCAAACATTTTAATAAATAAGGAATAACGACCCGCACCTCGAAATCAAAGCTGATAAATTCACTGGCGGATTTAGAGGGGGCGAAAGGGGCACCGCATACAATGTTATGTATAAACGAAAGCACTGCATCAGTTGAAAATAGTAATTCATCCCCTCCCCTGAACGAGATCTATAGATCCTCCCTTTATCTGTTTTACATGTTCAATTTATCATAATAAAATTCAACAACCAAAAAAAGTCTTCACTTTATACAAATTAAAATAATTTCGCCCCCCTCCCACTAAATTCCTAAATATTATCCGATAATAATTGTAATTTATTCTGTTAGCCGCAGTTTCTTTCAGTGTTATATTTGTATTTTCCAACACGTCAGTACCTTTTCATATTACTTTGAACGTGACTTGACCTTGTCGCTGATATTTCGTTTGCTGTGTGCAGTTCAGCCTTAATATAATATATGCGGGCTATTATACAGGAAAGCAAAAGTAATAGATGAATCTCAATGGTTTTTTTTTGCTTTATTGTATCTCGAATGTATGCGGAGTTTTACTATTGGCGTCCATTATATATAGTTCAAAGCTTAGCATACTCAATGGCAGTATAGTGTTTTTCACGATCTAAGAAAGTGACTTAGCTATTAACCTCTAAACCGCAAGAATAATTCGATTACTTTTTTACTATACTTGACTGTATAATTATTAGGTTTAACATTTAATTGTCATAAGAAAGTTGAATTTTATTATTAGATGTAAATAATACCCAATATAGAAGTTAAACAAATATAATAAAATAGTAAACAGTGTCCTCTCATATATTTGTTACAATTTTTATTAGTTATTGTCATCTAGTTCAGTTTCACTATCGTTACTACTTTAGGCAGTTTCTGAACTATTTATATCTATATACATACATCTATATAAGTTTTAAATTTTGTTGACATGTTCATGGAAGCCGAATTATTTCGAGACCTGGTTCCTTTGCAGTGTTATCACAAATATATTGATTTAAAAAATTGTAACTTTTTAAAACTTCTAACAGTTGTTTTACTACTGGTTGAACTAGGGTAACTTATTCACTTAGCGACTATGATAAGTTGCATTATCCATGACAATACTGCTGTTAGGTGGTATTTTTAGTATTCATTTATTTTTAAACCAATCTTCAAAAACTTTCCTAAAAATAGGCTGTGTAAATAGTAATTCTTTTACCTTTATTTGACGGAGTCAATTATTATATTATAGTTTATTAGCGGTATTTATTTTTTCAAGGTATTCGATTCTGAGTTGTTGTTAGCTCTGGAATTCCATTATAACTTGCCTTTTGTCTACTTTTTTGTATAAAAACCTTAAACGGCGCGGCGTATAGTACGCCACAAAGTTGTAGTGGAACAATTTGTGTCACAATTATCCTCGGGCAGCCTCCGTGAAAGTGACGATAAAGCAGGAACTGTTTGTTCTGCATACATTTCACAAATTTTGCGGCTGATTAAGTTTTCTTGACAGAAATCAATACATTTTCCGTACACCATTGTCTTTTCGTTGTTTTTTTAGGCTTTGTCAAATTGTTTACAATTTTCCACACTATACTTTCAAGGATGTTTGTTAAAATTGGTGTCTGCTTCAATGAAAAATACTTTTCATGGGCTCGCTCCGCTAACTTTAAATAAACACTGTTAACTACTATTTTTGCCTCAAAACGGGCAAACATTTGCGGTTTCTGACGAAAAGGTCTGGGGACATTTTAAGAGACTACTGAACTTTATAATACCCACTTCAAAAACAGTTCTCCATAAGGCTCGAGAAAAAATGAAAATTATTTCTTAGAGTTCTTTATATTAAACATGAAGTCGCCAATAAAATATTATACTAAAAGGGAGGTATATGTTTCTACCTGTTGCACAATAGACTAGACAAAAGCCATGGGACTGTACTACTATCAAATACGACCCTGCTACGGCCAGGAACTTAGGCAGAGCCCAAGGGTTATTTAATATTTTTATTATATCTCATTATTATGACAGTAGCCAAATCACTTTCTTGAATCATGAAAAATACTATATCTACTCAAACAAATCTGAATAACAAAGGAATTTAAAAAAAATATTCAAATTTTGTCCTTTCTATAAGACTAATCAAAAATCTAATTTAGCAACAAATAATCTTAGACATACAGAACATATTTTTGTTAAAAAATTGCAGGTACTGATTTTTTGCTAACCTAGGATGGAAAAGTTATTGTAGAAATCCAAAAATCCAGTAAAAACCTTTTCGTAGCAACCTTTCTGTTAATGACAGGTAAAGGTTTTCCAAGAAAATTTTCATCGTTCGTTTTCTGTTCTTATAAGGGAATATAGGTAATAGTATATTACATAACGAGAATAGTAAGATGCAGATTACTGCGCGAATATGTAAATGTCATTTCCGTTCTTGCGCCTGCCCAATTGGCAACATTCCGCTGCGTTTTCTTTCAAATGACACCATTATTTTTATACTGGGTCTATGACAAAGAATAAATATATGAGCCCACAGCACAGTTTTGTCAGTCTGAAAATGGTTTAAAATAAGACTTTTAGTGAGTGCTTATTTTCAGTTTTCACAGGCAACTTTATATAACAACGTAGCATAAGGTGCAACCAATCACAAATACTATATGAGCCGCCATATCGTTTTGCGATCCTTTCTGAAGTTTCCACAAAAACGAATCCTTACGTTATGCGCTATATATTATGCATATCCGTCTGTGGACGAGTTTTGCAACACTGTAAGTAAGTCCATGTAACTTGCGTTATACACTAAGTGTCCCAAAAACATCTCAGATCCAAAAAAAACAGAGGTAAAATAAATGCTACTGTATAATTTATCATCTAATATTTTCTCTTAAATCGAAAGCAATATGAGATAGAAGTGGTTTTTCCAGGCTGATTTTTTAAATATTTTCTTTTGCCATCTTGGATTCTATTTTTGTGCGAAATTTAAGATAAATTGGTTAACTAGTTTTTTAAAATAATTTTTTTGACATTTCACTAGACCGCCATTTTGTACTGCCTACTAGTTCATCCACAATCACCCTTAATTTTTGTAAGTATTTTTTTTGCTATGCCACCAATTGACAGACAGACAAACAGACGGAATTGATAAATTGATGTTTTTTGGCATCTAGAGACACTAAAACGTGAAGATAAGTAAAACCTCGAAAGATATTTTTTTACAATTACAAACATTTTATTTTGCCGCCGTTTTGTTCCGCCATATTGCATTACAATTTTACCAGTTTGAAATCAATCTAAAGAATAGTTTTTTCAAATTGATTGTTTTAAATTTTATTAGGTCGCCATTTTATTTCTCTATCTTGGATTTGTACCAAAATTTTACCAATGGATTCCCAAGTAATATTTCATTTTTGTGCAAATTTTGAGGTAAATAGGATAAGTAATATTTTAGTAATAATGTTTTTAACATTTCTCTAGGCCACCATTTTGTTCTGCCATAGTGGATTTTTACTAAAATGTTACTAGGTCATCCCCGTATGATCCTTAATTTTTGACCATAATTTGAAGTCAATCGAATAAATATTTTTTTTAGCTATGCCGCGAACAGACAGACCGACAGACATCAGTCAGGCGGACAGACCGACGGAATTGAGAAAACATGTGGGGCCTGAAGTGTGAATATTTGCAAAAATCTCGGAGGGTGATTTTTTCACGATTTCAAAACTTTCCTTTTAGAGGGAAGTAAAAAATGTCACAATTCGGAGAAATCTCGCTATTTGAGCGGTTTGTTTACGGCTAAGTAGACTGCCACACTATACATACAATAACTGTGCGATATTATTGTTTTCTCACAATTGTGCTTAATGGTTTTCCTTATTGAGCAAACTGTACGTAAGAGAATGTTTACTAATACAGGATTAAAAAATTATATTTTTCCATTATTTTAGTTATAGTCAAGCGACACAAGTGTACCCAGTTTACATATCCGATGAACAAAAGGAGAAAATCAAAGATGCTCTTACAGAATACAATACAAATGTTGTAGACAAGGATACATTAAACAATAAAGTAGTTTATAAGAGAAGAATTGAAAAATCTAAGAATATACAGGTATTTAATAAGTAAGTGTTAAATTTTAAAATTTTATTTTTTTTATTCATATTAAATAATTTCTCGTCAGTCATATCGTGGAAAATATTTAGAATATTAGAATATTTATTGTGTTAGGTTTGTTACTTGTTATTTATCCCTATTACACTCTTGCTTGAGATATTGTTTTTTTATTTTCATTTTTTATTTAGAATTTGGTATTTTGCAGACTGCGTATAGTGCTTATCTGACTTTACCTTAATTTAGAAAACAAATAAACGGTTGAAAAGTTAGTGTGAATGAAGAATTACCTCTTTGCCGACGATATATTATCCCATATATTTTTTTAATAACACGAATCCTTGAGGCGCTTAACAATTTAAAGAGGAACTTATTAATAAAAATATTTGGTATTAATTAACTGAAAAATCAAAATATGCATATCAAGAGCTAGTCTAACTGGGGTGGTTTTGGACATATTAAAAGAAAAAAAATATAAGCAATATTAATTAAAGTATCTATATTTTGTAGGTGCCCAACGGGACTTACAGGTCAATTTGTCTACGATCTTTCATGTAATCAATATTTGGACTGTTGGAACGGTAGAGGCGGACCAAGAAATTGTGCTCCAGGGACATTATTTAATCCTAAAAGTTTAGAATGCGACTATCCCGAGAAAGTCGATTGTTTGACAGGTATGGTCATATATTTATCCAATAAAACGTATTTTAACTAGGCTCATCGTAGGTCCCACTGGAAGTGCCCTGACGTTACAAAGGTCGGCAAAAATCCAATCTACTATCGAACAAGCGCACTGTCCGGAAGATTTCAGCGGACTTATTCCAAACTATACCGATTGCTCTAAATTTGTTCAGTGTAATAACGGAATTCAAACTCCTAGGGACTGCCCTCCCGGAACACTTTTTGATACAACTTTAAATGTATGTAATCACGCCAAGGAGGCGACTTGCTTCTCTGGTCGACAACAACAGCAACGTCCGAATTACGGTATTAAAGAAGAATATGGGGGCAGTACAGATACAACTGGACTTCATTTCGGAGGTTATAACAGTCAAAGTAGCCAGGATAGGAAAAACGAGTGGCAATCTCAAGGAGGATTCGGTCAGCAAGAGGGCCAAGGATATAGATATGTTCGGCCAGTTAGCCAGTCTCAAAGTCAGGCTGGACAAACTTGGAATCGACAGGATTATAGCGCAGCTCAAGGACAGGTAAACAAGTTTCAGGGTCAAGCTAACAGTCGCGCAACAGATAGACCATATTATCAGATATTTGGCTCTAAAGACCAAGGAGTTTCCGGCTGCGATCCAACAAATCCTTACTGTCAATCAGGCGGCTACGTAATATCTGGAAACAATATTTACAATATACTCCCTCCAGCATCTCAATATGGATCTTCACGGAACAAATTTGACAGAGATTCTCGCTACTACTCTGGTTCACCCCAAGGAGGTAATGTCGCTCAGGGACAATCCCAGGATCTATCCGTGAGCACTGCTTATATACAATACATCATATGCAATCCTAGCTCAGAAGATTGCTCAGAGTTTCAGCAAGGTACGTACATGATGGGTCCAGGTGGTGCATTATGCAATCCTGCAAAGCAACAATGTGGTAGGGGTACCGGCTATATTCCCAGTAATGGAATTCCTAGTACCAGTGATTCATTAGGGCAAAACAAACCGTTACCTTCTGGTACTTATTACGTAAAATATATTGTGTGCAACTCATTGCAAGAAGATTGTTCAAAGTACCAAGAAGGCGTTGTTCAAGCTGGGTACGGAGTTCCAGGGACACTTATTGGAGCACATCCAGTAGGAGGCTCTGGAATACCCACCGGCCAACCATCTGCTGGATGTGATTCTCACACACAAAACTGTGATAATTCTCAGTATCCTAGCGCAACGTATGATTACGTTTCTGGGTCACGTGGCCAGTCTGGACAGCTTTGTAATCCTCAATATCAAGATTGTGGGCAAGGCTCAAAGGGCCAAGGATTCATTCCTTCCGGAAGCCAAATATCTGGATCTCATGGTAAAGCCGGCCAAACAGCTGGTGGTTGTGATTTTCAAACACAAAACTGTGGTAATACTCAGAATCCTACATCAACGTATGATCACGTTTCTGGATCACGTGCTCAATCTGGGCAATCTTGTAACCCTCAATATCAAGATTGTGGACAAGGCTCACAGGGCCAAGGATTCAGTCCCTCCGGCAACCAAATATCTGGATCTCATGGTAAATCCGGCCAAACAGCTGGTGGTTGTGATTCTCAAACACAAAACTGTGGTAATACTCAGACTCATATATCAACATATGATCACGTTTCTGGATCACGTGGTCAGTCTGGACAGCCTTGTAACCCTCAATATCAAGATTGTGGACAAGGCTCACAGGGCCAAGGATTTATTCCCTCCAGCAGTGAAACATCTGGATCTCATGGTAAATCCGGTCAACCTTGTAATCCTCTGTATCAGAAATGTACACAAAGTTCAGGATTTAATTACAGTTCAAACTGTAATCCAGAAATTCAGAATTGCTACCAAGGACAAGGTGGATCATACGGCCAAAGCTATGGATCTCAAGCAACTCCTGGAACCAGTGGCATGGGAACTTCAGGTTATCGACAAGTCCCCACAAGACCGGGTTATTTGGGACGTTATCCACAAACCTATAACACTACAACCAATTATAAAAAGGTTTGTTCTGCTGGAGACGTAAATTGTTACCGCAGTCGTCTAACTCCAACATCACGGAGTAAACAAAAACAGGGCAATGAGGCAAAGTGTCCTTATGGATTTCAAGGCATAACTAAGCACCCCACCAGTTGCAAAAAGTTTCTAAATTGTGCTAATGGTATTACTTATATTCAAGACTGTAGTCCAGGAACTTTATTTAATCCAATTCTGAACACATGTGACTTTCCTTATAACGTTGACTGCAAGGGAGAGGAAGACGAGACAACTACTATAGATTATGATCTAGAAAATGGTGACTATGAAGGTCAGCAAGAAAATGATGATCAGATTCAAGGTAAAGTAGATTCGTTTGTGTATAACTTATAAAAAAAAGAGAGAGGAACTATACAATTTTTTTTGTAAATAATTTGTGTTGAATAGGTATGATAATGGATGAATATAATCAAGTTAACTTTGAAATGACTGAAAATATGGTTTTTTTATCTTATAAACTATGGAATATCATTACTACCCTTATGCATAAGGGATGATTTTATAATATGTCCCAGTTAGTGAAGGCTTTCCTTTGAAAGGGATAAACCTTGGATACGCACAACCCCCGAAAAACATTTTTTTCAGACATTCAGTTCCCTATTCACTAAAATGGTTTAAGAGTTTGACAAGGTGTCATTGTTTTGACAATTAAAAATTTTAGTTGACGAATTATGTTTTGCTTATGCCACTACCATTTTGTGCAAACTTTTAAAACTATAAATGTGTTTTAATCCCTAAATATGTGATTCGTTTGTTACCTAGAGTATTATTAATCCTAATAACAGCCAAGAAGTCCTCCAAATTTAAACTAAACCATTTAATGACTACGTGTATAAAGGTTATGATGTAGATCTACATTTTCTGGGGACTACGTTTGTCGAATAACTATTGAAATGAACTCTAGACTGTTGGGGTTTTAGGGGGCTTCGATCCAAAGATAAATTAATTCTAGCAGTAAATTTGGCATAGAGATGGAGAGAAGGATAAAGTAACGAAATTGGTACAGCTTTTTAGTATACATAATTAAGGTTTTCAAAATGATGGCGAAATTTTGCGAGGGATGGGCGATCTGAAGTTACTCTGGTGTATTTTAGAGTTGATTATGACGCAGTATCTTTCAATTTGTTGTTTGGATTCGGATCTAAGGTTTCTCATTTTTATTAGTTATATGATGACCTCAAAATTTAATAACCTAATCCATTTTCCTGTAACAATCATTTGGAAAACATATCAAATTTACTTATCTTAATATGAAGCTTTTGGAGGCACTACAAAATACACATTTTTTAACTATATACACCAGTATTCTCCAAAACTGATCATATGCGTGAAGAAAGGATCTTTCCGTACATCGTTGAAAAAGTTTTTACGTGCAATGGATTAAGTTTTTCTGAACATCTTTAGGAAACATGCACTTACAGCCACTTAGTTTCTTGTACCGGACCACTAAGAATTTTATCAACAAAACTTTTCATTGCCTTGTTACAACCTGAGCCCTTACACCATCGTTACAACTTTAACATAATAATTCGTATAAAGTAAATAGATAATTAAGATATAATCGTTAAAACATGTGGTTCAATTTTCTAAAGAATAAACTGATCAATTTGTAAATTCGTTCTTATCCGGAACTCCCTGCTGTCGGGTCTTTAGGGTCTTATATCTCTAGAAAAGGGTTCTAATATGATCCAGGCGCCTTAGAGCGTATATAAGGTTGAAGTTCTCTTTAGGTCTGATGTATAGTTTTAGAAGAAATATATTAATGTAAATCGAAGAACTTGAATTATTTGAGGTTAAGAAGACTTTCAAAATACACTAAAATGTTATTACAAGTCACTTACCTACAGCTTTAAATTCTTAATAAATCTGAATAACTTTTTTTAGGATATCCGGGCTGTCAAGGGCTAGCATGCCGAACTAATGTACCTTGTCAAGGTACACAGTGCGATGGAAGGCAAACATACGATGGCCGAGGTCAACCTCAAAATCAAGGTCGTTTACCAACCGATTCTAGTCAAGGTCAATATGGAAACAAACAAGGTATAGTGGGTTTGGTCAGTAAATGTGTTTAAGACCTTAAAAATGGAAAATTTCATTAAAATAGCTATTACAATCCAACGAGGTTTATACAGACCAACATTTCTTATAGGAAAAATATACAAAAAATATGTTTTTCTACGACTGTTATGGAAAAGTCCAAAAAACACAAACCCGGCAAGGTCTGAAAACGACTAATTTCGTATATCGTAGGATCATTTCCCGCCGCTCAAACTGGTTCGTGATTGATCAGCTCCCGTGTGCAAAACACAGCCTACTTCATATTTTATATGCAACGATATATTACTGGTGGTTACTCAGTTAGCGTCTGTTTGTAACTTTTCAATGTCAAAGTATCAAAAATTTAATGTTCGGGAAATATGTCTGTTCTCCCTCACATGGATAATATTTTAACAAATTCCTAATGGAAAACAAGCAAACTGTTGTGTATATAACGAGATAAATCCCGCCAAGTAAACTATGTATTTAAAATCATGTAACACCACATTAAAACTTAAAATGTCAGGAAAATAAGTTTGTTTCAGTTCCTCTTTTTCGTAATATCTTCCAATCTCAGAAAAACACACATTTCAAGGCTATTAAGTTTAAAGTGTCAACTCTACGACATGCAAAGGACTTTTACATTCTCGTTTTATAACCCTAAAACTCAGATAAGTTTCTCTCTGTAACGACGCGGTATGGGTCCCGCCAACGAAGTATGTCGAAACGTATGTTAATCTTATAGACAGGTTAACTCTTCCAGTATAATTTCACAAATGGATGAAAATAAGTAAGAAAAGAATGTTATCCTTCAATCATCCCGTTGAATGTGTAGTGTATTAAGGCTAAGTGATGTGGAACTAGTCGGTGTCACGTTTTTCTCACGGTAAATGGGCCTTAAAGTGCATCTGTCTCTTCTAGCCCCAATGATATATCCTTCGCATTTTCCACCACTTTGCGAAGTATATAAATAAAATGGAAAGGGTTGATACACTTTAGCCGTATCATTGGAGTATTATTGGTAACATTCTCTGAGTGAAAGTTAGTATTGTGGACCACTCGGGTTCAAGGTTTCTCCTCTCGTCCCAATGATGAAGTAGGTCTACATTTTCTGGAGACCATTTTTGTCGAATATCTATTCGAATGGATTCGAATCTGAAGAGGGCTTCAATCCAAGCAGTAAATTTGGCATGGAGATGGATAAAAAGATAAGGTAACGAAATTGGCACAGCTTTTTAGCATAAATAATTAAGGTTGCTCCAAATGATCGAAGGTGCTACTAACGAAATTTGGAATGTGGAGCTACCGCTTTGAATCCATTGTTTCTATTCGAATCTGAGGTTTCTCATTTTTATTAGTTTAATCCACTGATGGTGACTTGTCATAATTTAGTAACCTAATCCATTTGTATGCAATAATCATTTGGTAAACACACGAAATTTACTTATTATGACACGAATATCTCTAGAAAAATGTTGTTATATGATGCAGGTACCTTATATCGCACATATGGTTGAAATTCTCTTTAGGACTGATTATAGTTTTTAGGTTTGATAGGCGAATATATTAATGTAAAATCTAACAATTTGGAAAGGTTAAGAAGACTTTTAAAATACACAAAAATTGTATTACAATTCACTTGCCTACAACCTAAAATTTAAATTATTAATAATTCTGAATAACTTATTTTTAAAATATCCGTGCTTTCAAGGTCAATCATGTCGAACTAAGTACTTTGCCAAGGTACATAGTGCGATGGAGGGCAAAGATATGATGTCTGAGGTCAACCTCTCAAAATAAAGATCGTTTTCCAACCGATTCCAATCAAGGTCAATATCGAAACAAATAAGGTATAATGGTTTGGTCAGTAAAGCTATTAAGACATGCTAAAGACTCTTGGATTCTCTTTTCACAACCCTTAAACTCAGATAAGTTCCTCTGTCACGACTTGGTGTGAGTCACGCCAACGGAGTATGTCGAAACGTATGTTAATCTTATAGACAGGCGCTGCCTAGAAAGAGAGCTGGAGGTTTAGTCTATTATGTGTCTTCACGTTCCGATTGGGTTAACTCTTCCCGTACAATTTCACAACTGAGTGAAAATAAGTAAAAAAGGAATGTTATCCTTCCATCATCTCGTAGAATGTGTAGTGTATTAAGGCGTAGTGATGTGGAAGCCGTCGGTGTCACGTGTTTCTCACAGTAATGGGCCTTAGAGTGCATTTCTCTCTTCTCGCCCAAATGATATATTCTTCACATTGAGCACCAGTTTGCGAAGTATGTAAATAAAATGGAAAACTTTAGCCGTATTATTGGTAACAGTCTCTGAGTGAAAATTAGTATTGTGGAATCACTCGGGTTCAAGCTCTCGCCCTAATGATATATCTGTCACATCTCGAAACAGTTAAAGGAGTAGTAAAAAAAATGGAAAGATTGATATCATTTAGCCGTACTATTGGAGTTATAATTGGTAACAGTCTAGCAGTGAAAGTTGTGGAAATTTTGGTAATCGTTTCGGATAGTTATGTGTAACAGTCTCGTGTGGTAAGGAGTAGAAGTAAAGTAATGATGAATTTAAGTAATCGTCTCAGTAGTTAAATTCCCATCTCTTTTAGAATAACTCAACTTAGCTTTCTTAGAACCACCCCACTTATTTCCCTTGGAACAATCCCACTTATCTTTTTTCGCACCGGTGAACCAAATAAAGTAGGAAATTTTATCCTTTTATTATGTTGTAGATAGCGTATCTCGTATTGGGAACAGTTTAGTTCAAGTAATAGTCACGGGAATTTGGCCTTTATCTCTTCTCTCCCAGCGCCTCTTATTTCTTCTCGAACCGTCTCACAAATGTGTGACAAAATTCAACAATGGAATGTTATCCTTTTCCTATATCGTTGCGTGTTTTTATATATTATACGCTCATGTGTTTGCAATCTCTAGTAACCAAGAAAAGGCGAATCTCTATTTAATCACGATTGAACCACAGAGTAAGAAAAGTTTAAGTTGATAAAGTACATCTCGTTCTCTCAATGTCAGATAAAAAAGCGCAATGGTAAAATCTCTCTCTCTCTCACTCTCAGGTAGAAGTAAAGAACTTGGAAGTTTATCTTGAACAAACATATTTTAACTACATATTTGGTATCTCGTTGTACAGCGAACTATTTCAGGCAATGTAATAGAGATTTTTTAAGAATTATTTTGTGATTTTAAATTGGTGCACTAGCTGTTTACGAAACCATCACACCTGCTTTCCCGTTTCAGCATAAAAGCATATTGAATCAGCAATGAATTTAAGTATACTCCCCAAATGCAATCGTAGTACAGATACAGTGTATATTACGTTTTAAAAACTACTTTTCACCGTCATGTGATTTGCGGTATTCGCCTACGTCTTGTGCCATCAAAATGTCACATTCGAGTACAAAAAAGGGCTGCTTTTAAAACTTGTTATACGATAAACTATTTTTCTCCAGGATACCCTGATTGTCAAGGTCAGGCTTGCCAGGGACAGGTTCCATGTCAGGGGTTCCGCTGTACTGACAACCAAGAATATGGACAAACCCAAGACCATTTACCAGTTGAATCTAACCAAGATCAATATGGACAGGTTAGCTCTGGACAAACTGGATGTCAGGGCAATCAGTGTAGACAAGGACAAGATCAGTGCTGTGTGTATTCCGGGCGTCCACATTTTCTAAAATTCAGGGGAAATATTGTAATTAGAGAAAATCACTCTTCTTTTGGGGAGTACGCAATAAATGAACTGAATTAAAAAAAGAGTTTAAAGTACACAGACGAGGGAGGTACAGGTTCCTCTAATTCTTCATCTATATTATTATAAATAGGACCCCGGACTAGAAGTTTACTGATTTTTTTTAATGACAGTAACATTTATTAATGAGAACTAAAATAGAAATGGGTAATACATCACTAAAATATAAAATTCGAAGACTTAGATCACCCCGTATAGTAAAGTAAATAAATTGCTCATTGATATCTTTATTTCAGGCTATCAAGGACAAACTTACTATCAAAGCCAAACTGGCTGCCAAGGTCAACGTTGCGGCTCCGTTCAAGGTCAGAGTCGTATCGATGATCAAGGACAACTACCAAACTACGATGATGAAACGAGTGCTTACTCGTCTACAACTCCAAAGACTTATATATGGCCAACAAGACGCCTAGATAGTCAAATTAATGAAGACTATAATATTGGAGGTTAGTGTTCTATGCAGAGACATTCTTTTTTATGTTAAAAGTATATGATAGCAACAACTTCACAATTAAAACATAGATTCTTATTACTACTAAAACGTAATTTTAAAATTTTCATTTTTTGCCAGGACAAAAGAGTAAAACCGAGGAGAATAGTCATATAACGAAAATTCCTGTTAAAACAGGTTATCACAACGTACAACCGATCAACAAATATGATAGAACGACTTCCAGGGGTTTTGATAATCAAAAGTCAGTTGACTACGTAGATATTTTCGATCCAAACGAATCCAGAAACTTAGCCTATGCTACGACAACCCAGAAGCCCACAAGGGCACAAAAGCCAGTTTGGCCTCCACCGTTTCCCGATCTAGCTACTACAGATCCGAATGCTGATTATGTATTTGAATACGAAGACGGTGAACGGGTTACTTTAGCACCTGAAAATGTACAGAGTGAGAAAAGAAAGAAGTCTAGATGCGGAGACAGTGACTTTATGTGTGATAAGAGAAGTTGTATTGCCAAAAATTTTGTTTGTGATGGTGTCAGAGTAAGTAGCAGTCATGTTTACTTTTTTGAGGTTAATAACTAGCAACCAAACTTTTTGGAAAATTTCACTCTCTTTTACATGATTCTTTATCAATAAGTCTTAAATTATGAAAACAGAGTTCTAGCTCTATTCTAATTCTGCATGTTACTGACAGTAAACCACACAACTGTTGTTACATTTTGTGTTAATCCGTACACTTAATTCACTGAATTTTTCTTCATTATTTTATTAATTTTTAAAATATGTTTTATATATATTATATATATATATATATATATATATATATATATATATATATATATATATATATATATTGTGACAGTATCTGCAATGAATTCGGATATCCTGGTGTAAATATCTAAATCAGTTGATAATAATAATTGATTGTTCAATAAAATATAAATGTAAAATAAGAACTTTTTGTAGATATATAACCTGTCTATCGAAATTTTTTAAATATTTCGGAAAAGTCGATTTGAAAATTTTACCCTATTTTAGTTATCAACATTTCTTATTTTTTTTCAGATATTTCTAAATTATTCTTCTTGAAAATCCTGATCCATACTTACAGCTACATACGTTGACATTAATACTCCCTGTCCCCACTTTAACATACAACTCCCTCCACATCTAAAGCCGAGAATTCTTAATAATTTCTCTCGAGATCTGATATTTAATCACTACAGTGTATTCAGTATCCAGCAGTTTATGTTGGTCAATCGACCAACAAAATTTTAGCCAGGGTCCAAGAACATAAGGAGTAGTTTGACTCCGATGTTTTGAAAACAAACTGCTTTTTCCACTTATTTACTCTAAACTATCTCTGGGATACACCTAAAAATTTAAAAATATTACATGAAAATAATAATGTGGGGAAAACCGAATTTGTCAAAAAAAATAAAAATAACCTTAGCCTTCTTTAAGTAGTATCTACAGGATGAATCGTGGTGAATGGAACATTGGACGTTTTTGCAGTACTAATATCGTCTTCAAATTTTGTTTACTTAGATAGACCATGGTCTATCATTTTAAAACATTCTTAGCAACTTTTCTAAATATGTCTTTATATCTTTCTCCAAATAAATGTGAATTTCTCCCAACCCGGAAACAATATTTGGGTTACGGTACAAAAATAACTTTGGGTATTTGATATTTTGGTCATATCTTAGTTGAAACAGAGTGGTTTAGAAAAATGAAACTTGTGTCAAATAAATTTTTATGGTCTCTAATAATTGTTTTCCACTACTACCAAAGTTGTTGAAAAGTACATGATTAATGAAATTTCGAGAGAAATGTTTATAAATCGAAAACTTGAAGAGTTAGGTATAGGCAAAGTATAAATTGCTAAAATGTTAAGTTTATCAGCATTTTAAATCAATATTGATATACAGGGTATCCCATTTAAAAAAAAAATCGGTTTTCAGACATTTTTATAAGTATAAAACAATATATACAGTGCAACCTCGATTATCCGAACTATTTATTGCAAGCCATTGTTCGGTTAACCCTTTTGTTCGAATAATAGAATATGGGGCAAATAATACAAAAGACAAGTCTAAAGTGTGTAATTACCTATAATAATACAGGTACAGATAAAAAATGTATAATAAAATAAACTTAAACAATAAAATAAACTTAAACTCGTATAATAATGAACATTTCACTTTTTTACGAAATATGACGTAATCTTTTGTTGAACGAGAGTATTCCTTTCCGGTTGCTTTGCCCTGTTCTGCATCTGTTCTAAAAGGAGAATGTGGCAAGACTCCTCTCCATTCTCCTTTGCCCAAGCTATGCATTTATCAAAATAATGTACTGCTTCCCGTGAGTCAAGCGTCCACTGCTAATTTCTTCTTCATTATCCTCTTCTTCTTCCGAGTTCAAATTTTCTATGATATCACTGTCGTTCATCATTTCCACAGGATCCTCATCTCCAAGTGTCCATTTTTGAATTTCTTCATCTGTCAGAACTTCTGGCAGTTGTTTTGTAAGAGCTATTATGTCACTAATTTCAGTTCCAGTAGTTTCTGATCTTTTTGTTTGGGCCAATGCAGAAAGGGGAATTAAGTCTTCGTTTTCCCATTGATCTAAAATACAGGGGGCAAAAGTTGCCGCCAAGAACTTTTTATCAGACCAGTTTTTACGTGCTGTCAAGCCTGCGCTAATCCAATACAACATCTTTCAATGTATTTTTTTTAGCTGTTGTCTCTTTTTCAAAAGATTTTTTCTGTAGTGGAGTTTAATTGCTTGAATTACGTGTTGATCCATTGGCTGAATTAATGGAGTGCAGTTGGGCGTCAAAAACATAACAGAAATTTGGGAGTCGTCACTTGCTAATTCTACTGGATCAGGTGCATTATCCAGAATCCAAACAGCTTTTGGTGGCAAGTTTAATTCCTTCATCTTTCGACGCACGACAGGAACAAAAGACGTATGAAACCATTCCGTGAAGATTTCTCTCGTTACCCATGCCCTATTTTTTCCCTTGTAGATGACTGGAATGGTACTGCTTCCAAATGAACGTGGCTTGTTTGATTTTCCCAAAACTAACAATTTTAATTTGTGAGTACCTGTAGAATTAGAGCATGGCATAAATGTAATTCGCTCTTTATATTGTTTTCTTCCTGGTGCTGAATTTTCTCCCGCATGAGCCAGTGTTTTCTGCGGCAACATTTTCCAGAAGAGGCCGCTTTCATCCGCATTGTAAATTTGATCTGCCGTAAGCTTAAGTTCTTCAATTTTCTTAAGAAGCGGATGTTTGAAAGCCGTAGGGTCAGTAGATAACTTTTCCCCTGATATGGATAATTGGCGGATACCATAACGATTTTTAAACTTTTGAAGCCAACCAGAGCTAGCCTTGAAATTGTCGTTTTTATATGTTTGTGTATAAAAAAATTTGGCTTTTTCGCAAAGGAGCTCACCAGACACAGGGGTTCCTAAAATAATTTTAGCCGTTAGGTCA
Source organism: Kuschelorhynchus macadamiae (assembly GCA_030620095.1). NCBI lineage: Eukaryota > Metazoa > Arthropoda > Insecta > Coleoptera > Curculionidae > Kuschelorhynchus > Kuschelorhynchus macadamiae. The sequence goes on from JAUTXW010004290.1 coordinate 44,400, forward strand.
TAAAAACGGATACATAATGTTTTGTAAGCTAACATACCTCTAGATCTCTCCTGTAAAAACCAATTATAAACAGCCTTTTCGACATCAGGGTAGGCACTTAATTTGAGACTTCTCCGATTTTTAGTTTCAGGCGACATATCCAAGTATTTTCGGGCTATTTTTTTTTAAATCGGATATTGTGGACATTGTATTTTAAAGCCGCCCCTGTGACAATCTCACCAGCTTGTAAACTTTTTAAAATTTTAATTTTGTCACTCAATTTTAAACAAGTATGCTTTCTTTTCGGCATCGCGAATGCTAAAATCTTCAAAAACGTATGTCCAGCTCAAACACGCATCAACTCGACAGAATAACTAAGATGCGTACGTGACCGATTACATGACGCCGCGCGGCTCGCCAGTTATATATTTGATTGGTGGGGACGACAATTTTAGATCGAAGGAGCGGCGTTATTCGGTTAATCGAGGCTTTTTCGGATAAGGGCATCAGTTTGTTCGTGTTCGGTTAACTGGATATCCGGAAAATCGCCTGTTCGGATAATAGAGGTTACACTGTATACATCAATCTTAAAATCCGTGAGTTCAAAAACCCAAACAACATTTCCAAAATATGATTATGTCCGTCTATGTTCAAAACAGTTACCGTTTCCAAATTTATCTACAGGGTGTTTAAAAAACTGATGCAATTATGGAGCAATATAAAGGGCAATAAATCTTTTTTTTTTCAACTGAAACGCCCTGTATATTATTTTTTGATCGATTCGCCCGATTTAACCCCATTAAACTATTTTCTTTGGGGGAGATACTAAGAACATTGTTTATGCAGATCCAGTCACCATCAAAGAGGATATGAAGTTCTGGCTCTGGAGGAGGGGAGTTCCCGTCAATCCGGGAAAAATTGGCTTTATTTTATACTATTTCTATCATTTTACCTTAAATGAAAGTGACTCTTGGGGGTTTTAACCCCCAAACCGCCCCCTTATATACGCCACTAATGTCACGCAAGCCTTTCGCTCACTACAACTAGAAACTGTAGAAGAAGCCACTCATAAAAGCCTTGTAGAAAGAATTCATAAATCTTTAGAGATGAATGGTAATGTGTTCTAATAATTTAGAAAACCAAACTTAAGCTTCTGTTTCATATTTCACCATTAACGTTTTGTTTTTGATGGTAACTGTGATTTAAATATTAGTTTCCCGCTTTTTTAAAGTACGACTTTAAAAAATGCGTAAAAACGCATTAAGATTGCGTTTTAGGCATAGAAAATGTTATATAAATTAGACTTAAATTTTAAGAGGAATCGATCGTAAAAATAATATACAGGGTATTTTCCTTTCGAAAAAAAACGAGTTATTGCCCTTTATTATATATTTTTAAAGACCCTGTAGATTAATTTGAGAAAATAACTCAAAAGTAATAAAAGGTATGAGTTTTCACCGTAAACGGCCATCATCATCATCATCATCGGGAGCCATTTTTTCTTGATAAACTACTTTTATTTCGAAAACTGTTCATTTTAGATATACTATATAAAAACGTTTAGAAATTCACACAGAATTCAAAAATACAATAAAAACTAGAGGTTTCCATTTCACATAACAAACTTGATAGACACTTCTGGTATAACCGGAAATGACAGAGAAGAGCATACCGAGAAACCCGTCATACCAATTTACAGATTTTAATTCCGAGTAGCTTTCCGCAGACGGCTAAGGGCTCATCGTCACACACACACACACACACACACACACACACACACGCTGTACATTCTTAGGTACATACATGAGTATTAAACCCTCCTTTGTATGCGCAATCGGATTAAAAGAGTCCAGTTCATACCTGCTTGAATATTCATTAATCTAGATTAATTTTCTGTTTGTTTTTGACTTACATTGAAGCTAAATTTCAACCTCTTCTTCTTCATAACTATATCACTATGAAGTCAGAACTGCATGGGATAAAATAATTCTTACTTAGTCTTCTGAAACCAGAGTAACCGTGATTAGTACAGTACGAATCATACTTGTTTTCTTGTTTTATTTTATATCTGACTTTATCTTGTTTTTGTTTGTATTCTGTATTTTGTATTATTTAGGTAAACCCTAACCTAATTCAGACATAAACTTTGAGTTTACTCTTTTGATGTCAGCTGTACTGTACTAGATCTCTTGGAGGATTTGCTGAAAAGGGACATATTTTTTCATTTAGATGTCAACATTGTCGAGAATTTTCTCTAAATCATTTTATACAAATATAATTCAGCGTATAGTAAAGTTTTATTGATCTACGTTTAAACTCTATTGAGTTTAAACGTAGTTTAAAAGTTTAACATAATAATTTGCAGGATTGTGATGATGGCAAAGATGAAAAATACTGTCAAAAATATCTTGATGATTTCAAGCCATACTCGAATTCAAGATTAGATGTACTAGAAAAACAAAGATGGGACAATGTTACTTATTCTACATGTGCTCTTCTTTGCATGGACAGTAGCAAATTTGAATGCAAATCATTTAACTACAGGTAAGTTCCTCTTAACTTTTTATAAGGGTCGTATGTTAGGTACAGGTCTTTTCTCATAATTGGCCACCTTCTCTATTGGTTTAATTTTAAGAAATAGACAAATTGTTAAATAGAAAAGTTGTAGGGTTTATTAGTTGTCTATAGAAATTAATTAATATTTATGTGTACAGGATGTCTCAAAAACGTGTAGCATACCCAACATGCGTTTTTTAAATGAAACACACTTTATATTATAAATACATCAAAGCGCCTGTTCTTGCTGCCTATAAATCTACTAGATTTGATAACTTTATATTTAAAAGCGCAATCGAGAAGTTTGATAAAAACGCTGCCATAAGAGGCATTGTTTTAGAGAAATATTGAGAAGGTTCTACTACATAGTGGAATCAGTGGAAATATATTGCTGCTTATGACCAGTTTTTTTTTCAAATTCTTGGGGTGCCTTTAAAGATAAAGATATTAAGCCTAGTTTATTTATGTTTAGCACGAAGAAGTTAAGGGGTCTAGGGAGTTATTTGGAAAACAAAAAGTTCGAAAAACGTTTAGTTCGTAGTACAAAAAGTTCGAAAACTAAAGTTCCAGTGCAAATAAGTTGGATTGACAATAACCTCGAAATCAAGAATTTCGAAAAAAAGGATCGAATTATAATAAATTCTATTACAAAACATTCGAAAAACAAAATAGTTCCATTGGAATTAAATAGTTGATGTATTTAACTTATATTTTATTTAAAATTATTCTTTTTGGAATATTTTTTTATTATTAGATTGACTAGTAAAAGACATTTTATTTAAAAAATATAAAATAAAATCGTAAAATCAAATGTATCTTACATCCGAGGATACATCTAAAAATATGTTAAAAAATAGATAAGAAAGTCAGGTCCAAAAACCCAATCTCTCTATGGTTATTGGCTAGTTTTCACGGCAGCTAATGTTTTTCTATTAAGATTTTTTTTTATTAAAGAGCATTAGCGGAATTTTTTTTTTGGTTAACATTGTCTTCGAACTTGTAATTAAGTTTAACGTTATAGTTAATAATTAATATTACGTCATTCGAATATTTTGTTTTCGAAATTTTTTGTTTTATACCGCTTCTCGTAAGTTAAGATACAAAAACGATCTATAGTTGTTACATTGTCTATCGTGATGGCCTTTTCCGTTATCTTTTTGTTTATCATTTTAGTTTGTTATTAGAAAAATGTTTATTTCTAATTTAGTTTTTCTCAAAGTTGTAACTACTTCTGTTATTAAATTACTTATAATATATAAAAATACTTAAATATTATTAATTTACCTTTTTTCGTCTTTAATAGGTTTATTGCTACTTTAAACACCTACTGATGTAAAAATTTCTATCCTGACATAATAAATTTATAAACTATTTTGGTTTTTACTATACGCTTATTTGCAATTTGAATCACATAAATACGAAAATGATATATGATGACATGAACATGATACAAACAAATTATTTTTAGAAAAATAGATAAAGCATGCTTCCTAACAAACGAAAATGTGGCCTCTAGTGGCGCTTTAAAAACGTACTATCCATGTGATTATTACGAGAGAAAAAGTACATCTCTAGATTGTTCAGATATGCACAAATGTCCCAATGGAAAGTGTCTGAATTCGGACCAGATATGCGATGGGTAAGGAATTTTTTAAGGCACTATTTTTAACATTATATTTGATTGCATTTGAAAATTAACAGTGGTTTTTGATTTCTCAACTTAATTAGTTTATAGTTAACTAATTAACATTTTCTGTTTTATTCTACTATACAAGACTTTTTTCAAAGCAGTTTTGCTTTAACTATAACGTCGAAGTAATGATAAAATATCCTTACGACCAGAAGAGTTTTTTTTATTAAGGTTGTTACAACCTAATCATAAAACTTCCTTAAAACCGAATTAAAATTTTTAAGTCTTTCTAAGAGTAATCACAAAGCTTCGTAAATCCTGTATTAAAAACCTATCGTTTCTCAAATAGCTCATAAACCTAATTAAAGGACTAAGTGAGGCACAGAAAGTTGATGAGATTTTTAGTTTTTAAACAATTGTTCTTTGTTGTTCATTTAAAGTTCCCCACTTTTCAAATGTTTAACCAGTTATCTTCGTTGGAGTTAGTTTCAGTCAGTAATGTGAACAATATTAATAAGACTTTAATAAAATTATAAGTACTTATTTAAAAGGGCTTGACTCAGAAGTAGCATAAAACTAAGAGGTTTTTGAAAGACATAGATAAAACATAATGGCCTACACAGATATTTTGTGCTTGAATACGGTTTTTTTAATAGTTTTGTTTTAAAAAGGTTGCCACGAGCAAACTGTTTTATCACAATTTTTAATTACTTCTATAGGATTCTTTTAAAGCATTTTGAACTAAAATACCTATTAGCTGTATAATTTTGCTTTGTGAGGTTATTTTAAAGCTGGAATGTAAGCTATTCGATCTTTCGAGTAAATTATGTTAAGGCATCTATAAAACGTTCTAATATAACGGTTTTTAAGCCTTTATAAAACCCTTTTAAAGTGTACATGAAACTATTACGCATTTAAATGTTGTTTGGGAATCATTAGAATTTGTAATCGTTTATACAAGCTTGCAAGAAGCATAAACTTGACTAAACATCTACCTTCATAGTTGTGATAGTCAAGGCAGCTATTTAATAAAACTTCTGTGACAGTGTGGCCTTGTCAAATGTGTTGTCACAGAATCCTGTGTTTGCAGAGGGGAGTCCTACATGGAAACTGGCTAGTTTATTCATCTTGCAAGCTTATCTTTTTTACTCTTTATTTACCCGACGTCAACCAGTATTGATTTTATGATTATTTTGGACAGCCAACTTGTATAGTCAAGTGTGTCACTTGCCTTTATAATTAACTCATAGTAGATTACTACTTTAAGCTATAACGATTGTGGTGACCGAGCTGATGAAAAGCAGTGTAGAGCCGAGGATTTTGGATACAGCGTAAAACTAGCTGCCGGAGAAGTGGCACACGAAGGACGAGTGGAAATCACAGGTATTTCAAATATGAGTTAGCTATTCACAAACAAAAGTTTTTATACACTTTTCATCTATCCAGAGTATTTAAGCCGATTATAAAAATAATAAATTTTATTATTCTTTGTTGTTGTACGTATTTTCTATATTCCCGCAATTGTATTTGTGTTCCCTATTGAAAAAGAAACAATAATCATTTTAAAAAATGGTTCAAAAGAATTGCATTCGACAACAATTATTTTCAAAATTTATAATTTAATTTTCGATTGTCGAACCGTCTGAAGAATTAGTGAGATCTATGTGTATATATTTTTAGTGTTTGGAAAGACTGGTTACATATGCGATGACCAATTCAGTATTACAGATGCTGGTGTACTTTGCAAGGAATTAGGATTTGAACTTGGTGCTTTAGAAGTAAAAGGTAGGTAACCTGCTTTATGTCCTCAAGGCTTATCTGGTTACATCATGTCACTTGCATATACAGAGTGTTACAGAAGTAGGTGTACTGGGTTTTTGGAAACTCTTTGGTAACTCTGATGTAGTTTTGTGTGTTAAGTTTGATGCTGGTTATCCTCGTCTCTCAACTAGTTGACATTCCATATTCTGAAATGACCAATGTTCACATCGATTTTAAAACACCCTGTATAAATTCATTCTGTAAAAAAACATGGCATTATGATATGGCTTATAAAATGCCGTATCTGTTCTCAAATACAATGTTTTGGGTATAATGGTGTTGCTTAAAACAATATTCACTAAGACCGACAGGGTTAGTTGTACTGACATCTTTCATTGACATTTATAATTTGGAGTTCACAATAGGTTATAATTCCTTTAGTGACATATATATATATATATATATATATATATATATATATATATATATATATATATATATATATATATATATATATATATATATATATATATATTATATATATACATATATATATATATATATATATATATATATATATATATATATAGATATATACTAGTTCTGCTATATACTAGTTCTAACCGCGTTAGATATTTTCTACTTTCGATTTACTACTCTTGGGTTATGAGTTTCGCCACAGGTGGCTATATGCTGCTCCGTGGTAAATAGAGTATCAAGTCCGGCGAAGATTTCGGATGTTCTCTTGGTAATCACAAATGTCGGTTTTGCTCCTGTTGGTGACTCTGGTATTGTTTTGTGTATTCGTTTTGGCACTAGTTGTACTCGTCTTTCAACTAGTTGTCTGTACTGATGAAGACCTTAAGTCAGAAACACGTGTCTATGGTTAGCCAAATTCCATTGTTTTAGCGGTCATCCCAAAGAATCCATTTTCTGCTATATACTAGTTCTAACCGCGTTAGATATTTTCTACTTTATATATATATATATATATATATATATATATATATATATATACACATATATATTGTCACTTGTCTTCTTTGTGCCATGATCAGTGGTAGAGTGTATATTGGCTTGACTGATGTTACATTTTGTAGAGATTAGACAAACATCTTCTTCCTTACTTTGGAGCTTTAATATAAATAATAAATATTTGTGAAGCTTTAAGAATAATGAATACTTATAGACTTATTAACTACTTGAGTATTTACGTTACGTTATAGACAGGCTTAGGTTAGGATTTATGGGGATAGGTAGTTATCCGGAAGGCGTTTCTCACTAGGTCAGAATTTGCGGAAGTTTCAATATAACTTAGGGATGAGAATGAGATTCAAGTGAATTGTGAAGCTAATGAAAATCCCGTCCTTATTTATAATAATGCCTATGAAAAATGCTTACTGTAAGCAAGTTCAAGGTTAATGAATTTATATTGTGTTTAATAATTAATTCACTTAATAGCAAAATATAGCTGAGACATTTTTAGCCTGGGAGGTATTAAGAATAGTATTAAATGTCTTGGAGTGGCAGCTCTGAAAATCAGTAATGAACACATATTGCTCCACATGCAAAACATTTTCATCAGAATACTAGAAATAGAAAAATATGTCTGTACTTCAGAAGAAATTTAATTAATTAAGCTATGTAAAATTCTATAATTTGAACATGCTAAATATAGAAAATATTTGAAAATGTTTTTCTATTTTTCTTTTTCATAGTAGTATTCTCAAGTGAAAGGCGTCTAATTTAATTAAATTAGCGAGCTTTCAAGTTATTTGCGTTTATAATTTCTTTATTTAGTAATACACCTTAAAAAAATTAAATATAACCCGTTAAAATTTCAAGGTACCTCAAAAACGTATTTTGGTATGTCAAAACCTCAGCTGTACGTTATTCAACAGTACCATTATACAAAGTTCAGGTGTGCCTTATTCCTCTCTCCATTTTAAAATTCCATATTTTTCTCTGGTGGCACTAGTCGATTATTATTGGAGCTGTCAAAAAACACACCTCATATTACATAGTCTTTTTTGCTTTAAGGTAATTCGTACTATGCGAAAGATCTAAAGGAAAACCACACCCTCTATATGATGGATGACATTGAGTGTCTTGGAAACGAAACTAGTATCATGCACTGTAATTTTGCTGGATGGGGTATACACAACTGTGCTGACAGGGAGGTAAATCCTATTTTTTGATTACTTAAATTGTTTATAATTTGAACGGAAAGGACACCTCACATAATTGGCCCTCAGTGGAGTTTAACGAAAATTGAATATGTTGTAAGGTTTGGTATTTTATATAAAAGTCTGAAATATGAACTATTATATTATATTATATATACTATTATATTATAATATATGAACTATTATATTATATGAAATTTATTAAGTTTAACCACTAGAGAGCATCAAATATACAGGTTGGGTCACCCATATGAGTTGGACTCTAGCTGCTGAAAAATATATGTGGCAGATACAAGGCAAATTAATTAAAATATAAATACCTTCTATTTTATTGCATACTAGCTGATACCCGCGACGTTGTTCGCGGTTTAATTTTTGATACCAACTCTTCTTTGATTTTTACTATGCATTTGTGAACAATAATAATTTGTGTCTGAAAGACTGTACACACATAAAAAAATTATCGTATAAAGAGGAACAAATAAAACAACGTGCATATTAAATAATTATAATTAAAAAATTTCCTTATATACAATGTTGCTCGTCTGATCACCTGCAGCTAATATATATAAGTTATCTGGGCTGCTCCCCCTTGAGCAAGCAACGTATAACTGTTCATGAGAAAAGCACTTTGTTCTTAAATCGACACCCACAGCCCGTAAAGTCTGCCCCTGCGACTTATTTATAGTCATTGAAAAGCAGACATTCACAGGGAACTGCACGCGTTTAAACTGAAACGGAAAATTGGAAAATAATAACTCTCCCACCCAGAATATACATAACACACTTTAATAAGTATTAACCTTTTAACAGAAACCAATAATTGTCGATGTATTATTCAAAAATGACCAATAACTTTCAATATCAAAATACACAACAGTAGAAAAAAAAGCAAATAGCCAACTAAACAATAAATATTTAATTGGTAAAAACAAAGGTAAAAAATTCCAGCCTAATTTGTTAAAAAATAACTCTCTTATCCAAACAGAGAACATACATAAAGATCTACTTTAATAGGTATATTCTAATATATAAAATTCTCGTGTCACGGTGTTTGTTACCAAACTCCTCCGAAACGGCTAAACCGATTTTCATAAAATTTTCTGTGCTTATTGGGTAAGTCTGAGAATCGGCCAACATCTATTTTTCAAACCCCTAAAAATTAAGGGTGGTTCACCCCAAAAATTTTTTTTTTTAATTTTTGGACAAAATTGTTTGTTTTTATTTTTTCACGATTCAGCATTAAAAAATACATACAACCCTAAATTTTCACCCTTCTACCATCAACCCCTATTTTTTAATAGCTATTTTTGTATTATTCACGTTATTTACAATTTTTTCGAGTCCCGTTGTAAACTACTTTTTTTTTTATTTTCTACCACATTTTTTTTACATTTGCTTAAAAATCGGGTATTACATATTTAGTTTCAGGTTTTTTTTTAAAGAAAATTATTTTTGTTCTTTTATGTTATTAAAAAATATTTATTGATTTAGCTGGCGGTCCCGCATAAATAAATCATTTTGAATTGAATTTCCCGTACAGCAACGCAACCGCAACCCCACATACACGGGTTATACGCGCCTGCGCAAGTTTTTTTGTATCAAGTTAATTTACTTCAGTTCAACATTTATTTTGTGCCAACAACGCCCTTACTTTAAAGGTATGTAATTTATTATACTTTAACATTTTGTGGAAATTAAGTGATGGACAGTTGTTTTGCTAAATAAAATTTATCCAAATTATCTGGTGAAGGAGTTGAACGGTTGAAATATATATATATATATATATATATATATATATATATATATATATATATATATATATAAATAACTAACAGCGAAAAAAATGAGTAATATATTTTATATTAATTTCAATTTTAGGACTCACTTTGATTGTCAAGACATTTAATAAATTTATTTTATGAAGGGGTTTTATGATGTTGAAGTAGCTATTCCATCGACAGCTGTTTTTAGGGTTCCGTACCCAAAGGGTAAAAACGGGAACCCTATTACTAAGAGTCTGCTGTCCGTCCGTCCGTCTGTCACCAGGCTATATCTCATGAACCGTAATAGACGGACTGACCAAAAATATTGTACACTCCATTGCGCTGAGAGAATAATCTTTGTTTATTTTTTAAATGCCATAATAATTAGTAGTAGTGTCAAGCTATCAAAATCTGTAATTTAATATATTTGGTATTTTAATAAAGATTACTATATTAACTTAAATAAAGTATGCTTCAATTGTCTACAACGCTTCATTACTCTTTCAAATTCCCACACACTTATAGTGTCAGATACTTTTAAAAACATTTCCTATTGTGTATGGCAAAACAACGTTTGCCGGGTCAGCTAGTTATATATGTAATATCCTTTTTCTAACAAAAAAACAACTGACTATGTATTATTTCAAAAACGACAAAAAAAAAAACAAATAACTTAAACAACAAATAGGTATTTACCACTGATTTAAATTTGTTTTAACAAAACGAACTGTCGATTTATCTAAAAACGACAAATAACTTTCAATATTAAAATAATACACCCTGAATTGAAAAAAAACTAAACACTTAATAATCTGAACCTGTATTTATGACATCTACGGATGTACCCGTTCTAACCCGAATCAAACGTAGACGATCACGCGCGTCGCGTTGGCTAGGCCTATTTGCATCTTTGCATCTAGGAGTAATATATTTTTTCTCAGGGATGGAGTGGCGTCGTTGTGTAGGTGTTTGCTTCGCAATCTGGAGGTTTCGAGTTCGATTCTCGCCGTGCGATAATTTTTTTTTTTTATTTTTTTTTTTCAGTTTTTTGCGGCCTATGTGTTAACCAATATATTATGCTTTCCAATATATTATGCTTTCAAACAGTGAAAACCAAATCAAAATCCGTTCATTAGTTTTCCAGTGATGCTCTGTCAAATAAACAAACAAACAAAAATTTTTTTAACCATTGATTTTTTATCTGTAGGTCATTAATATTCGACTATTTATTGATTTTTCGAAATCTGTTCCATGTACAGACTTTTTGATCTGTATTGCTTTATTATATGTATTTTTTTTTTTAATTTTTTTTTCAGTTTTTTGCAGCCTATGTGTTAACCAATATATTATGCTTTCAAACAGTGAAAACCAAATCAAAATCCGTTCATTAGTTTTCCAGTGATGCTCTGTCAAATAAACAAACAAACAAACAAACAAAATTTTTTTTAATCATTGATTTTTTATCTGTAGGTCATTAATAGTCGACTATTTATTGATTTTTCGAAATCTGTTCCATGTACAGACTTTTTGATCTGTATTGCTTTATTATATGTATTGATTATGTCATCCATTAAACTTTGTGCTAGACACCTCATTATGTCTAATTTCTTACAGTGTGATACAAATATGTTTGAAGTGTTTGTTTTTCCTTGGGTTTTGCTAATTGTAATTTTTAATGTGTATTTTTAAATTAATGTTTTGTTCAAATCTATGAATCGCTTTTGAAGTTTTACATCACAATAAAAATATTCTATTTAAAAAAATAACTATTATATGACTTAATAAGTTCATTATGTTTAATGGAATTTATTTGTTTATTCCTATGTAAAATTGTACAGGGTGCCCGATTATATTTTAAATGGTACGTATCCTAGAGGCCTTATGCTATGAGTTATCAGAAAACTTTAAATACAAATGTTTTTGGGTTTGAACAAAATCATCATTCATTAATCATTCTTGCCGATTATAAATATACTAGTTTTAAACTTTATCTCTAAAGACAATAGAGAAATTTTAGAAAAACCCTGCCATAAGAGGCAATGTGTAAGAGAGAGATGGAGAAAGCTCCCAATATAGTGGAGTCAGTTGGAATACATTGCTTCTTATGATAGGGTTTTTCTTAAAGTTCTTGATTATCTTTAGAGGTAAAGGTCTTAAACCTAGTCCATTATTATTAATCAGCAAGAAGAGATCATTTGAGGTGTATCTATTATACAGAGTGTGCCTTTTAAAATAACGCAGTCGATACCAATTTGCTAAATTTCCGATTATCTGTTGTTTGTTTTTCGTGTAAATTGACCAAACCTAAACACTTTTATATTTAAAGTTTTTGGATAACTCATAATCAAGTCTCTAGAGTACTGTTTAAAATATAACCAAACATCCTGTACATAAAATCTGTATAAAATATCTGATGTGTTAAAAATTAAAAAAAACTACATATATATACATAAAGGAACAAAAGTGAACCAAACTTAATTTTAGAGAAAAAATTATACACCATATACATTATACCTATATCATGAAGAAACCTTATTTTTTGTAAGTTAAGTTAACTGTGTACCATTTTTGACCAGAAGAGGTTATTTCAAATCCATTATTATGTAATTCTGGGATACCTTGTTAGGTACTGGAAGAAACTAGGTTGCTAAAAGTACATTTTGTAAGGATATATTAAATATTTATACAGGATGTCCCAAAAATGTTGTATAAGATGCAGCTGCTGTTTTTTTATTATGGACTATTTTGTTTTATTAAAGAACAAAACGTCTGGTTTATATGCAATTTGGTAAACTTAGGTTTAATACCTTAAAAAAGACTATACATGAATTTGTAATTCGTTTTGTTTAAAATTTTATTTTTTAAACTTCAATTTACTTGAAACATCTGTATGTTGCCTTTTTTAATCATATCAAATAAAGTATAACTGACTTAAGTCTATGCAAATTAAGATTACTCACAGTGAAAACTGTATTTTGTAACAAGAAACATTTTTTTCTCGATTTTTTTCTTCAGAATAACTTTATTTTATAAATTCAATTCTGTCTCTATTTTGTAAGATTTGGAGGTGATCATGGTATCTATGGTTCAGAAAGTCAACTATAACTACAACATATATAAAATGTAGGGAATTTCCCTCAAGCTAGTTTTATAAGATTTATGTGTAGTCCTAGTAGCTACCTCTTATAGGCTTTGTTCAGTATAATTTTTAGAATACCTAGTGGCATTGTGGATTGTGACTTATAAATGACGAACTTAAAGATGGAAATTTTTGGACAATATTCAGATCTCAATTTTTGTTCAACAAAAATTAACATATTTAGTTACGGTTTTCGACACTGTCTAGCAACCGCGTAACTAAGGGAGAGGGCATAGGGGAGGCGATGTCTTTTTTTTTTGGAATATTGCATGGGCGCCCGCAGAACCATAACTGATAAAAAAAAACCATAAAAGGTCATGCATAGTCCATTTGGTATATACATGTAATTTATATATGTAATATACAATATTTACATGTTCCAGGGGAGGCAAGCGTCCCCCTCCCCCCTTCCCCCCATTTAGTAACAGGAGTCTAGGGACGCCCCTACGGTCTAGCACTAAGTTTATAGCCTAGAGGATGTTAATGCAGAGGTCTTCAATAAGTTGTTTTACAGAGTGTTTTGTAAAAGACTTGTAAAAAAAAGTTTTCCTTGTTTTTTTTTAAATCTTTAGTTTTTTTTGTACAGGGTGTTTTCAACGAAATTGTAAATTTTTTTTAAACATGTTTTTTTTTCTAAACTTTTGTATTCCTTATACTATTATTTCTTACCTCAGTTATAAATAAAGGTAATATCTTTAAATTTATAAATGCGACTGTTGTACAGGGCTTTCATTTATATTTTGACACCTAGTTATATATTTAACTATAGAAAATTAAAAAAAAAAAACTTTAATTTCAAAATTTGTAGGATTATTCCTGTATTATAGTCTAAGAATATCAAATATTTCTAAAAATTATTGAAAAGTAGAAAAAACTACATAACATGGATTTTTTAAATGTGACACCTTGAATATTATTATCTAATTAAATTAGTCTTTTCATACCGATTATAAATATATGAGTTCAGAGAGAGAGAGTGGACTAATATCTTTGCCTTTCATGAAATGGCTTTTATCAATTTTTTGGATAATCTTTAAAGATAAAGGTACCAAACCTGATATAATTGCTAACTTCAGATTTATTTAATGTTGCATTAAATGGGGCCAGCTAAAAAAAATATAGGTTATGTAATTGCTTCTATTCAGTAATATTTTGTATTCTTAGAACATAATAGTGAAAAAATCCTACAATTATTGTGTTTTTATTTTCTATAGTTAAAGCTGTATCTAGATGTCAAAATATAAATAAAAACATTATACTTATAAAAAACTGTTTTGCATATTTTTTACTTTGAACTAACTTCAAACTCATCATTAGAATGCATTAATATCTATGTAAATTTAAATAATAACAGACTTTTTTACCATTATTTAATAAGTTTCATTAATTTTTAAACTCTCAAATGACCTTTTGATCTGATGGATCATGAAAGTTAGTTTAAAGTAAAAAGTTCACAATAGAATGGGGTAAGAAACAATTGTTTGATGCATACAGGAGCTGAGAAAAACAACACATCCAGAAAAATTAACATTTTGGTGAAAACACCCTTTATATAAAAAAAGTTTTTTGATATTCGGGTGTGAATTATCCTGGGTAGAAAAGAACAATATAATATTTCGTTTTGTAATAGTCATTGTGTGTGTATAAACATTTTGTGAAAATGACAAGGGTTTAGATAATACTCTGTGTAACAGATTTCTTGTGGCCTTTTGCTTTTTCGAAGCGATAAATCCAACATATAGTGCTAGGCATTATCGAAAAACACAACTCAACACAACTTGAATTTTGTCTACAAATTTGGACATCAGTACCTAAAATTAATTAATTAATGTAGGGGTTATGGTTATATTGAATAAAAAAATTGGGTGGAGGTACTATACATGCTGTTGGTTACAAACACAAGTTTAAAAAGCCATATTTATACTGATATTCTTCATATTTTCTTAAGGGGAATATGCTTCTTAAGTATTGCTTTTAATTTCTAACGAAAATTGGAAATATACCTATTTTATCAATAACGAAGTTTTTTTAATAGCATATTTACAGCTGATTTTTCAAAAAGCAATTTTTTTACAATATTTTTTCTTCCTTTTAGGTATTTCAAGTCACAGTGTGAGTCCTTTGGACCCTTTGTAAAAGAAAATGGTGTGTACTTACATATCAACAGAAATCAGCAGCAATGGAAACTAATTTCAGCTTGTAACAACTTGAACAATAAAAACATGTCCAATTGTAATATTTTTTATTTAGTGACAAATATAGAATTAATTTTCACTATAAAATATTGCAACACTTTAAAAAAAAATTAAAGAAGTTCCAGCCAATTTCATAATAATAAAAATGGAAAATTATTTCATTTATATCTTAAAGATTTATGACTATACTTAAATCTAAAAAAATAATTATATTTAGGCGTTTTATAGATACAGATTTACAGGGATATAGAAAGTTAGAGATTGATACCATTATGAAATTAGTTATGGGTGGTATTATATATGAATCTTTAAACAAATTTCCAAAAGTTAAGTTATGAAAGTGTAAATATTTATTTTTCAGTTCCAACTGTTTCTTTTGGTAGTTATGTAAACTCTCCAAACGTCAATTTTTAGTTTTTAGAAGATAAAATTACTCTATTAGGTATAGGATCAACTGTGCAGTAATTTTATTATTTTTAATGCAATGAAAAAAATGCAAAGTAAATTTTCTTCTTCCCAATCATATGGTAATTATCAGTATCTTTGAAATATATAGAGAATGACAAAATATCTATTTTTATTAAATGAATACCCTGTCTATTTTTTACACCTATGAAAAGCTAAAAAATATCTTTCCAAAAAACTTCATGCCAAATTTTCTGATATACCCACCTATCATAATTAAAAAACTAAAATTAATACCTTCCTGCAAAAGGCCCGATTATTTTTGAATATATAAATTGCGTAACAGTTACAAATAGAGTATTTCTTAAAAGGGCTTCTTTATACAGAGCATTCCATGTAAAAAATTACATTGCCTGTAATATTTTTTAGTACGAGAAATAATAAAAATATTAGAGAGGGACCACTTTAAATGGCAATCAATTTCCCTCGTACAGATTGTCATTACAATTTGCTGCATATTCAAGTAATTTATTAGGCTGTCATTTACTTTTGTCATACAAGATTCGGACTAAAATTTTACCAGTCTGTCTTTGTTTCTCACTTGAGTTTTATGCAATTTTATTTCATTACACCGCCATTTTGTTTCGCCATATTCGATTTTTACCAAAATGTGTCCATTCCGTTGAAAACTTAAATTCAACTGGATAAGTAGTTTTTAAGCTATGCTGCGTACAGACAGACTGACAGAAGTGGGAAAACATGGGGACCAACCACCCCAAAATGCAAAGTTCTGCAAAAATGTTAAAGGGTTAATTTTTCATTTTTTACTCTTTTAAACTGATCTAAATGCTGGTGGTTGCCCTTCTTCAATAAGGACTTTTATTTATTTTAAACTTTATAATTAAATGGTAAAAGTATTAACTTCTATTTGTTTATTTTTCTAATGATTTAATAAGTCCTATTATGTATTTTAATAATTTTAACACAGAATAAGTGTGTAACTTATTTTATTAAGGCCATATTACCATTTTATTAAAAATCGTCTTAAAATAAACAATACATTTGGAAAAAATAAAAAACATATTTTTATTACCAATTCATTAGATAAATATAGAAAACAAATGTATTAGAAATTAAAGTTAGAAGTTTCATTTTGAAAAAATATTTAATTCAGAATAAATATAACATTTTGACTAGTACGTCTAAAACTAGTCCACTCTAATAAAGATATGTATGCATTTATCACTACAGTACATTGAATTTGTAGACAATAAAGAACAAAAACTTAAGCTCTATCTCAAAATATGGCTTACTAAAGTATTCAACAATTGTTTGTTAAAATTATTTTAGTTTAATGTTGATTCTTTAACAAATGTTTGCTTAGTGTCCTATTTATTTAAAAAGGTGTTATGTATCTTAAAATAGTTATTTCCTACCTCGAAATACCTGAGTGTCTTTAAGAATATCATATTCTCTAATGTCTCTAAAATATCTGGAAATACAAGTGCAAAAATATTATATTACGCCTTTATAATAAGGTATAATAACATTAAAATCTGTTCTGGAAAAGCACAATATAATATCCACAAAAATGTTCACTTTTTCACTGCACTCTCATGTAGCGATTAATTAAAGTCAAATTTAGGTCTCTGGAAATCACCACTTATTTGTTAACTTCTGTTTTATTAGAATATTAGTAGGTATTAGGTACAATATTATTCACCATCACCAATTGATGCCAACAATGCTGCTATATCTTCCATTTTAGAAGTATAACAAACACAATATATTAAGTAAGTATTAAGGATCTCCAGGCAGACCTTAGTAGCTTCAGATTTTTAACTCTTCATCACCTTTTAATTATTTCGAAAATAATAAAGTATATTTATTTAATTAGGCCATACAAATGTGTCGTGTTTTGCTCAACGTCAACAAAATAATTTTAAGGTTAACAGTAATTGTCAAATCGTAATAAAAAACTGGCCTACTTGGCGTCAAAAAATACATGCAATTTTCCATTTAAGAAATGGATGCTACTTCCAACCTTTGTCAATTGTTTCGCTAAATCACGTGATTTAGCGATTCGTTAACTAACGAAATGATAAGTGCAAAATCGTACCCCAGGTTTTTTTGATATCACTGGCCATCGTATCTATACGTCGAACAACAGTACGTCGCGATAAGCTCACTTTCTCAAATTCCTTCTTCTTTTCTAGGCACAAAAGTTCTGCAACATCTACTAGGCACTCTTTAACAAACTCTCCCTTAGAAAATGATTTCGATGTTTACGCTGTTTTGGAACTAACAATAAAACTAGCTTTAACAACACTGTCTAAATCGGTAATGAGTTTTTAAATTTTATCCTTTCTTAACTGGCCCGTACGTAAATTATATCCAGCGAAATGCTTGCTGGAGTAATGCCACTTCATATTGTATTCTTTTAAAACAGAAATTGTTTCATTGCACAAACACATAGGTTTACCACTGTAGCAATACTGCTAACTTTACTGAAATCTGCCGCAAGTATATGGCTTTAAGAAAAACTGAGACTCCTCATTTGCGATTTTTAATTCGTTACCAAAATGATCAATGTACTAAGCATCCAGTTGGTAAAAATACGTTTAGAAAAATACCCCAGAAAGTAGCAGCATTCTTAAATCTACCAAATCCGTCATTATATACTGGACATTGTTTTCGACGAACATTTGCCTCTTTATTAGCTGACGCTGATGCATCTGTGGATGTTTCAAAAAGGCATGGAGGATGGAAATAGGCAGTCGTCGCTGAGGACTACGTCGAAAACTCAATAAATAATAAAAAAACTCTAGCCGAAAAAATCTTTGGTGAAGGAACCCTCCAGACAAGGTCCTAAAGAAGTATCGTATCGTATCTAGAACGGAAGCATGCTACTTAGAAGTAGCGTTATTGAACATACTGTCGACGAAACAAAACGATTATTTAATATTGTAAATTGTACTAATGTAAATATCCATCTAAATATTAATAAACAATCCCTCATAAAAGGGAAGTATTGTAATCGTGAAAAAATCACTCTTCGAGATTTTTTCAGATCTTCAGATGACGAAAGACATGTTTTCTCAATTCCGTCGGTCTGTCTGTCTGTCTGTTCGCGGCATAGCTAAAAAACTACTTATCCGATTGACTTCAAATTTTGGTCAAAAAATAAGGATCATATGGCGATGACCTGGTAACATGTTGGAAAAAATCCAATATGGCGCAACAAAATGGCGGCCTAATAAAGTCTTAAAAAAATATTATTAAAAAACTACTCACCCAATTTATCTCAAATTTTGGAAAAAATGAAGTATTATAATGGAATCAACTGATAATATTTTGGTACGAATCCAAGATGGCGGAACAAAACGGCGGCTTAATAAAATATTTAAAAATTCCGCCTGAAAAAAATTGGGCATAACTAATTTTGGTATAGAGTTCTGGTACTAATTCAAGGTGGTCGAACAAAATGGCAGCCAAATAAAAGGCATGTAATCGTGAAAAAATCACCGTCTCAGATTTTACACGTCTTTACATTTTAGCATCCCTATAGACGCCAAAAAAATATGTTTTATCAATTCCGTCGGTTCGTCTGTCGGTATATCTGTCTGTCATTTCGCGGCATAGCTTAAAAACTACTTACCAGATTGACTTCAAATTTTTATCAAAAATTAAGGGTCATATGGGTATGACCAGGTAATATTTTGGTAAAAATCCAAAATGGCGGCGTAGTGAAAAACTGCTTATCGAATTTATTTCCAATTTATTTATTTTATATTATTTGGAGTTAAGATCCAGTACACAAAAACAAGTATTTTTTTAAATTGTCGACGTTTCGCAACTTAATTGTTGAATCCTCAGGACACATATAGATATTATATCTTGAATGTAACGCATGTTATCAGACCTTTTACCCCATTCTTCCGCAACTATTACCCAGATATTAGGTTTCTAAATGGTTTTCGTTAACGATCCTCTTGTTTTTGTGTTAGAGTGGTGTATTATTTGGAGTCGAATCCAGTAGAAAAAACAAATGTCTTCTTTTTCAATTGTCCACGTTTCGCTACTTTATTGTTGCATCATCAGGACACTCAAATTTTATATCCTGCATGATACCCATGTTATCAGTCTTTACCTACTCCATTGGTTGTCCCAGATATTAAATTTCTAAATGGTTTTCGTTAACGACCATCTTGTTATGTTAGTATAGTGTATTATTTGGCGTTAGGAAATATCTGTGGACCAATGGAGTATGTAAAGACTAATATGGGTTTTATGCTGGATATAAAATCTGTGTTCTGGGGATGCAACAGTAAATTGGCTAAACGTCGGCAATTTAAAAAAGGGCCTTTGTTTTTTTTACTGAATCCTAACCCCAAATAATAAACCACTTTAACACAACAACAAGCGGATTGTTAATGAAAACCATTCAGAAACTTAATATCTGGGATATCTGCGGAGTAGGTAAAGACTGATAATGTTGGTTTCAATTTAAGATGGCGAAAGAAAATGACGGCCAAATAAAATGTTTAAAAAATCAACGTAAAAAATCTTGTTCAATTGATTTAAATTTTACAGAAAAATTAAATGCAAATATGGGATACTTATTGAATTTATTTTAAATTATGCCCAAAAGTCAAGTGTGGCATAGGTAGAAAGAAAATGATAAACATATTGGCAGGAATCCAATATGATGGAATAAAATATCGCCCAATAGAAATGAAGACAGTTGGATCACACTTCACTCTTCTAAATAAAAGTAATAGTTTATAACGAGGGAAGTTTTGGTTAAAGAAATTTACCGATTTTTAATTATGGGTTGCTAAGATAAATTTTAGTCTCTTGGGACTAAATGAACATCTTTAGGTGGGACTAAAGGATATACTTTAATCCCGAAAGTACCAAAAAAAAAACATTTTTCTCATAAAAGCATATGTAGTCCAAAATATTCCATATGATAGCCTTTTACACCTCGTAAAATATCAGCATCCATTAATGTATATTTGCAAAAAAATTGAAATGAAAATTAAAGAAAATGTAATTTTAACTTTCCAGTATTTTATTCCTATTACAAAATGTTTTTCTTTGTCAAGCCTGTGCCATTACATTAAACCTTTCTGAAGTGTAGCGTCTAATATTTTTTTCTCTTTTCGGGGGTTGACACTACAAAATTGCAATTTTAAAAGAATATTGTCCCTGACACCGCTTTGTTTGTTAGAATCGCAATTTTCCTCAACCATCTTCCGTTTGCTTTCCGCTTCCACTTTTTCTAAATTTAAAGCCCCTCTTACGAACCCGATAGTTTCATTCTTGTTGTTTGCCAGATATTTACCCTCAAGTTTACTCTCTTCCTCGTCTAGTATCGATTAGAATCCTGTCTGGTCTTCCATTGTATTGTCGGATCATAAAATAAAGAAAACATTATACCGAAAGAAAAAAAGTTTATATTTGTCTGCGCTTTCGGCACAAAATTGAAAAATTATTGATAGTTGCCGTTTCAGACGTCTTACGTACAGTGTTCCAGAATAAGCAAAAATTAGCCAAAAGTTAAACAACGACCTGTTTAAATATTTGTATGGGTTTTTAAGGTTTCTGATAAGAAATCTGATATTATTTTAAGTCTATATCAATTTACAGAAGCAAAATTTTTCTTAAATTATTTGTAATTTTGCACTTAATTCAAATAGAATAAGACATATAATAGAATGTTAATGAATTTAAAATGCTTTATATACAACAAATATTTATACGTTTCTGATATTTCGATTCCGTCATAAAAGGGAAGTAGTGTCTGAAAAAATCTGTCTGTCGGTCGATTCCGTCTGTCGGTCTGTCTGTTCGCGGCATGCTACTTTTGAACTAACAAATACAATGTTGAACCTGCTTAACCAAAACAAAAAAAGTATCTGTGTGTTTATGGAACTTGCTAAAGCATTTGATACCGTTTCACACAAAATTCTTTTGGAAAAATTATTTGATGTGGGCATAAAGGGAGTAGCTTAAGAACTTTTTAAATCATACTTAAAAAACAGAATTCAAAAAGTTGTTTTGAATAATACAATTAGTTCAAGTAAAACTATAGAATGTGGTGTTCCGCAAGGAACCATACTGGAACCGCTTCTCTTCTTAATATATATTAATGATGTCGGTGATCTTCCGATTAAGGGTAAAATTATATCATACGCAGATGACACGGCAATCGTATTCTCTGCTTGTAATTGGAATCAACTTTATACTGAGGTAGAGGGTGATCTTCGTATTATACAAAATTGGTTAAATCACAATTTGCTAAGCCTTAGTATAGACAAAACAAAGTTTATCTCCTTTTCTCTAACTTCCGCCGATCAACCACCCAACAATTCGGTCAGGATTCATGATATAAATTCTAATGTAAGAAATTGCAAATGTCCACAGATTGAAAAAGTTAAATCAGTAAAATATTTAGGGATAGTTATAGATCAATTCTTGAGATGGACAGACCATATCGTAGAAACTGCTAAAAAAAATCGAAAAATGTATCACAAATTTCATCAATTAAAAACTATATTAAATAAGAAGTTACTATTAATGGTTTATTTATCCTTGGTCGAATCGGTATTGCGTTATTGTATTGTGGTATGGGGAGGTTGTCATGACAATGCTCTCTCTGTTCTCAAAACATGTCAAAATAAAATTATTAAAATAATGTTTAATAAAGATCAATTATATCCTACAAAATTACTCTACAAAGAAACAGAAATACTTAATATTCCGAGCTTATACCGGGTGTCAACGATATCGTTTTACACGATGCCATTCATTTGCTTTTTAGGTTAGGATATTTATATTTGGGTTAACGAAATATGGTATTAAGACACATATTTTTCATGAAAAAACAATTGAATATTACTGCCAGTTTTTCCGATATCAGAACCAAGTTAAGAATTTCAAATGGAACCCTGTATATTATTTTACATAGTTTGATAGAGCCTTAGAATTACCTTTTCAATGACATATCACAAGTTTATTTTTTTTTTCAAAATGGCGGACCAGGAAGCGCTTTTTCAAAATTCAATAAGGCGGTCGTTTCCCGATACCGATGAAATTTTGTTTAACAAACTATTAAAATATTAAACAAAATGGGGTTTTCAATGGATTTTAATCAAATTTTTAATTTATCACAAAATGGGATAAGTTTAATTTTTTCTTTAAAATGTGAACTTTTTCTTAAATTTTCTCAAAGATTTTAAATAGAAAGTTGTATTTATTAAATATTAGTATTAAAGTATATCTTATTAGCTACACGAAACCGCATAACAAACCGTATTTTTGCTTTTTGTTTCAGAAAAAATTGAAAAAATTACATTTTTTAATACATAACATGAAACAAATACACATATTATTAATGAAAATCCGATATATTGTTTATTGATAAGTACGAGAAAAAACACACGGTGCAGTAACATGAAAGATGACTTAACTAAGATAAGTAGGTCTTGGAAACAATTGCATAGGGATGCCATTATAATTTTCATCAGATTTAACCAGAAACGTCAAAAGTACTGTTTTGTATCGACATTTCTGATAACTTTCGTTACATTTTTACACTGAGAAAAACAAAAACAAAAACAAAACCGCATAACAAACCGTATTTTTGCATTTTTCGTAATACATAACATGAAACACACACACCCACACACACATATTATTAATCAGTAAATTTCGGAATATTTTTTATTGATAAGCAATTTTGTATTATTTTGACATTTTATGATTTTTGCTGTCTTATTTTAGGAAATCGAGAAAAATTCACAAGTAGTATTAATTTTATTTTACCGGTAGGCTTTCGGTTTTTCCGGAAATACCTAGACCTAAGTCAAGAAGTTTAAAAAGAACCCTGTATATTTTTTCACACAGTTTGATAGAACTTAGAATTCCCTTTACATTGACATATCACAAGTTGATTTTTTTTTCGAAATGGAGGACCAGGAAGCTTTTGTTCAAAATTCAATATGGCGGCCATTTTCTAACACCGAAGATATTTTTGAATTATAGGTAGAAATAATAAACAAATATGGGGGTTTTTATTGGGTTTAATGCTAATTTAAAATCAAACTTTCACAATTAATACAAAAGTCACTCAATTAAATGTTCTATGCGCTGTCCGCCCTGTTCTTGGCATAGTGTAACTCTCTCAACATTTTCCGCGAGCAGGTTTGGTAAATGCTGTTCTGAGATACTCTCAACGGCTCGTCTTATTCTATTTTCTAACATTTCCAACGATATTACAGGAGTTGCATACACTTTTTCTTTCAGATGACCCCATATAGAAAAATCAAGCGGGGTTAGGTCAGGCGACCTCGCTGGCCATCGAATTGGTCCATTCAAGTAATTTGCAACAATTCTTGAATTATGAGCAGGGGCGCCATCTTGTTGGTAAACTAAATCATCATTTTGCTGCAAATTATTTATAAAATGTTCAATTTCATTTTCGAGAAAATCCAAATACATCTCGCCAGTTAAAGGCTGATGGAATAATATTGGACCAATAACGCTTAGTCCTACAACGCCTAACCAAACATTAACTCCAAAACGTTCCTGGAAGGCACCTTCTCTTACTAATCTTTGATTTTCCTTTGCCCAATAACGAAAATTATTTCTATTAAACATCCCTAGATTAGTAAACCTTGATTCATCCGAAAAAATAATCTTATGATGAAACACAGGACTTATTCTATAATTATCTAAAGACCAACTGCAATAAACAAGTCGTCTTTGGAAGTCATTTTCAAAATTTTTCTGGCGCTTTCATGGGACGTATTGCACTGTTTGCCTAATTCACGAAGGGAAGCTGTACGGTCATACTCGATGTACGCTAAAACGTTTATTTCCACTTCTTCGCTTACTACGAAACCATCATTGCCATTAGCATGGACACCACCATTATTTTCATTTTTTAAATGTTGTACTAGCCAAGGATAATATGCATGTGAAGGAGCGTCACGATTCGGAAAGCGATCCTGGTATAATCTCTCTGTGTCCCTTGAATTTTTGCGACATTCCCCATAAATAAGAAGCATGTCAATTTGATGTTCTCTTGAATAAACCATAATATTTATTTTTAAAACTAACTAGAACCACTTCTCAGTGTAAAAATGTAACGAAAGTTATCAGAAATGTCGATACAAAACAGTACTTTTGACGTTTCTGGTTAAATCTAATGAAAATTATAATGGCATCCCTATGCAATTGTTTCCAAGTCCTACTTATCTTAGTTAAGTCATCTTTCATGTTTCTGCACCGTATTTACCGGTAAAATAAAATTAATACTACTTGTGATTTTTTCTCGCTTTCCTAAAATAAGACAACAGTCATAAAATGTCAAAATAATACAAAATTACTTATCAATAAACAATAAAAAATATTCCAGGATTTTCTGATTAATAATATATGTGTGTTTGTTTCACGTTATGTATTAGGAAAAATGTATATCGGCAAGGTTTTGTCAATTTTTTCTGAAACAAAAAGCAAAAATACGGCTTGTTATGCGGTTTCGTGTAGCTAATAAGATATACTTTAATACTAATATTTAATAAATACAACTTTCTATTTAAAATCTTTGAGAAAATTTAAGAAAAAGTTCACATTTTAGAGAAAAAATTAAACTTATCCCATTTTGTGATAAATTAAAAATTTGATTTTAAATTTGATTAAAATCCATTGAAAACCCGATTTTGTTTAATATTTTAATAATTTGTTAAACAAAAATTTCATCGGTATCGGGAAACGACCGCCATATTGAATTTTGAAAAAGCGCTTCCTGGTCCGCCATTTAAAAAAAAAATATAACGTGTGATATGTCATTGAAAAGGTAATTCTAAGCTCTATCAAACTATGTAAAATAATATATAGGGTTCCATTTGAAATTCTTAACTTGGTTCTGATATCGGAAAAACTGGCAGTAATATTCAATTGTTTTTTCATGAAAAATATGTGTCTTAATACCATATTTCGTTAACCCAAATAAAAAAATTCTAACCTAAAAAGCAATTGAATGGCATCGTGTAAAACGATATCGTTGACACCCGGTATATTTATAACTCATTAATTTATTTTTTCAAAAATTAATCAGACTCAGCACAACATTAATATGAATTATAGAACTAGATCAGTCACCAATGATTTCGGTCGTTTCAGTGCCTAATTACGCTTTTGAGCAAACACTTGATATTACAATTCAAGGTTTTACTCTTTTAGATGTGTTTTCTAAAATTGATGAACTCCCCTATAAGTTATCCTGTGGCCCGACCATGTACCAAATACCTTTCTTAAGAAGTGTACATTCACAACAAGTAAGCCTTTGCAACTATTGTTTAACTTATCTATAAAGTCCTATTCATTTCCGGATTTATGGAAGCGAAGCTTTATTATTCCTGTTTTCAAAAGTAACAATCCAGAGGATATCAAAAATTACAGGGGAATATGTAACCAATGTGCTATTGCTAAGTTATTTGATAGTTTGGTGTTCGATCAACTCTCTTGGAAGTGCAGGGGCTTGATTGGTGTTGGTCAGTCTGGATTCACTAATGGCAGATCTACCACAAGTAATTTGGTAGAGTATAAGGTTCAATTATTGGAGGCGCTGGAGGGGGAATCCCAAGTTGATGCTATTTACACCGACTTCTCCAAGGCCTTCGACCGGGTCAGTTTTGATCTATTGTTGGCAAAGCTGGGCGCTATGGGCTTTCATCCCCATCTGGTGGCATGGTTAAGGAGTTTTCTGACAGGAAACGTATAAAAATTAACAACTTTAGCTCCAAATCAATTGATTTGTCAATGATATAATGAAAGTTATCAATTTTTTATCAGTGAGTATGTTCGCAGATGACTCAAAGTTGTACAGACCGATTGATCAGTTGGAAGATTCAGTGGTCTTACAAAAAGACCTAGATGCCTTGTATGAATGGACAATAATTAATAATGTATCGCTCAATGTTAGTAAATGCTGTTACCTAACTTTCCGGAAGGGTTCTAAGAGCTTTGAATCCACATACATCATTGATGGTGACCATCTCAAGTATGTTGATATTGTGAAGGATTTAGGTGTTTGGTTTGATGAAAAGCTGTGCTTCAACGAGCATATTAGAACAACTTCTCTTAAAGGTCAAAAAATGTTGGGTTTTGTATATAGAATTTTGTCAAAGGCCGGAGAGAGAAAACAGGCATACAAAACAGTATGCACTTTGATGGTCAGAATCTAGATAATCCACCCGATATTTTAAATTCATTTGCTTCACTTTTTAAGCAATCTTATTCAGTTTCTAACAATATCCAAATTTCAAATAATTCATTCTCGTCTAGTGATCAAAATATAAACATATCTACAGTTAGTGAACGAGATATTATTTGTGCTATTAAAAAACTTAAACCTAAATACACTGCCGGGCCAGACCTTATTCCAGCATTTTTGATACGTGACTGTCGATTTGTGTTAATAAAACCTCTTCAAATCCTATTTGACATGTGCATTGAACAACAGACATTACCAAATATATGGAAAAAGTCGAAAGTATGTCAGTCTTTAAGAACGGTGATAAATCAGACATTCAAAATTATAGACCTGTTTCCATCATATGCAGCTTCTCAAAAGTCTTTGAGTTAATATTGCACATCATTTTTCCGTTGATGCAAAATAAAATTGTTCCTGAACAACATGGTTTCTTTAAAAATCGTTCCACAACTACCAACCGGGCTCTTATAACACAATACATTGCGGACTCGATTGATGAGGGTCTGCAATCTGATGTAATATATTTAGACTTCTCCAAAGCATTTGACAAGTTAAATCATGACTTGTTAATTAATAAACTTTGAGATATCGGATTCTCGGATTCCCTATTAAAGCTCTTTACATGTTACCTTTCAAATCGCACACAATATGTGGCTATAAATGGTTTTCAATCGGAGAACTATATAGCATGTTCAGGGTACCGCAGGGTTCCGTTTTAGGACCCTTGCTGTTTAACATTTTTATTAACGACATTGGTGATTCTCTGGATATTGGTTATTTACTCTACGCTGATGACATCAAACTGTTCGCTAACATTAAGTCTATGGAGGACTGCTTAAAAATCCAACAAAATTTACACATATTATTGACTGGTGCCAGGAAATTGTCTAAAGCTAAATATTGGAAAATGCAAGGTTATGTCGTTTACTAAAAGTCAGAACCGATTATTTTTAACTATAGCTGCAATGGTGAAATTGTAGGCCGATCCAATGAGTTCTGTGATGGGAGTTACATTCGATCAAAAAGTATCATTTACCTCACATTACAGCGCTATTAGGTCAGATTCTTCTAAAATGTTAGGGTTTATAGTTCGTACTACTAAAGAGTTTAGCCAAGTGGAAGCCATAAAGCTGCTGTACTATAGTTATGTCCGATCCAAACTTGAATATGCGGCAGTTGTATGTTCTCCGGGATATAATATACACGTGTCTGGTATTGAAACTATACAGCGAAAATTTGTAAAATATCTAAGCTTTAAACAAGACGGTCACTATCCCGCTCAAGGATGTCCACAAGAAGAGCTTTTAGATAAATTTTCACTGACGAACTTAAAAACCAGACGAGATAACCTGCAAATGATATTTTTGTATAAGCTATTAAATAATAAGATAAATTGCCCCTGTTTACTTTCTAAAATAAATTTCAACGTGCCTCGTTTAAGTTCACGCACAAGCAGTGCTTTTTACTTGCCGACTCCTCGTACAGACATCTTAAAATTTTCGCCTATTTATACAATGTGCGATAAATTTAACAAAAAAACTAATTTGGATCTTTTTTCTGATAGTTTAGAATCATATAAGTAAAATTTACGACGCTAAACCGTTTTGCTAATTTAAATCTTATTCAAATATCAGAATTTGGAAAATAATTACTATTATTATTAGTTATACGCTTCTTTTTATGTGTAAAATGTAATTTTTTAGTAGGCTTGAATATGTAGTTTTTCACTGTCTTGTAATTGGGATCTTCCTGTAAGACAGTTAACTGTAAATAAATAAATAAATTAGAAATAGCATGAATCTGTCTGTGGGTGTGATTAGGACTCTATATACTTCTGGTTAGATCTGTCCTTAATTACTCTACAGTGGTATGGTCTCCTCAATATTTGAATTCTATTAGCGTTATTGAAAGGATTCAGAATAAGTTTTTGCGTTATGTAGGATTCAAAATTGGTGGAAGGTTTAATGATTATCATCGAACAGATATGCTGCAAAACATGGGTCTGATTGCTCTTGAGAAGCGATGCTTGATGTTCGATTTGTACTTTATCTTCAAACTCGTTAATGGTCTGATTGATTGTCCCCAACTTCTCTCGAGAATTTGTTTAAATGTTCCCAACCGTCGTTTGAGGAACTTCGATCTCTTCAAGGTTCCATTTCATGCTACTACCAATTATAGTAAACATTCTCCCATTGATAGGGGTCTTCGGTTACTCAATGAGTATGGTGAGTATCTCGATCCATTTGGGTGCACACTAGTTGGTTTTTAAAATAGAGTTTTAAATGTGATTTTGGTATTTTAAGTTATATTTATTCCGATTTTGTATTGTTCCTGCCATCCATAGTATATTATAGATATGAATAGTTATTACAAAATGGGGTATCCCGTAAATTTAATACAAATTTAAAGAATTTTAAAAAATTTAAAATTTGGACGAAAATTAAATATTGATACAATAATATTATATAATCTGGTTTCGAACTTCCACTTGTCCAAAGAACATGCAATCCGATCTTTGATCATATATTACGTATACTATAACTATGAATAAATGTTATAACAATTACTATAAATAATATCTAGAAAGAATAGCATCTATGAAATCATATTACAAAATGAATGAAAAAGTATACAATTTTTAACTCTGGGGAAGGGTCCGAGTTTTCTACTATTTTGATATAGGATGCCCCAGAGTTCTCCCTTACAATATTTTGCAAGTTTTTATTAGAGAAAAAAGAAATTTTATTTTTAATTTTTTTTGGCATAATAATTTTTACTCTAAAACACTGTGCATCTCCGCGAATAAGAAGGCAAAGAGGACGAATGATGAAATTTTTATAAGGATGCGTCGGCGGTAGAAGAAACTGTAAAACAAATAT